>LPNX011041934.1:43439-109221 GCA_001517045.1 Pseudotsuga menziesii | reverse complement strand
CCCCCCCCCTCAAGCTGAACACTGAAAGTAGTCTAAATCACCCTGATGAACTCACCCCCAATAGTGAACGGAGGTAAGTGAACTTCTTTTCTGAAAATTTCTTGGTGAAGATGTCTGCAATCTGCTCATCAATCAGGCAGTATTGCAGAATGATGGTCCTGTCATGCACTAGCTCCCTGATACAGTGCATGTGGATATCTACATGTTTGGTCCTCTACCTGGTAACTAGATCTGTGGAAATATTAATGGCACTTTGATTGTCACAAAATAGGACAGTGGAAAAATTACTACCAAGATCAAACTTTGAAAGAATGCCTTGCAACCAAACTGCTTGGATGCAAGCATTCACCGCTCCTTGATACTTGGCCTCTGCTGAAGATAGTGCTATGGCAGCCTGATTTTTGCTATACCAGCAAATGGGGCCACCACCAAACATGAATACATATCTGAAAGTAGACTTCCGATCAATAGAATCACCCTCCCAATCGAAATCTGTGTATCCAACCAGCTCTAGCTCGGAGTCTGCAGCATAGTGAATGTCGTAGGTCCTGGTTCCCTAAATATACTGGACGATCCTCTTGGCTACCTTCCAATGAATATCATGAGGCTGCTACATGTATCTTGATACAGCATTCATGGCATAACATATATCATGCCAAGAATGTGTCAAGTACAACAAGCTACTAATCAGCTGTCGATAGATAGTGCAGTCCATGGGAGGTGTGTTTTTTCCTTCTTTAAGGATGATCCCTAAAAGAAAGGAATGGTGCAAGCCTACAATCATCCATGTTAAACTTGATGAATAGGTATGAAATTTATTTGTACTAAGTGACCATAATCCCATCAGAATTTCGCTCAATTTCAAGCCCCAAAAATTGTTTTAGGAGCCCCAAATCACTCATTTCAAAGGCATTGTGGAGAGCAGTTTTGATGGCTAAAATGGAGGCAACTGTGCTACTTGTGATCAGTAATTCATCAATATATAAAAAAATAATAATAATATGACCATCAGACTACTATAAATACACATTTGGATCTGATCTACACCTTTGGAAGTTCTGCGAGAGAAGGAAGGCATCCATCTTGGAATACCACTCTCTTGGGGCTTGTTTTAACCCATATAGTGACTTCTTTAGCTTGCAAAACAAATATGGATCAGTGATGTATCCCTCAAGATGCTTCATATATATCTCCTCATGAAGATATCCATGCAAAAATTCTGACTTAACATCCATATGATGCACTTCCTAGTGCTTAGATGCTGAAATTGCCAAAACAAGGCGGATGAAGTCCATTTTTGCAACCGAGGCAAAGGTCTCTTGGTAGTCCACACCTTGGACCTGAGAGAAACCTTTTTCCACTAGACTTGCCTTATATTTGTAGGTGCTTCCATCAGCAGCAACCTTGGTCCGAAACACCCACTTGCATTGAACCAATTTCCTTCCCGGAGGAAGAGAAACTAGCTCCCAAGTAGTGTTTTTTTGAAGAGAATTCATCTCTTCATCTATGGCAACTTGCCATCTCAGATACTTTCGAGCATGGTATTAGGATTTTGGGTCTGAAATAATCATCAAATAGAAATTTTTGGACATCAAATTATCAGGACAAGAGAGCACAATACCTGCTCTTTGGAAATCAGACCGGGTTCTCCTTGGATCATCCGGATTTCCAATGTTATCTCCTGCGGAGGAGAGTGTCTGTCGGGACCATGTGGGAAGATGATTTTGCACTTCAGGTTATGATTCAGAATTTTATGATTGATTCACACTGATATCAGAAATTGGAGGATCCAAATCAGGGTCATCACCCCCAATTTCATCATCCAAATATTCAGTAGAATAGGAAGGAAATTCAACAATTTTCTCCTTCACTAGTTCCACCTCCTAAAGAGGCTCATTGAACTTGACACTTCTCTCGATGATGATCTATTTGGTATTGATATCCAGTATCTTGAAACCTTTATATTCATTATGATACCCAATAAATATACATTCTACGCTTTGCGGTTGCAAATCCCTTCTTTTATCAAGTGGAATCTGGGCCCATGCAGTGGACCCAAACACCCGTAGGTTCGACACATCCGGCTTGTGTCTGAAGTATGCTTCAAAAGGGGTCTTCCCTTTCATAGATGAGTGTGGCACCCTGTTCTAAATGTATTCTGTAGCATGCATGGCTTCAGCCCACAAATTTGTAGCAAGCTTCTTTGATTCCAACATACAGGTGGTCATCTCCTTGAGAGACTGATTCTTCCTTTCCGCTACTCCATTCTGCTGGGGAGTGTAGGGAATTGAATGTTGGACCTGAATACAAATTTGGGAGAATATGTGAATCAAATCATTACTGACATACTCCCCTCCATTATCAGATCTCAAGATCTTGATCTTAAGCCCAGAGGCATTTTCGATCAAGGCCTTCAATTCAGAAAATTTTTCACATACTTCAGACTTCTTTTTGAGAAAGAAGACTCATGTGTACCTTGAAAAATAATCAATAAAAGTAATAATATACCTTGATACATTCATGTATGTGATAGGCATCATACCACTGATATCATAATTTATCAGCCCCAATATGCATGTAGCTCGGTTTTCCTTCCCTCGATCGAACTTGTGCTCAGGGTGTTTTCCAATCATACAACCTTTGCAATTTCCGGTGGTTGCCTTGATGATCGGGAGGCCTTCAACCATGGAATTTTTCTGTAATTGATGCAAATATTTGAAATTTAGATGGCCAAACCTTTCATGCCCCAGCCTACTAACCTCATTTCCACGAGTTACCAGAGCAGTGGGATTTGCATCCAACACAAAGTGGGAGAACTCATAGGCTCATGCATGATTGTTTGCAAGACCTTTAGCATTGAGTTTCCCGGATGCAAGATTCATTATCTAAACATCATTTGGGATGAAAGAAAATCTCTTAGGAACTCTAGTATGTGTCATCTGATAGACACTAAGGAGATTTGATGCTAGAGACGATATATACAACACATTTGAAAAAAAACCATTTTCAAGATCAACAGTACCTTGTCCTTCTGAAATGATGGTGGAGTCATCTCCCATGTGGATGGGGATGGATTTGTCGGTCTCCAAGGATGAAAAGGAGTCTCTTTTATCCATCATGTGGTTCGAAGCTCCAAAATCAATCAAGAGTGCTTTGGAATTTTAAGTGCTTGCTATGAGGGCATGATCTTTTTCATTCTATGGTTCTCGATCTTGCTGATCTCTCCTTCGAAAGCTTTCTGGAAGATTGATGTGATTTATCTCAAGGAGAGAGGTAGCTTCATCAAGCTTCTTCTTCATGCAAGCATGTTCAGGGTGGAATCCCTTCCCGCAATATGAACACCTGAATTTTTCCTTTCCATGGTGCCCTTTTCCTTTGTTCTTCCTTGAGCCGGAAGACTCATCATGCTGCTGGTTTTCAACTCTAGGCTTAGGAGCATCAAATTTAGTTTTTGGGTTCTTCTGCTGCTTTCCTTTACCCTTCAGATATTTGGGCCCCGAGACATGGAGGGCTTGATCATGGGAAGATCTGATGATCCCCATCTGGACAAGCTTTTCATGTTCATTTGTTAGGGACTCAATGAAGGCATTGAGTGTAGGCATCTTCCATCCAGGGGTTCTGAGCTTCCCCGCATGAAATGTAGAAACAAAAACTGAATAATCAGCCCCAATTTTGGAGAGTATGGTGAGGATGAGCTGACCATCCTCCTTCTCCACTTTGCATTGCTTCAAGAGTAAAATAGTGTGCTTGAACTTTGTGAAAAAGTCATTTAGAGTCTCAAAATTGGAGGGCTGGAGAGACATCAATTCATTTTCGAGCTGGTAAACTCTCAAGTCATCTTGCTTTCCATATAAATTTTCCAATTTGTCCTGTATTTCTTTTGGAGTCTTCAATCCCGCAAGATGGGAAAGAAGATCCCGGGAAATAGAGAGGCACAAGAAACCGAATGCTTCATCCTTCTTGTTCAAGAATATTGTTTTTTCTATGGAAAAACTAGGCTCATCTTCAATGTCCATGGTAAATATATAGAGTCCTATGGAGTGTAGCTAAATCTCCATGTCACCTTTCCATGAGCGGAAATTGTATGGAGTCAAAAGATCTACTGAGGAGGCCATCTGGATCTGCTGGAGCGAATGCTTCACCTATAGAAAACCTGAAAATCACAACAGAAAGGGAAATGTAAGGTCGGACAGCCTGCACATTTTAGGCTTTCATCACACCCATCATAGTCAATCAAGGAATCTTGATCAACAAGTTATTTACTTGGGGCATTAAGTGGTAAGCCTTGGCTTCTGGTGCAATGCTGGATTTTTGAGCTATTGCTCAATTTTCATGCAAAAATCTGTCAAAAAGCTTGTTTTTGAGAGATAGAGCTTCGTCCCACCGTAAGCTCTGATACCATATTAATATTGCACATTGATATAGGGACTAAACATAAGTCTCATCAAATATTAATCAACAAGTAACTCATGAAATGGTGTAAATGGACTACAGAATGAGTAGCCGCTTTGTATATTCACACAAAGAATGAGAAATTACATTACAATGTCATGCTACAAGCATGAATGAGAAGCAATGTGAATTCCTAAGGAGGTCATTCGAATTGAATGAGTGAGTCTAGCTTAACTGAATGTAAGCCACAGTCAACACTCAAGTTAAGCACTGATCAAAACCCTAATTGACTCAACTAATCCCTAAATAAAGTTGGAGTGCAATAAATGACTGAGTCTCAACTGAAAGAGATCAGACACATGTCACAGCAAGCCAACCATCAAGTGGTAGCACTTCAATGACTCCAATGAACCCCGATGAGGTTAACTGAAGTGTAACTGAACATCACAAGTGGTTGGAGGTGCCCCTGTTGACTCCAGTTCATTAAATAATCAATTTAATGAAGGGAGGCACCTTCACTGCCCTGTTTAATTGATTGTAGCCATCAGTTAGCAATTAGGTGCATTAATATCACTCAGATCGCCCCCGGAGTGCTCCAGTTAGCCTCCCCGTATGTAGGAGAAGGCTAAGTTAACCTCCTTGACTGAAGGTAGGCGTGGCTGTGATCTAGCTGATGACATTTAATGCTCCACTGATGTTAATTAAGTGAATAATACTTAGGATAGTGGTGTAACTAGGCCAAATTGACCAAAATGAGTGTGTAAGGTGGTAAATGTCTCCAACATATTTAAACCCACTGGTGTTGATGTTGTATTATATATACACTATTGCATACTTTGTATTAAAAGATATCCAATGTGTATATTGTACCAATAAGCATCAATGCATATATTATCTCAATAAGAAACAGTGTATATAGTTTGGAAAAAAAATACTTGTTCACATATTATCTCAATAAGCACCAGTGCATATAGTTTGGAAAAAAGAATGAATGCGTACATTATCCCAATAAGCACCAATGCATATAGTTTGGAAAAAAAATGGTGCTTATATTTTAAAAAGTGCACTAGTGCTTATAATATTTACAAAGTACTTGTACACCAATTATGTCAAAAAGCAGCAATGGCTAAAGTTTGAGTAGGAATGGTTTCATGGAAACAAATAAAAGGTACTAGTTATTAGAAATAAATATATTGTGTATGGTTCTGTGGTGAATTTTTCCATGCTGTGAATATGCATATATAGTTTTTTCTTTTTTCTTTTAACAAATTTTCAATTAGCCATTCGAGAATCAAATATTTTTTATTATAATATTTATTTTTATATTTTATTTATCATGAATGGATATTGAGTTGATACACATGTTCATTGTACTCATGTAAATCCTTCATATATTTGACTTTTGAATTAGTCATAAAAAATCAAAATCAAAATCAAATAATTTTTAAAAATATTATTTTTTATATTTTAATTATTGTGTTTCAATAAATCCCATGCGAGTTAGAGAAGTTAGCAATGAGTAATTGTGATGAGAAGTTGTAAATTAAAGGTCATGAGTTCAAATCCCCTGTGGGTACTTACAAAAAAAAATATTTTGTTTCGATAGGCATGTTGATTACACCTTTTTGTTCATAGTCACGATGTAGATCATTTACATATTTAATCAGCATTATAACATTTGAGAACATTTGCCAAAACCAGTAGAAGAAGAAAACCATTTTATTATATACGAATAAGAATCCAAAATATGGGACAACATAAAGGTCCTCGATAATCAAAATTTTATTTTGACATTGTTACAATTATTGTTTATGTATCCTCATTCAATCGGGATCATATGTCCACATTAAACAAAATGTTTTTTTTCACAGATAAAAATTCCAAAATATACAACTTGCAGTGTCAACATCCAAATGCATTGATCACAATTCATCACTTGAACTGTTGTAGTCGCTTAAGATATTAGAATGCTTCCTTGTCCCATGTCTTTACCACCTTTAGGGGCTATTGTTCTAGAGTTATTTGAAATGTTTTCTTGATTGACTTCATTTTGTTCCATAATTTCATGCTCCACTTATAAGCATACAAATAAAATGTGACGAGTATATCTACATTTATTAATAATATAATATAGATAATTGTGTAAATTAAAAAGTGTATTAGTTAAACACGTGAATCATAAACTTCACACATATTTTTGAAATCATTCCTCATGTTGTTTGTCAATAAATCCTCTATTGGATCCACTCCATATTTTATATCATGTGAGTTTCAAGCGCCATGAGAAAGCATAGATATAATTAAAGTTTTCTTATTATTCCATTAATTATAAAATAAGGGATGTAAAACAAAATAGCTACTTACGAATTGTTCAATTAACCCTTGAAACCTCAACATATACTCACATTCTTTACATAATCCATTGTCAATCAAATGATCAAATGGATCTTCACCATATGTTATTCCTATTGGAAAACATCGATGTATGATTTTAACTTAATTAATATCTAAACATCACACCAAGTATGCAATTTAAATCAAACCACAAGTACTCACAAACTTTGTGATCAACCCTTTTTTTCCTTTTCATCTTGCCTTATGCACTAAATGTGTGCCATCTTATTTTATTTTCTACTTCAACAAAACAATTGAAAAATAGTATTTCATCTGATAATGAAACTCTATGCATGTTGAAAATAAAATAATGATTACATGTGTTTAAAGGAAATAATTGTTGGGATGGATCTCCATATAATGTAGTTATGTTCATTTCTTTGACCATATCATGATTTACCTTTTTTGACATCGCTACTGACATATTTGGATATCACATTATTTTTCCATTGGAATTTTAGCAATCTCCCAGAGAAACGAAATGCACAATGAAAAAAATGATAAATATTTATATGAAAATAAGGATAGAAAAAGTATTAACAAAGTACATTTGAAATTAATATATACATATTATAAAATAAAAATAGGAGTAATACCTTTTAAAAAATTATTATTTTTTATTGTATGGTTTCCCATTGAAGGTCTCACTAGATTCATTGGATTGATTTTTGTATTGTAAATGAAAAGTACATATATATGATCTTTCCACTATATCCCTCAAAATTTGTAACTCCCCCCTCATTAACTTCCAACACCACTCTAGTTGAACTGATTACTAAATCATCATCATTACATCCTTTTAAATTTTTATCTTTTTAGGGCATCCTATTTCCTTGTTCTCTATCCTTGCACAACATTCAACAAATTTCAAATACAAATTTTGACACATGATAACAATTATTGTTGATAAGAATTGTCAATAAGATGTCAAACAAAAACCTCGTGTTTATAATCAACTTTTGATCCACATAATTCCTCGATTTGAGATCATTTCTTAAAGTTGTTTTTTCTCTTCTTCACTCATATTACGAACAATATTATAGAGCCTCCTTAATTTTTTCCCTTTTTTAATTCTATTGAATTAAAAATTACCTGAAATGTCTAATTAACATAGTTGTATGTGTCCATGGTGACCCCCCAGACCAATGGTACTTTAGCATGAACTAGATCTCTTTCATCATGACACCCCAATAGTATGTGGTTGTTCAAAACTTAAAGGGTTAAAGGTGAACCCTAAGCATGTCACAATGTCATATTATATTTATTTACTACCCAAATTTGATGGTCTAATACCCCCCACTATGATCAATGATCCAATAGGTTAAATAGAAAAGACACGTAGGAACACTTCCATTTGCTCATTCTTTGAAAAGGTTGAACCCAAATAAACCATGTTTCTTCATAAATTGACAAACGTGTCTCCTTCTACTGACTCAACTGAGAGTTATAATGAGCCATATTATGTTATCAATACTACTTAAAACACCTCTACAAGGAGATCCAAAAATTTGTATAAGCTAAGAGAAAAATGTCCAAGTACGAAAAAGGGTCGGTTCAATTGTTGGAGGCTAGGGATGACTCCTCTCTTCTCATCCATTTGCAAAGTAAATACCAAACCAATTACAATTGTTCTTTGTATGGTGCTTGGTCATTTTTCCTAACTATTTCTGATCTTGGGACCAAATTATCATATTTTTGTAAGAAATAGATGATCAAAGATCTAAAGTAGATGCTACAAATATTGCGTTTTTTATCCTTTCCCATGTATTTCTTCCTCCTAAACAATCTGTAGCAATTATTCCATTTTGTTGTCTTCTTTATAGTCGATATAATTACTTGAATATTGTTAAATAAAACATAATATTTCGATGTATAGTAGGTGCATGAATGGTTTTACTTTGAGAAACGTTAATAGGAAGAACATGTTTTGTATCGATGGTCATCCACACACATATGGGAACATTGTAGAGTTCATAAATAGTTATAGGTGCTCATTATTCATTGCATATTGTTCATTTGAGGAATTCTCCTATGACAAAGATTTCTTTATGAAAAATAAGGCATCTATGTTTGTTATTGTGTATGCAATACGTATTTTGTCTCTTGGTGACGAGTTGTTAATAAACTATAAATTTTGCAGACCAACAAATGCTCATAAAAAATGGCTTGCATTAGAGATACCTTTAGACATCCCCTTAGGGTGTAAGAAAAATATCACTGAGTAATTGTATTTTTGGATTTTCAATGGAATTAATGTTAATGTATTTATTAATTCCATATTTGTTTTATAAACTATTTGATTACATGCGTATTATTGGAAAACAATTTCCATGCTTCTAAAAAATGTTGTGTACACTATTTAAACATGATAAATACATTATGTTTACTAATATCATCAATTTAACGTTCAATATTTTTGCAACCGGGATTCTGACAATGATCAACTAGTTTACCATTTACCATTGCACCTTAGTACGATGTCAAATTGAGAGGAAGTCACCAAATGAGTAGAGATTAGAGAGGAATCATACAAAGCATGAGTTCATTAACCACCTATTCAATTACCACTATGTCTCGAGTCACCAATTTAAAACATATATAGTAACATTAGTTCTTTATGGGTTGGGGATGAAAACAATAATATAAAGGTTGGCATGGATGATTTCTTACAATAACCATGCCATGGAGATAATGTTAAATGCATTCCAACAAGGTGAACTCAAGAATGATGCTAATGTTATTGATTCCTTCTTAAAAAGCCTAAAATATGCTTCCACCACCCCTCTCTTTGGCCATAGATCAAGGTCTCCCCAATCGAGGACAACAATGTTGTTATACAGCTTGAAACCAATGTATGGTATGTCATACACATGATTCTCAGAACTATTGAGGTAACCAACCATTGATTCCCCATTAAATCAACAACAAAAAGATATTTGTTTCATGCTTAATGACAATACACATTTATATTTTCCACTAATTGCAAGTTACTCAAAGAAAAGGTACTTCCAAGTGATATCGTTCTCCTGAAAAGTTGTGAAGAGGAAAAGAAACTGCTGAAAAAGTTAGCTATTGAGAACATAGCATATCATGCTTGTCTAAATGATTGAATTTTATATATAGGTGAATACACAAGCAAAGAGATATGTCCTAAAGGGAATGAGAGGTACCAAATATTAAAAAAGGGTAAGGCACATGGCCCTGCTCATAACATATTAAGGAACATGCCTATAATTTGAAGAACTCAAAGGCTTCTTTGTTGCAATAAATTCAAGGATGCAGTACAAAGGCTTCGATTGAGATTGAGCATATCCATGGATGGAATTGACCTATGTTCCCTCCAAAACACCAATTATTCCATCTGGAAAGTGGTAGTGATCAATAAAAATATCTCGTCCATGGTTGTTTGTGAAGAACAACCATATTGTGTTGGTTCCACTAGTACAAAATGGGTAATTAGTGACTAAAAAAATGACTAAAATTTAGAGATAAATGACTAATTTTGAGGATGAGACCAATGGTAACAAATCAATAGTCTCTTATCACCTTGAGAAATTAGTCATTTGTCACTTAGTCGTTAATTGCTTGAATTGTTCAATCATCTGGTAATATATTTATTCATTTATTTAATCATTAATTGTCACTATTTTGTCATTTATTTGGTCATTAATTGTCCTTGTTTGCCAATACATTTATCCATTTATGTGTTCCTTATATTCGACCATTTTAGTCGTACATTTGTTAGTTTAATTAGTCATTAATTGTTGTCATTTTGCAATACATTTAGTCATTCATTTCGTCATTTTTTTTATAATTTTTACTCATATATTTAGTCATGTTATAATCACTACACAAGTAGTATAATAATATGTGTGTTCACAGCATACCTTCTTATTATATTAGGGATCGGGCATTGGTTTTGCTACAACTTGCACACATTACAAAATGTCATATTTAAATAACCCAAAGTGCTCAATGAATTAAAGTTTTTTTATAAATTTACATAAACAAATAAAGCCACCTCTTCGTCATATTTCTCCCACACTTTTGACATATCACAAACTGATTTTGAACACACTAGGAAAAAGAACTTGCAAACATCCTAAGAGCATTGAGAGATCTACCAAGGCATTGGTCATCAGAAAAAGAATAATCAAACTTGGGACATAATGCATCCAAACCAATATCATGTATTTCAAGAACATAAAGACTATATTCAGGAAATACTTATTATAGGTGTTGTTGCATCTCTTTCAAGCAATCCATATGAATAGTGTTCCCATAAGGTACTACATTAATATCCCTCATGGAATCGAACAAGAACTAAAATTCAATATATACTCACACACATAGTCAATGTTCACTTAATTTCCAATCATTGGCAAGAAGTATGCATGATCGTTAGCCTCGACATCAATAATAAACCCAATAAAAAAATATAAATTCTTATGCTAAAAAATAGATAACCTTAACCACCAAAATACAAATAGTAATATATTGTTTGATGATGTTGTTTTATAATCCTTGTCATAATCTAGATATTTATGCACATATAGAGACTAATTAGTAGTCCATTAAATGAAGTAATATGTCTGGCTCATTCCAATGGAAGACATTATTCATCTTAGAAAAAAATATGGTGTTATATACCAAGTGGAAAAATTGGATATGGAAAAAGAGCCATCAAATGTCATGATATGGGACATAAATAATAATTGAGGCCTTCTGAACATACCCAATTCAAAATTATATAGGCTAAATCGAACTCACACAGATTCATTATGAGTGACTTTTCATATCTAATCTAGTGTCTGCTTAGGATTGGCTAATGTCATTGCATAAAAATATATAATGTCNTGTATGTATGTATGTATGTATGTATGTATGTATGTATGTATGTATGTATGTATGTATGTATGTATGTGTATGTATGTATGTATGTATGTATGTATGTATGTAATAAAAAATTTGTTATATAGAAAGAGGAAAATAAAATAGAATCTAGATGGGGAGGAAAACAACCCATCTCACAACTACTAAAACTAAATTCAATAGATAACATTTATGACAATAAGTATTTTAACAATTCTTAAAGTTATATTTGTGTTTCATCTTCTATATTTAGAATTTTGTTAGAGTTTACACACGATCGACGCATTTTGAGTGGAGACTCCACCCATCTTTTGGATCCAGTTGAAGTTGTTGTGAGTAAAGGGTAAGAATAGTGAAATATATAGAGTAGAAGGGTATTTGCGTAATTTCTTAGTCATGTATAATTGTAGAATTGAACAAGTTTACAACTATACTTCTTGATACTTCATAAATCAAGAGTTAAAATGAATCTACACCCATAACAATCTCTAATGCTAAATTACATGGGGAAAATTTGGATATGCAATAGGGTTGAATTACTAACTAAAATAAATATTGATGCATTCTTATTATAAACAATTCCTTGTTAGATAAGTTGAATCAAAGTCACATAAACCCACTATGTCCCATTCCTCAGCTCTAGCAAACACCAATAACCATTGTCTCGAGATCGAATCCAAAAATGTTCAAAAAACACAAATCAAATATTGTAAGGAATTTATTTATACGGTGAATGGTTTCCCTTCAATTAAAGAGACCCCAAAGATGTACAAATTCTCAGTTGTCACTGAATAAGAGTTGTTTTAGCCTCTTACACAAATTATAGTTGACAATATGTTAACATGATTTTACAATAATTCCTAGTAAACACACGGTAATGAAAATGTATAGTACTATCATTTAGGTTGTATATGCTAGAATATCCACCGGAAGGGATGTACTTATTATTTGGGTATAACAGACTGCAACAAAAATCAACATTGCACAACAATTTTCCACATTTTTTACTAGTTCATATAATTTTGTCTTTTCAAAAACCGTAACAAAAAAATGAAAATAACAATGACCAAAGCATGCATGGAATTTTATTCTAAAGGAGATACTTGCCCTTCAATTTAATTCCCCCAAATAAAACAAATCTAATAATTTGACATTGAAAAATTTTGTTTACAGTCTTGACTACTACCAAGAAAACCTTAACCTCTAAAACAAACATACGGTTTTTCCTTCCAATGAATATAATGACTGATAAATACAATAAATAAATAAAAATTCAAAATCAACTAAAATCCACCTTCTTCATCACTTGCAACAACTATGGTGTTGTTTATGAAAGTCGAATCCCTTCTATGCTTCTTGTTTCTTGTAGTTTCATCCTCCTCCCCATCATCATCTTCTTCGTCCACATCAACGATGAACTAATATTGCTTTTAATTTTTTGCATATTTTACTCAAACCCACATCCTCCTCCTCCTCATCCATTAACTCTTATTCTTATTCAGGCTCCTCCTTGTCCTCGTCATCGTAGTGACGTAACACTACTTCCCTAAATCAATAAAACCTAAAAAAGCCACAAATATCATAAAATTTCTTTGACAATCAATCTCTAAATTAAATGGTCAAATGCTAAGGGTTTTCAAACTATAACCTACAACAAGTTGTTAGTTCAATTTCGTGGAAAATATATGATCTAGTGCTTACGTGGTCTTGGAGAACCTCATTTAGACCATAAGTTTGTGAATCCTTGTTTATTTGAGTAATAATTTCTTAGGAATTTATTTACTATCTGTCTAAAGAACAAAAAATTTAATGGAGTTGAGTTTATTACCTGGACAACCATCCTTAACGTGTTTTATTTGATGGACCTGAGCCACAACTTCCATCATATTAGGTCAGTCATCCTTCTTGTTAGAAAGACATCTAAATGCTAATTCATAACACCAAGAACCATTTCCTTGACATGAGGGTTACATTCAATATCCAAGTTCTAATCCATGAGCCCCACATTGATTCTTGAATCAAGGTGGGTTATAATGGTGTTGAATCTATTTATACAATAAAAAATGCAATTTAAACAATGCAAAATTGTCATTTCAACAAAGATTCAAATATCCATCTTTCTATAAAAATTACCAAAAAAAATCCAAAACATATAATGATTACAAACTCCTACCTTTTGTGGAGGAGCTAGCAAGTTTGATTAGAATATGTAAATTTTATCTATGGGGCTCTATGTTATGTGTAAGGAGGATATTCCCACATGAGGATGTTGTATAGATCTATGTGATTCATGCATTGCTAAAGCAGTGGTCATATGCTAGAAATGGTCATGCTTTGAACTGTTCTAAAGCCACAAAAAAAATAATGGCACCATTTGGACCTATAGGCCATGATCTGAAATGAAGGAAACCACATTTTCTAAAGCAGGGCCTTGATAGATGGCTTTTGAGATACCAATCTTGAGTTGGCTATTTGCCCCAAAAATATGTAAAAAGAGAACACCATTAATTTAAACAATGGATTGTGGTCCAATACAACCACATATTTATGTTCATATTCTGAGGATTGTGCTCTACTATAAAGAAAATTTATCTGGGGCCCATCAATCAAAGGGTTGAGGATTGAGTGTGCTACACTCCACAAACAAATGATCTACAGGATAACCAAATTCAATCCAAAATAGATATGAAAAATCACTCCAAAACAATCTTCAATATGATGGAGGGTTGTAATCTTAGTGTCTTGAGGATGTTAATCACAATGGGGATGTATTATATAGTACATGACACTAACTTGTACAGCTAACCATTCTCCAATTACCTACTGCCATAAATTAGACACAACTAGTAGGTTTGGGGAATGCTTGTTTATTGTCGATCCAAAGTATATTATGCAGGAACACCAAATGTGAGTGAACTGGTCATTATTAAATCTACAACAAGGCCAGTAAGATCTATAATACAATGATAAATTTTCCCCACATTGAATCTTGAACAGGGATAAATTTCCAATCCCACTTTCTCTTTTGTCCATGTTATTTCAATTGCTTTCTTAGTTGATATTCACTCTACGATAAGTACACCAAAGCTATAAACATCGTTCTTATCACTGAGCTGATAGAACTATTGGTAATCTAGATTGAGGTAACCTGGAATTCCTTACAGATCTATGGAAACATGAGTGTCTTCAGAAGGCACAATCCTATAAATCCCAAAATATACTAATTTATCCATGAAATCCTTGTCTATAAGAATGTTGGTATATTTCACATCTTAGTGTAATATGGGTGGGTGAATGAAAAATAAATATATCCTAAGGCCTGGTCCATTTCCACTACTATAAATTATTTGCTCCACTTTCCCCATGAACATGATTAGCCAAGGTTCCATTTGGCACATACTCGTAAATTAGAATCAATTCTCTATGATCTTGATAGTACCCAATAAGAATACTAAGGTTTGGATGTTTGAGAGAAGACAGTATTCGCACTTTGCTACCAAAATTGTTCAACTCTTCTAGAGTGATCATGATAAATCCTTTTCACTTCCACAAGACACTCATACCAAATATTTCCAAGAATAAGAAAGTTGAATGCTCCATCTCCTAATTGATTATTTTCATTGAAGAATCTAGTCACATGTTCAATCTCTTCATAACTGAAAAATAGCAAAGAAGAATCATTCTTACATAGAGTTCCCAAATCCATGCCCTTGTCTAGCATGGTTAGAAAAAAATCCTTCTTTTTCTTTATCTTTCCCCTTGTTAATTTTTTCCTTATTTCTTGTTTATTTCCTTTTGTTTAATCGTCCCTCATGTTCTCTTTTTAATATTTTAGCTGGAAATAAGAGTTTCTTTTAAATGTGGAAGTTTTCCCACTAAAATATTCATTATATTTGTTTTATTGTTTTTGTTCTTATTTTTTTAATTTGTTAATATTAATAGATCACCTATGATAACTATATTATATTAATATTAGATACTATATGTAGTACATTAACATATTATCTAAATATTAAGATAGTATATTAACCATATATATTATAATACTATACATCAATTATATGAACTATATATATTTATTTATTTAACACATTAGGTACTACATAAATTAACTTATATATAGCATATAACATATAATAATTATATTAATATATATAAATATAAAAATAGTGGTGATGGTGTTGTCATAAAGAAAGAGGTTTCTTTGAGTTGAAAGGCTTATCTGGAGTCTTTTCCGAGAAAATGATGATCGCGTGAATGACAGTGATGACGATAACAAACTTCATTATTGTTGTGATGATCATTATAGTCATCAATGTCATTGTCATCACCATCATCACTATGGTAATTTTCATCATCATTATCATTGTCATCATTGTCATCACAGTCACCCTCATCATCATGGGTACTAAGATCATCTTAATTATAATAAATTTGAAAGAGGGAACATTATGTATGTATAGAGTGTTGGCATGCACGATAATATTGTTTCCCCTCGATCTCTAATAAAAGTACCCGAAGTAGACATCATTTAATAACACTAAAATGACTATATTACTAAAACTCAATTACTTATAGGTAAGAAATACTACTAATTCATACTCATGTAGTTGTTTATAGTCATATTTGTTTATCCCATGACTAAATTAGAAATTTATTTTAGTCATTTTTAGTTGTGATCACTTAATATTGCTCAAATTTGGTAGTATTTCACTTTAAAATATTGTGGTGACTAACTTTTTTGGTGGTTTAGTCATTAAATACACATAGTGACCAACATTTTTGGTCACTTGGTCACTAATTACCCATTTTTCTACTAGTATTCTTATAGTTGCTAGTAGAGGAAAAGTGAAGAATATGGATTTTTACCTCCAACAATTAATCGATGAATTCAAGAAATTTTGGGAAGGGATACATGTATATGATGTATCAAGGCCCATCTCAGTGGAGATAAATTTTGCATTGTATGGCATGTGTGCATACACCATGCATGATTATCCAGGACTATGACTTTTCTCTGGTAAGCATGTTGATTGATTTGCTTATATCCATAGCGGCTATTTCACAAACTTAAATTTGGTGCAACTTCCTTCTGTGCTCTATATACAATAACATCGTAGGTCTTGTAACAAAAGAGTATCATGAATGTAAATGTTGTGGGCCTTCAGTAAAGGCTAGGTGGTCCATTCACCTATGAAATTCAGTGTATGAGTGCTCAATTGTGTTCCTCCTAGAATAACACCCTTATAAAAGAGAAATGTCTTCTTTCAATAGTAAACTAGAGAGAACCAGAAGATATGAAATAATGAAACCATTGCACTGGCTTAAACCATACGACATAGAGAAGGATATGGAAATTGCATAATTGTTTGATTCAAATGGGGATCCAATGCTCGATGATCCTAAATTTTTCAACACTTATGTTGAGTAAATTTCAGTTGGAATGAAAAGGAAATCTCTCTTTTATGAGATTCCATATTGGGAGAATCTTAATATTTCCCACTTACTGGATCACATGCATATATCCAAAAAAAAGTTTCATATTTTTTGTGGAGGCACATATTATCAAAAAAACTAACACATTGTTTGTTAGGAGAGATCTTACTTCTTTGAGAACTAAAATTAAACATTGGACAAGAAATATGTGAGAATTTGATTCACATATGGATCTAGAAGTGCAAAAGACTCTCACAATTCGAATTACTTTGCAAAAACCAACAAAAATATTGAAAGAGTAACAAAATTTACATACACATGTGAATACAAAGTGGATATCATTGAACTATCTAACATATGAATGGCACACATGTGTTGGGTTTACTGAGCTGTAGCATTTATGTGGATGTTAATAGACCAAAATAACTAGATATATTGCATAATCAACTTCCCTAAGTCTAAAGCATAGAAACTTAATGCATAGAAGCAAATAAAATTGACTAAGTATCAACTAAGGTACTAAGGATGGATTATTTTTCTAACACCCCCCATTAAACTTGAATTAGTACAACTTAACCAAAAAATTCCATGGAGCCATTGGCAACAAAGGCTCAAGTCACCTCATACAACAAAAATTTTATTTGTCCATGAAAAACAAGGAAAAGAGGAAAACCACATGGGAACAAAACCTCTCCTAAAAAATGGACATGGGGACAAAAATATGAAGTTGAATGGAAACCATCACCATGCATCACTCACTCCGAACATTAATCTCAAGCAAGAAGTTCTTCTCAGTAAAATGCTTGGTGAAAATATCAGCAATTTCCTTAGTGGAAGGGCAATACTGCAAGGCTATCACCCGATCATGCACTAAGCCATGAATGTAGTGCATATCAATCTCTATGTGCGTGTTCCTCTGTATCTGTACTAGATATATATAAATATTGATTTCACTTTTTATTGTCACACCAAATGATAGTGGGTGAATCAATTGCAACATCAATCTCCCGAAGAATTCCTTGCAACCACACACATTCTGTAGCTACATTCACTACTCCTATGTATTCAGCCTCAGCTGAAGAAAGGGAAATGGTGTGTTGATTCTTACTTGGACAGAAAATGGGACCATTGGAAAGCATGAATAAAAAACCTGAAGTGGACTTTCTATCATTGAGATTGCTAGCCTAATCCGAATTAGAAAATCCTACTAGTGCTACTGGAGAACTAGATGCATCGTGTACCCCGAAGTTCCTGGTGCCTTGAACATACTCAAGAATCCTCTTGGATTCCTTCCAATGGATCTCATGTGTCTGCTGCATATATCTTGCTAAAACACTAAAATCATATGATAAATCAGGTCTAGAATGTGTAAGATACAACAAACTCCCGACTAGTTGTATATACAATGAGTAATCTACCAGTGGAGAGTCACCAATTTCACCTAGTTTTATGCCAGAAAGGAATGGGAACTTGATTTCCTTACACTCATACATATTAAAATTTAATAACAGGTCTAAAGCATACTTTTTTTGGCTGATCATTATGCCTCTTTCATATTGCTCAATTTCCAAACCAAGAAATTGTTTTAGCAATCCTATATCAGTCATTGCAAATTCACTGTGTAAAGATGCTTTAATTGATCCAATTTATTTGGTGCAGCTACCTATAATAAAAATATCATCAAAATACAGTAAAATTAACTGCAATAAATCACCAATATTATTCAAATAAACATTAGGATCTGATTTGCATAAAACAAATCCAATTGATAACAAAAAATTGTCCATTTTGGCATACCAATCCCTTGGGGCTTGCTTGAGGACATAGATTGACTTATTTAACCTAAACACAAGGGAAGTATCCTTTTTTAAACATTCAGGTTTCTGCATATATATCTCTTCCCGTAGCTCACCATTAAGAAATACACTTTTGACATCCATGTGGTGAACCTCCCAGCATTTACTAGCAGCAGTGGCTAAAACTAGCCTAATAGAGTCCATCTTTGCAACCTGTGAAAAGGTCTCTGTATAGTCCTCTCCTTGGACTTGAGAAAATCCTTTGGAAACTAATATATCCTTGTATTTTATATCAGACCCATCAGCAGAAACTTTTTTCCTATATACACACTTGCATTGCACAAGATTCCTCTTGGGAGGCAAGGGAACCGATTCCCAAGTTTCACTCTCTTGTAGAGAATTGAATTCTTCTTGCATGGATGATTTCCATATTGGATCATGAAATGATTACTGATATGAATGTGTATCATATCCAACCATCATATATCAATTCTCATCAAGTGAAACTTTCCTTTCAAAAGAAGCACTATGAAATTGTGATCTTGTCTTCCTAGGATTTAGAGGATTTCCTGCTAAATCCACAACAGCTTGTATGGTTTTATTTTCCCACTTGGGAATTGAGGGTGAGAAATGTACAGAAACATAATATTCATCCATTTCATTATCATAATTATCAGAGAGGGAATCATCACATACATCATCATGGTGTTGAGGAGAAGAGCATTCCTCCGGTGCTAGTTCAAAATCTGGTATAATTTCCTCTTCGAATTGCACACTTCTTTTAGTGAAAGTTTTGTGTGTGGATGTATAAAAGACCTTGTATCCCTTTTTGTATTCACCATACCCCACCATGATGAATTATTTTATTTTTGGCTTCAATTCCTTCCTCTTTTCTGATATAATTCAAGCCCATGCCCTTGAGCCAAAAATCCTGAAATGTGAGATATTTGGTTTGTGACCAAACCAAACCTCATAAGGTGTTTTCCCTTTCATTGATTTATGTAGAGACATGTTATGAATATATGCAGCACATTTAATGGCTAAAACCCATATATTAAGGATAAAATCCTTATCCTCAATCATGCATGTATCCATCTCCTTGAGAACCCTATTTTTCCTCTCTGCCACATCATTTAGCTATGGTGTGTAGGAGACCGAATGTTGCATTTGGATGCCACATTCCTCACATAGGTGCTGCAAATTTTTATTCACATACTCTTTACCATTATCATTCCCAAGTATTTTAATATGTTCCCACTTTTATTCTCAACAAGGGCCTTCCAAATCTTCAGAGTCTCAAAGACTTCAGTTTTTAGCTTAAGGAAGCAAACCCAACAGAACCTTGAGAAATCATCTATGAAAGTGATAAAATACCTTGATCCTCCATAAGAGGGAGTGGGAATAGGACCAATTAGATATGAATGCACCAATCCAATTTCTTGTGTATCTCTTCTTTCCTTCCCCTTCTCATATCTGCGCTTTGGATGCTTGCCCACCACACAACCAATATATGCACCATTGGAGGATTTGATAGGAGGAAGCCCTTCCACCATGTCATCCTTGTTCAGTGCTTGAAGGTATTTGTAGTTCATATGAAAAAATATCTCATTCCATATCTTGTAGGTTTCATTGGCATGAGACATAAGCTCTTGCCCACTATAATTTGGAAGAAACTTGGAGAATCTGTACATCCTATCTTGGTGATTAGCATATCCCAATGCCACAACTTTGTTGGAAGAGATTTCTGTTATCTCAACCTCATATGGAGTAAATGTTACTCTCTTGGATTCTCTAGTAGGTTTCATTTGGTATACTGATATCAGGTTCACTGCCAAGTCTGGTACATAGAAGACATTGTTGAAATATCCTTTTCAAGGTCGATCCTTCCAACTCCCTTAGACTAGATCTCAAAGTCGTCACCCATTCAAACAACTGAGCCATTATTCGAATTCATGGATGTGAATAAATCTCTGACAGAGGCCATATTCCTTGATGCTCCTGAATCAATGATGAAGTTGGAGGGATATGAAGAACCTGCGACCAAAGCATGACACTTCTCCTTATTGTCAGAACCTTAATTTCCATCCTTCTTCCTTGCGCTATCTGGTACTCGGATGTTGTTTTTCTCCAACAACTATGCCATCATATCAATGGTTTTCTACATGCAAGCACTCTTTGGATTCCATCCCTTGTGGAAATAGGCACATTTGGTATTCTATTTTCCCTCTGTGTCCTTGTCCTTGCAAGGAGTCAAACCCCCATCAGGATTCTTGGGTATTTATGGTTTCTTCTTCTCTAGTTGTTTCGAATCCTTTTCTTTCTTATTGCCTTTGGATGCATTTGAAACACTTGCAGCAAGAGCTTGTTCCTTTCTTGTTTTGATGGTGCCCATCTGTACTAGCTTATATTTATCTTGGGTTAAAGACTCTATGAATATTTCTAGTGATGGCATTTGCCAATTTCTAATGGTTAGCTTATCATAATGGAATATGCTAAGAAACAATGAGAATTCTAGCCCCAAATTTGAAAGGATTGACAATATGAGTTGCTCCTCCTTCTTCTCAATTCTACAATGCTTGAGTTGAAGTACCAAAGACTTAAATTTGGTGAAGAACTCTTGGATGGTGTCAAAATGCGTTGGGATCAAGGTGATGAGCTCATTTTTGAGCTGGTGTCCCCTTATTTCATCAGTTTTCCCAAAGAGAGCTTCAATCCTGAGCCAAAATTCATTTGGGGTGGACAAACTGTCAACATGAAATAGGATATCTCTTGAAATGTTGAGACACAACATTCCAAAATCTTCATCTAGTCTATTGAAGTATTTTGACTTCTCTACTGTAGAATTTGGCTCTACTTCTGTCCCCATGCTGACCCTGTAGAGACCCTTGGATCTCATTTAGATGACCATCTCTACCTTCCATTCAAAGTGACTGAATGGATTCAGCAAGACATGAGTTTGATCAATCTTTTCATGTGCTAGTGGTGAGAATTTGCGGAAATAGCTTGCAAAAAACACTCAAATCTATCTGGAAAATCCCTCAATACACAGCTCAAACACTATAGATGGATATGAAACTCCAATTAGATCTGATACCATGTGATAATTTGATTCAAAACTGGATCTAGGATCACAAGAGACTCTCACAATTTGAATTACTTTACAAAAATCAACAAAAATCTTGAAAGAGTAACAAAATTTACATACACATGTGAACACAAAGTGGATATTATTGAGTTGTCTAACATTTGAACGTGTTTAGATCAGATATATATTACATTAGGAAGAATTTGTGAGGCTTAGGTATCCAATTGGGAGTGTACATGTGTCATGGAAAGATTTGACCTCAATCCCCCCTAGGTGGACCAATGAATCTCTAGCTCAACCCAAACAGTCACAAAATATGGTGTGAACTTTAGTGAAGTGTGTTGGGGAAATAATGAGTCCAAGGAATGCATGGGTGAGCAATTAGAGGTGTGGGAGTGGCTCAGGGTGAGAAATAAATGCTCAAGAATCCCAAAAATGGTCTAAAAACACCCCTAGCACCCCTAGTCAACCCAAACTCCGCAAAAAGAGGAATGGAAGAGCTACTGCCATTAATGAGGGTCCACATTTGCTGGGTTGACTGAGCTAGAGTGTTGTTGTAGGCATGAACATGCCAAAATAACTAGATATCTTGCAGAATCAACTTCCCTAAGTCTAAACCATAACAAGTTAATGCATAGAAGAAAATAAAATTGACTAAGGTATAAACTAAGATACTAAGGATGGGTTACTATTCTAACAAAATGAAATTAGAGGAGAGTTTGGAACCTCTTTGTATTTTAAAGAAGGTGATGTCCAATGGATTTTGAAGAAACATATATTTATTTGGAAAAGGATGTTATATTAACTGTGGAGACACCTTCATTATATTGTCAACTCTACAATGTTGTTCACAAGGGAAGAAGAATTGGCAGTGTTGAAATCACATGACCATCTGAATGTTTTAAATTTATGTATGTTAATTACATGCTTCTTTTTCTATATTTTAGGTTATAATATGTTATGCATTCACAGTTAATTTATGCCTGATAATTTCTTATATGTTTATTTTGTAGTGTCATTATCCTTTGCTCATGTGTAGTTGTGTGAACCATAGCTTCCCCCAAGATATACAATGAGCCATATCTAAATTATCTTCATGTGTATGTTGGATTACATCAAACAATATTAACATGGCTAACAATCAACGATGGTGTTGATAGATCACTGAGATTGTTTTTATGTTTGAAAAGGAACTACCCACAAGTTGCACAGACTTACAGGTCCATCTTTAAATTCAACTAGTTGATGAGGTCGAATTAGCTAGGGTGGTTTCATGTTGTTGGATTGTCTTCTTAGAGAGGTACATGTCAAATGGGTTTGTTATATAGAGGGAAAAATATGAGGGTTCTATGGAATAGGGGTACAAATTGTACGATTCATTCTAGTATGCTAGTGAAAACATCAATCAAATTGACAACACTCCAAGCGGAGTGATTTGGGACAACCAATGAGATGAGGACAAAAGGGAAAGAGATTTATTCTAATTGAATGAAAAAGTTGCATGATAAAGAGTAAGTCACTAGTATTTTTTCAATTTACTATAGAGTAACTATTCATTCTACTATGCTAGTGAAAACATCAAGCAAATTGATAACACTCTAGGAGGAGTGGTTTGGTACGACCAACGAGATGAGGACCAAAGGGAATGGGAGCTATTCCAAAATGAAGAAAATAAGTTTCATAGTAAAGAGTAAGTCACTAAAATTTTGTCAATTTTCTACAGAGTAACTTATATTTATAGTGAGATTGATGATATATATTTGATCTCATACTAATCATTTTCATTTCATGAATACATCAGTGAATGCATAAATTGATTCCATCAATAAATTCATTCTTTTCAATGTGGAGGCAATGCATCCATGGGTTGTGTTGTATGAAGAGAAGAGAAGTAACTGGGATAGTGATAGGAAATAATTAAAATGGTTGAATAGTAGAAGAATCCATTATCCTTGATTAATAAAATTATCCCTTCCCTACTCTTCTCTTCTCTCCCATTCCTCATTGCAGATCACAGAGAGCCAAGGAGTAACCATCCAAGATAAAAATCAATCTCTAATAGCAGCCTTCATTCATTAATTCTAGTATTGCAGGTGTATCTAGAAGATCCTGAAGTTTCTAGTACATGAATACATATGAGGGTTCGAATCTCCAAGTCAATCTTTGATTATAGCTTCTATAATGTCTTGTATTGATGAATCTTGTTAAAGAATGCTATATAGATTATTTTTTATATTTATTTAGAAATCCATGGCTGTAAATCGATGTTATAAATATGCTCTGTAATTCTTATATCAATTTGAATCTATAGGACTGAGAGTTGATTTTACCCAACCTAGTCTAGATTTGCACCTAGAATTGGCTATATTTTCCATAAGATGCATAATTCGACCTCTAAATCTCCAAATATAAACATTATTTTTCTAATGTGTCCTTAACATTTTTATCTAAGTCTCCAATGGCTAAAACAAATAATTCATAGCCTCCTTCACCTATTTGGGAAAGCCCGAAGATGAAGCTAGTGAGTTGTCCTAAGATCTAATTTTACCATTGTGAAATTTAGAATCACTTTGAATTGTTTCTGATATGTATAAACCTGAAAATAATTATATATAACTTCTTGACAGAGTTCTAAAATCTTCCTAATGCTCTCTTAACCACTAGTTGCTTGGAAACTGCTAGTAAGGGTTTTTGTTTGCACCGATTGGGACTCCCAAAAGCCTAGAAATAGACATGTGTGGATATGATGTTCGAAATATAAATGGGACAAAAATCCAGGTGCTTAGGAACCTGAACAAAAAGTATCCTTCCTTGCCTTATTGATCCCACCTTTAAATCCCAGTTACTCTCTCCTCGGCCTGCTAGTTTTCCTACCTATCAACTAGTTATCTTCAAGTTTGTTTTAAATTTATTGCAGTGGAGTTAGTGAGACTGATTTATTATTCAGAAAAAATACAGTGGTATCATATCATGGTCCTCCATACCTTCTCTTGATAATCATTAATGAGTCCCAAATCTAATTCTTATTCTAAAAGGAAGACCTATGAAGAAGAGGAAGTTGACTCTATGGAAGGGAGATTCCATGAGGAGATGGATTAGAAGGATGATTTCAGAATATTTGTGAGAAGTATGTTGAAATGGATGCAAGATATTTCAACCAATATCATTTAGTCTGTTTAAGAGACCATATTGTTCCTAGATAAACAGTTAGGTGCCAAACATGGATAAGGGAGAAGCATTGGCTCCCAGGTGAAGAGAGGAAGATCATGGGTGGATCTATATTCTCCAAGAAATGGCCTCATAATAGGCCTATTGAGTTCAAATATGAACCTAATTTGAAACCATGTCCCACTATTCCCAATTTTATGGAGTATCCAAAAGAATACCATGAAGTGCAAACTAAAACAATTGCTTCATGGGAGGAGAAGTATGATCTCTATGTAACCTTGAGTGATGAGTGGAGAAGGGTTTTTTCTTCCAGAGAATTTTTTGAAACTCACTATAGAGGGAATCCTAAAAGAGTTCAAAGGTTTCCATATCATAATTTTGATCTGAAACATGCCATTGGAGAGATCACCCTTCCTTACATTGATGGCACTTCCAAGTGCATAGTGAACTACTGGATTCAAAACTTCAACACCTACTTCCAACTGAATCCTATGGCTAAGTGGGATGCCATCAATATGGCAGGCCTACATCTTGATGGGGAGCCAATGACTAGTGGTTTCATGGCATGAATACTTTGGTCCATGATCAAGTGGTTACTTATGAAGAATTCATTTGGATATTAGCAGAAATATTTGACCGGAGAGATTTTGATATCTCTTTCTGAGAATTGGCACATGTCAAACAAGTTGGAACTCTTGAATCCTACATATCTTAATTCCAAATACTAGCAGTGATGGTCACTGATGTCTCAGAGACTAGGTTGGTTCTTTTGTTTACATAAGGATTAGAAGAACCTTTGAAAGGGTTAGTGAAATCTTACCGACCCACAACTTTGCAAGAAGCGGTGAGTAGAACTAGATATTTGTGAGATGCAATTCTGAGGACCATGTATCCTCCCAGGACCTCCATACATCCTAAATTTAAGAATCAAAGACCTTTGGTGAGGAATGTTTCTTCCCTTTGCAATAAACACTACTCTTACAAAGATCGGGATGAACTAAGGAGGAAAAATCTCTGATTTTCCTGCCAAGAACCTTAGGTTTCAGTCCACAACTGTGGTAAGGAAGCCACACTACATTGAAGTGTTGTACGAAAGTGAAGAGGAGAAAGTGGAAGAAGCTGAACTTGCATATGGATAATATGAAATAGCTAAAGACGAGAAGCATCCCCCTCAAACCAACAACAAAATTGCAGTTCTTAGTGGAGTGCCATGTTTCCACACATTGAGGATGAAAGGGGTATTGCAAGGACAAAGAATCATAGTTATTGTTGATAGGTGTTCCACCCACAAGTTTATTTATGCATCCATAGTGGAGAAAATAAATCTTCCAATTGAATCCATTGAAGGGTTCATTGTGGTTATCCCAGGGAACAATACCATGGAATGAAACCAATGGATTCCAAACCTGCAAGTGAATCTAGGAGATTACACTGTGAAAGACAAATTTTATGTTTTCAATGTTGCAAACACCAACATAGTGTTGGGAGTACAATGGTTGTACTCCATTAGGTAACATTCCATGAACTACAAAATACCCCAAATGAGTTTCAAAGATGCAAAAGAGAAACCAGTAGTTCTGAAGGGTATGAACACCTACCCAAGTCAATTAATTTATGCTAAAAATATGAGATCCATTATAAGGCATGGTGACATTGAATGGGATGTTTAATGCCACATTACCATTGAGGGAACTTCAGTCAATGTTTCCTACCAACCCAAAGGAATAAAAAATTTGTTGCACAAGAATAAGGTGGTTTCTGAAAATATCCCACATGGAAGGCCACAAGAACGTGGAATTGAGCACGAAATTGAGTTGGAAGCTAGCACACTTCCCATAAAAATCCACCCCCTACAAGCATCCAAATAAATTCAAGGCTCAGATTGTGATGACCATCAAAGAACTCCTTGATTTGGGTCTCATTAGACCAATTTCTATCCCCTTTGCTTCTTCAATGGTTCTGGTGAAGAAGAATGACGAGACACTCAGAATATTCATAGAATACCGGGATTTGAACTAGAAAACCATAAAGAACTGGTATCCAATTCCCTGGATTGATGAGTTGATGGATGAGCTGCATGTAGAAAAATTCTTCTCAAAAATAAATATTTGGTCAAGATACCACCAAATCATAATGAGGGAGGATGAAATACATAAGACAACCTTTCGTTGTCATTTTGGTCAATTTGAGTTTTTGGTCATGCCATTTGGATTGACTAATTCTCTAGCAACCTTCCAATATTGAATGAACAAGGTGTTCAGTGAGTAGCTTTGTAAGTATGTCCTTGCCCTTTTTTATGATATTTTGATTTATAGTAGGACATTAGAGGAGCACCTACTCCATTTAGATGTTGTTCTAATTTTACTTGCAGATCGGTATTTTTATGCTAAGTTGTCCAAGTGTGATTTTGGCATGACTGAGCTACTATATCTCGGCCATGCAATCTTCCAAGAAGGATTCAAGGTGCACCAAGAGAAAATCAAGGCCATCCTAGATTGGTTAAGCACAAGAAACCTCACTAAGTTGAAAGGCTCCATTGTCCTTTGAAACTACTAATGAAAATTTGTCAAAGGTTGCTCCAACTTTACTGAACCTTTGACAGATCTAACCAAGAAGGGTCATTTAGTTGGGATGGGGAAGCATAACAAGATTTCTAAAGGATGAAGGAAATAATGAGCAATTTTCTGGTGCTAGCATTGCTTGATTTTACCAATCCTTTTGTGTTGGAGTGTGATGCCTTGGGGGAAGGAATTGGAGATTTTTTTATGCAAGAAAGGAATCCTATTACCTATGAGAGAAGCAAAATGTAGCCTCATGAAAGGTTGTATTCTATATTAGACAAGGATATGTTGTAAATCATGCATGCATTGGCCAAGTTCCAACAGTATTTGGTGACGGGAAAATTCATGGTGAATACTGATCACAATAGTATAAGGCACTTCCTTACCCGAAAGGACCTCAATGATAGAAAATAGAGATGGGTAAGTAAATTCCAATCCTATGAATTTGACATTTAATATAGGAATGGAAATATGACTGTGGTGGTTGATGCACTTTTCCGCAAACCCGCGCTCTTTTTTTTTGCAAATGCTAACTAAATGGAAAATACATTTGGGTACTGTATACTTAAAGAATCAGTTTGCGTGTGGGATTTTGGATGGGGTAATACATAATGAATCATATAAATTACTTGATGACCCCATATACTACAAGGATAGGATCTTCTTAGTACCTGGATCAAAACTAAAGAAGAGGATCCTAGAAATTGCACATAATGCACCAATGGCTGGACACCCTGGTTTTTTTAAGACTTACTAAAAGGTAAGAGAGAGGTTCAATTGGAAGGGCCTCAAGGAATATGTTCTAAAGAATGTGAGGTATTACATTTCATGCCAATATAATAAAGTGGATCACACACACCCTTTTGGAATCCTCGAACCTCTCCCTATTCCAGAACAGAAATGGGAAAGTGTCTCCATGGATTTCATCACTGGGTTACCGAAAGTTCAAGGAAAATATAGCATATATGTGGTGGTTGATAGGTTGACCAAATTTTCACATTTCTTTGCAGTCACCTCCATTATATTATATAGTGAATTTGTTGCATTATTTTTCAAATATTTTTTCATACTGCATGGTTTTCCCAAAACCATAATCAATGATCGGGACAGCATGTTCACTAGTTCCTTTTGGCAATCTCTATTTGAACTAGTAGGAACAAATTTGAATATGATAACAATCTATCACTCTCATACTGGTGGTAAAATTGAGAGAGTGATTCAATGGATTTAATGCTACCTCCAAAAATATGTCACAGGACAGCGGAAAGCTTGGGCCACATGGCTCCACCTGAGAGATTTCTGCTATAACACAAATTTTCACATATTCATTAGGATGACTCCATTCATGGATTTGTATGGATATGACTCACCCCATATTTTACATATCTAATGCTTTGGGGACTGTAGAGCCCAAAAATCCAAATATTGGCTTCAGGAGAACCAAGACATACTAAGAGAACTCAAAGAAAATTTGCAGGTTGCTCAAAACCAGCAGAAAATTAATGTTGGCAACTGAACAGGATTGAAAGAATCTTCCAAGAAGGATACTTAGTATACTTAAGGACAAAACCTTATAGACATTCATATTTGAATACTAAGGGGCCTGAGAAACTCCTTCAATAGTTCTATGGGCCTTACAAAATTCTAAGGAAAATTAATGAAGTGGCATATGAGTTGGAGATGCCACTAGAGATCAGGATCCACAATGTCTTTCATGTTTCTTGCATGAAGAAAGAAGTATTCCAACATATAGTTGTATCAAAATAAATTATACTTCTTGATGATGAAGGCCATTTGGTTTTAGTACCAAATAAAGTTATGCATACCAAAGAAAGAAGGCTAAGGAACATGACCATTAAAGAATATTTGGTGCAGTGGAAAGGGTTTCCCACTAAACATGCCACTTGGGAGGGTGAGAAAATTTTGTAACACCCTGGATTTCTTCCGCTTAGGGACAAGAATACTTGGAAGTGGAGGAGTATCATGCCCCCTCCTTGATGAACATCAAAAGTGTTGACCTTTACAAACACCTAGGGGCTCAAAAGTTGCATTAATTAATTTACCAAGGGTATTTTGTTTATTCGTTACTTAGGAGGCATGTACCAAGTTGTTTCCAATTCTGGATTATTTTTATTTCATTAGTTAATTAATATGAAAATGATACATGTGGAAATGAGTTTCCATGTCAAGAGGGTGCATTA
This sequence comes from Pseudotsuga menziesii, assembly GCA_001517045.1. NCBI lineage: Eukaryota > Viridiplantae > Streptophyta > Pinopsida > Pinales > Pinaceae > Pseudotsuga > Pseudotsuga menziesii. The sequence continues at coordinate 79,316 of LPNX011041934.1, read as the reverse complement.
GGAAAGTCAACTTGTGTTGGATGACAAATAGAAACTGTCAAGGAAACTGGAAAAACCAAATAGTTAGAAAAAGATAGAAACTAACAAAAGCAAGGAAAAGCCAACAATTTCAAAAGTTAAAAGTGCAAGAAAAGCAGTCAATGCAAAATCAGGAAAATTTGGCCAAGGGAGGGCACAGTTTCTATTTTGATGAGAAGATACTTGCAAGGAAACATCTCCAATGCTAATAAGGCAACTTTCACTCAAAGGGGGGCACAGTTTCCACTTTGGACTGAAGGGAACAAACATTCAAATATTACCAAAGCATCTTACTTTCTATTTTCCTCAAGGAGGACACACCAATGGATTAGGGTTAGGATTTGCAAGTGGCAACTTGCTCAACAGGTGAAGGAGTTGCTCAACAAGTCACTCATGGCTTATTTAAGGGTGATTCCAACTCCATTTATCATTTTATATTGTAAATTTTTTTATTCTATGTGAAGCTAAGCTTTGAAACTGAGTGATGATCCTCAGTTCCCTTGGGTGATGTGCCCCAAGTCTCTCTTCCCTGCTCTTCTCTTCTCCCCTATTCCTCATTATAGATCACATAGAGATAATGATAAACCATCCAATATACAACTTGAGATATTATAGAAGCCTTCATCCATTAATGACAATATTTCAATTTTATATATCATATCGTGAAGTTTCCAGTACATGAATACATCTGATGGTTCGAGTATCCAAGTCTCTCTTTGATTATAGCTTCTATAATGTATTGCATTAATGAATATTGTTAAACAATGCTACATATATTATTTATTAGATTTATTTAAACATCCATGGCTGTGAATTGATTTTATAAATATGCTCTGTCATTTTTATATCAATCTGAATCTGTATGAATGAGTTTTACTTGATTTTACCCAAACTAGTCTAGATGTGCACCTAGAATTGACTAGTTTTTTCATAAGATGCATAATTTGACCTCCGAGTCTCCAAATCCAGCCATTATTTTTATGATATATACTTAACATTTTTGTATAAGTCTCCAATGTTTGAAATAGAGGATTCATATCCTTATTCTCCTATTTTGAAAAACCTGAAGATGAAGCTAGTGAGTTGTCCTAAGAGCTAGCTTTATCATTACGGCCTTTAGAATCACTTTTAGTTTTTTTAAGATTTGTCTAAATATGAAAATAATTATATAGAAATTCATTATAGAGTTCTAAAATCTTCCTAATACTCTCTTAACCCTTGGTTGCTTGGAAACTGCTAGGAAGAGTTTTTGTTTTTACCAGTTGGGACTCCCGCAAGCTTGGAAGTATACTTCAACGGAGCTGATGTTCAAAACCTAAATGGGCCCAACATCCAGGTGATTAGGAACTTGAACAAAAATTATCCTTCCATAGCTTATTGATCCCACCTTTAAATCCAGTTACTCTCTCTTCAACCTGTTAATTTTCCCACCTATCAGCTAGTTATCTTAAAGTTTGTTTTAAATTCATTATAGCAAAGTTAGTGAGTCTGATTTCTCATTCAAGAACATTACAACTTGTTAATTTTTTTCTTGTAACTACTTAATTCTTCATCCATCTGAAAAATATTATATGTTATGCTCATTGTAACAACATCTTGCACACTAATATTTCACATAGTACCAATATGGTAAGGTTAATTAAATGCTTAAATATTTTTGACAGTTTTAAATTTGTAAATATTGGAGAAATGTTATTATATTTATTGAAATATATTTTAAAAACTTAATGAATTGTTATATATTTAATGTTATGCTAACATTTCAAGTGTATTCGTTGAAATTTAATTATTAAGATAGTAATGGGATCCTCATGTTGTAGTGTAACCTTTAATAGTTCAAACCTTTACTAATTTTTAATATAAGAGTGGAATTATAATAATAGCATCCAATGATAACATACTATTTGTAACTTTACCATGAAAATATAATGGCCACATTATCGATTATTTAACCCACGTGTTTTTTTATATAAAGTAAACATTTTTTAAGAGAAAAACAAAGTGAATAATAACACACAAGAACATTTAAATCATTTTAAACAACTTCGTTACTATTGTTCCAGGTAATATTTTGAATGAACATTAAATTCACACTTAACCAACCTTTAAAAATAAGTACATTTAAACCATGAACCCATAATAACTTTTGATTTAAATTTTATCTAAATTTTAGTATTACAAGATGTTACTTATATATTTTATTAGTCCTTTCCATTTATATTTGTATCAATTTTTATATATTGATTATATCATTTAGGAAATACTTAAACACATTAATATAGACATCTACTTTATACATTTATTGAGTAAGTACCTCAAAATATATGTGTAAATCAATAAATATTTGTTTTTTCTAATTTATATTATTTCTTATATGTTGAAGAAGTCATCGTTAATTCACACTTATATTCATACTCTTTATTTTTAAATGAAATTATTTTAGTATTTAAATGTCATTAAACTATTTTAAATTTAAAAAAATTTGCCAAAATAAACTATTAACATAGTAAAATCATATCTTAATCAGTTAACCGTCTAAATAAATTAAAAAAAAAATACAGCTCTAAAACAAATAGTTACATAGTAAAATTTATTACCATAACATTATAATGCATCACTAATTTCACTCGTTGATCCACAATACATTTTATAAATTAAACAACATGAAAATACATAAATATACATGAATGATATCAACATGATATACATCAACATCAACATGATATAAAACAAGCATAATATGTATGAACAATAATATCAAAATCATAATTTATGTCAAATATAAACGTCAAATATATACATGTGCTCAATAATTTCTATGAGCTAGCAGGTCCACCACTGGAGCTAGAGCCATTAGTAACTCCATCAATAGAGCCAAAGGCATCAGTACCTCCGCGAGATAAAAATTTAGAATGCAACAGATGATGTATCTCTCCATGAGGGTCTATATAATCTGATACAACTATTGTATCTATAACAATGTCCAATGGTGTAGGAGGCACTAGTGATGGGATGACTAGGTGAGAAAGAGATGGAGTTCGGTCTACTTGGTGTGGAGGAGAGGGTGGTCAATTGACATGTGGAAGAGGATATGGTGGTGGGTAAGATCAATGAGAAGGAGAGTGTGATCAATTGACTTGTGGAGTACGAAATAGTGGTGGGTCATCTCAATGAGGAGGAGAGGGTGGTCGGTCGACTTGTAGAGGAGGAGATGGTGGTTGGTCAGCTCTACCAGGAGGAGGAGGATGTGGTGGTTATTCGGATCCATGAGGTGGAGGAGGAGGTCATGGTCATTATACCATACATCACAAGCCAGGTATCTATAATTGAGGCACCTCATCAGCCTCAACCATGTCCTCGTCATGTTGGGGAGGAACCTCCCCAACATAAGTGTCAATGTTTTCAAAATAGTGCAGAACAATAATTAGGCAATTTAATTAAACAATTTAAATAAAATTTTATAATAAAATACATATGCATTAAATAAGACAATAGAATGCAACTAGATTAGTCAAAAAATAATTCCAATATTACCTATGTCATTTGGCATCTCATCCTAAGTAAATAGCATGTTGATACATCCTCACTAATCTATCCCTATGTATTCTACGGTACGCCAGAAGATCCATGTTGTAATCATCCTCACTATCAAGAAATTCCAATGTCCCTAGGTGATCCTACCTAGGAACTTTATCTATCCTCTCTTAAGTAGAATCTACCCGCACTTGTGCATACGCACCTCAATCATTGACCCAGAAAGGTGATGATGGTCAAATGATGATCCAGTGACCAGAAACCTCTTAAAAATAATTAAAAAAACTTTGAAGAAAATGGAAATCTCATTCTCTCATCAAACATACCATGGAAATGATCTAGAGAAAAAAAAATTGTCGCAAAAATATGGCAGACTTCCTAATACATCTAGGACTCTGCACAAAAGAATCAACATAATAAAATAAGGGGGAAACTAATGCATTTCCCATTAGACGTGTAGTGGGACACTATCATGACCAAGAGAGAGAGTAAACTAACCTCCTCTACACCAGATGAGGTTATCTGTAACTAGACAATAGCTACTTCTAAGTCACCAAGGATAGTGGAATCTTCACTAACATATCTCTAAATATATGCTAGTTGATTGGTTTCTATAATTCATTGCTCTACATAGGGGAAAAGGGGAAAATCCTCTCCTCTCCTATATAACAATATAATTAAGTAAATGTACTCCATTATGCGTTGGAACCACAAATCAGGACCCCACCCAAATTATTGTCGACATTGATCCCAACGATGGATTAACAACCTAAGTAATTGTGAGTGCCCCCTGAAATATTTATCCTCCTAATAAAACTTGAGGAGAAAAAAATCCATAAGAAGAGTTGAGTTTGTGCAATAAAAGGGAGAGGGATCAAATCCTTCTGCCTCTCATGGGCCTCCCACTCTCGTACAACATTGTACAAGTTGAGCTGATGTCGTTGGTTCTGATGCTCGTCTCATCATTCTTGTCTATGATTCACATATAAAATTCATTAGAAACATAGACATAGACACATGTATGCATATATAAAACATTAAAAAATTTGATAAAAGTACATTTATATTTATCGAAACTAGAAAATAATTTATTTTCTCAAAACAAATTACAAATATACCCGATGCACCTAAAAAATAGTAATGCACCATTCAAGGTGCTTTTGAAATTTAATTGTGCTACAATAACGATTGGTGATTTTAAAACATAATCACGATGTTATTAGTGCTATAAAATAACTACATTTACCTTGGGGAGGCAGGTGCGAGTTGTTGATGTATTTGTAACTTCGGAATGTATTCAATTGTATATCTTATGTATTGTACCCGGATGTTTATTCCGGGAAGTGTCTGTAATGTATTTGAGTCATGTCATGCCCCAATGTTCCTATCAGGAGATTCAATAATGTAAACAAGTAATGTCAAGTCATTGTGGGTAACCCTCCTATTGATCAAGGGTTAAAATCCCCGCAGTTGTGGGGCCCTAGGGTTATTAGACTCTCCTAGAGAAGTCGGCTCTAGTGAGTTATTATCAAGTCGGGAATTAGTATAAATAGAGAGTGAGCCTCTCTATTTATCACACACTCACTCACACTCAGTTGTAGCACATAGCTGAGAGAGAAGTTGTTGGGACTAGAAAGAAAGAGACTATTGTTGTGAGGAGATCATCTTACTGTTTTTGGGGTTTTGCTTTTGGTACTGATTCTATCTTGGAGGAAGTTGAAGGGTTTTCTCCTTTATGGTTTCCATAAGGAAAAACATTGCGTTCATTGTCTCTTGTGTTTGATTGTTGTGCTTATTATTCTCTCAGTTAAAGATCCTAATATAATGCCAACTTGAATGATAAAAATCTAACATGGTATAAGAGCTAACCTGAGAAGAAGACACTATGAAGCTGCAAAAACTAGGGCTTCCTACTTTTTGGATCTCTCTCCACAGATTTTGGGCTGACTCTCCTCTCTAGGGCACATCTTTCTATCAAAGCAGAATCTAATTCTGAGCATTTTTAGCTTTTGACCCGACACTGCTGCCGGAAATTAGGGCTTTCCATAGAATTGCAATTTTTGAGTGAGCCTAGGCCTGGATTGATCTCCTCCTCAAAATGAAATTTTAGAGATCAAGATCAAAGTGTTTGGTTGGACAGAACTCCGAAAAAGTTAAATTCTAATCTGCTCCTAAACCAGCTCTGCAGAATTTCAGCTCCAAATCCAGATCTGACATCTTAACCTGGTAAGATCTAAATATTTTGTATTTCCATTTGAGGTTCTCAGTTAAGATGTCTCATCATACCAAGCTTGATGAAAATCTTGAGGGAGATGATAACTTCCGATCTTGGAAGTATAGGATCTCCCTGGTCCTGGAAGAAAATGAGTTGGACTCCTACATCAATGAGGAGGTTCTAGTTCCAGAGGGAGATGAGGCTAAGGCCTTACACAAAAAGAATTTGGTCATGGCTAAGAGGATTATTTTTTATTCAATCAAATATCACCTCATACCATAGGTGTCCCCCCTAAAGACACCTAAATCTATGTTTGATGCCCTAACCAGACTATTTGAAGGAAAGAACATAAACCAGAAGATGACTTTGAGGAACTAGTTGAAGAATGTGAAGATCCAGAATACAGAGACCATACAATCATACTTCACAAGGGTCTCCTAGATTAAAGAACAACTTGAAGAAGTGGATGCAGAAGTGGAGAATGCATAGATTGTAATGACCACCTTGAATGGTCTCCCTAAATCATGGGACTCCTTTATTCAAGGGATCTGTGCCAGAAATAAGCTAATCAAATTTGGCAGACTATGGGAAGAATGCTCTCAAGAAGAATCTTGGATAGCAGCTCGAGAAGAAAAGATGGGAAGTGAAGATCAAGCTCTCGCAGTACACTCCAAGAAAAGCAAAAGAAGTTCTCATCACCCCAGAGGTACACACTTCCATAAAAATAACACTAGAAAAGATTTGTCTAAAATAAGATGTTATACATGTGATGAAGTAGGACACTATGCAAAATATTGTCCTAAAAGAAAAAATAAGAAGAAGGGAAACAAGAGAAGACATCATGCTCATGCTGCAGAGGATGATGAACCTTCCACAAAGAGAATCAGACAAGAAAGTGATGGTTCGTCAAGTGATGAGGAATATGTCTTGATTTTCGCTCTGACAGGAAACATCACACATGGAAGCAATGATTGGATTATAGATAGTGGGGCTTCCAAACATATGACAGGATTCAAAGAACCCTTTGTGAAACTATCAGAACATGAATCACCTCACAAGGTGAAACTTGGAAATGACTACCAATATCCAATAAAAGGTAGTGGGGAATCCTCCTATAAGCTAGAGTCTGGAAAGTCAATGACGATGAAGGATTATTGTTTGTACCATGACTAAAGAAGAACCTCCTCTCCATATCGGCATTGGTTGCAAAAGGAATGAGGGTTGCATTTGTAGATGGTCGATTTCTCATGTGACAAAAGGGAAAGACTATTGATGATGTAGTAGTAATTGGGGAACAAGAGGGAGGTCTATACAAATTGAAGGGACATCCAGAACAATCCTTTATCCATGACACAGTAGAGCCAAATGAACTTTGGCATATAAGGCTTGCACATGTGCACTACATAGCACTACCTCTTGCAAGAAAAGCTCTTGAAGGACTTCCAAAAATCTAGTCAAAACATGACGATGTCTGCAAAGGATGTACAAAAGGAAAGAACACAAAGAAGACATTTCCAAGTAGTGAGAGCAAGGCAAAAGGAATCTTGGAAATCATTCACTCTGATGTATGTGGTCCGATGTCATCCAGTTCATTAAGAAGGTATGTATATTATGTTTCTTTTATTGATGATTTTTCTAGGAAGACATGGGTATACTTCTTGAAGAACAAAGATGAAGTATTCAGCAAGTTCAAGGAATTCAAAGCCTTGATCGAGAACCACACTGAAAAGAAGATCAAGACCTTTCGATCAAATAATGGTGGAGAATTCACATCAAATGAATTAAAATCATTATGCAAAGATTCATATAATCCACTCCATATAATCCACAACAAAATGGGGTTGCTGAAAGGAAGAATAGAACGATCATGGAAGTAGCCAGGGCCATGCTTCATGATCAATATCTTCACATGCATCTATGGGCAGAAGCTGCCAGAACTGTGGTATATGTATAGAACCATACTCCACACAGAGGTCTTGAGAACAAGACCCCTGAAGAAGTCTTCTCTAGCAAGAAACCAGAAGTCATCCATCTCAAAATATTCAGGTGTCCAGTATACATACACATTCCGAAAGAAAAGAGGACAAAGTTAGATCCTTCAAGAAGGAAGGGTATATTTGTGGGATACTCTGAAAGCTCGAAGGCTTATAGAATATACTTCCCAGGATTCAAGAAGATCAACATCAACAAGGAGGTAACATTTGATGAAGACTCAGATTACAACAAATCCAGAAAGAGATCTGTTGAAGATCCTGAAGAGACAGAAGCACCCAGAATTCATGACACAACCATGAACGAAGAAATTCAAGAAGAAGATCGAGAATTAGAAGAACCTAAAGAACCTGTAGATCCACCTCATCAGAAGAATCCTCATAAGAGGAAACCTGCTTGGGTACGAGAAGCTATCCAAGGTGTAGAAAGATATGGGGCTCTAGAAGAAAATCACAGAGAAAGAAAAAGGACCAAGTCCTGCTCCAGGTATGTAGCCTTATTATGTGACTTCATCAATATAGAACCTTCCAACTATGAAGAAGAGGAAGAAAGGAAAGAATGGAAGGATGCTATGATCGAAGAGTATCAATCAATCATGAAGAATGATGTCTGGGATATTGTCCCAAGACCAGAAGGGAAGTCTGTTGTAACTTCCAAATGGATCTACAAGATCAAGCATGATGCAGATAGTAGCATAGAGAAATATAAAGCAATATTTGTGGCTCGTTGCTTCTCCCAGAAAGAAGGAATAGATTATGAAGAAACTTTTACATATGTAGCCAGATACACTTCCATCATATCAATACTTGCTCTGGCTACAGTAAGAAATGGAAGATACACCAGATGGATGTCAAGATAGCTTTCTTGAATGGTGTAGTGGAAGAGGAAGTGTATGTGGAGCAGCCACTTGATTTTGAGACATGTGATAGGGAATCTCATGTGTGTAAATTAAAGAAAGCCCTATACGGTTTAAAATAGGCACCCAGGACATGGCACGGCAGAATTGACAGCTTTCTATCCAGTTTGGGATTTACCAAGAGTAAAGCATATTCCAACCTTTACTATAACAAGGTTGAAGATGGTAACCCAGTAATACTCCTACTGTATGTAGATGATTTGTTTGTAACAGGTGTGGATGGGTTGATTGCTGACACGAAGAGGAATCTTGCTGCCGAGTTTGAAATGAAAGACTTGGGTATGATGCACTATTTTCTAGGCATTGAGGTGTGGCAGAATGTGGATGGAATCTTCCTTGGACAAGGGAAGTATGCAGTAGAGATCCTGAAGAGATTCGAGATGATGGATTGCAACATAATGACCACACCTATGGCATCAAACCTGAAGCTATTGAGCGATGCTTCATCAAAATCAGTTGATACTACGATGTATCATCAGATGATTGGATCCTTGATGTACCTGATGAATACTAGACTGGATATTTGCTTTGCTGTAAACACCTTGAGCCAGTTCCTGACAGATCCGAGACATATTCACTTGATAGTTGCAAATCATATTCTGAGGTACCCGAGGGGTATAGTTGATTATGGGCTCAAGTATGAGGCAAATCAGAAGATTAACCTAGAGATTTATGTTGATTCATATTGGGCAGGTAGTGCCATCGACACTAAAGAGCACTTCAGGGTGTTGCTTCATTATGGGATCAGGTGTGATCTCTTTGTTTAGCAAGAAAAAGTCTTGCGTGGCACTGAGTACAGCTGAAGTAGAGTATGTCACAGCATGTTCAGTTAGTTGTGAGGCAGTATGGCTAAGGAAGCTACTGTTTGATTTATTTGATCTCCAATTGGATGCTACTTGTATATATTGCGACAACCAGAGTTGTGGGAAGTTGTCGAAAAACTCGTTGTTCCATGACAAGTCAAAGCATATCGAGATCAAATATCACTATATCAGGGATATGGTGTAGAGAGGAGCAATAAAGCTCCAGTATGTTGCGATGGATGAACAGATAGCTGATGTGTTGATGAAGCCATTGGCTAGAGTGAAGTTTGAGTACTTTAGGGAGAAGCTTGGTGTTCTCCAAATCGAGGTTTCCCCCAAGGGGAAGTGATGAGTCTGTGAGCCATTCTGACATGGTGATAGGATTGGTTCCTTCCATGGTTAGATGTAAGGGTTGAGCCATTCTGTCAAGGTGACAGGATTGGTTCTTTCCATGTTAGATATGAGTGATAAGCCACTCTAATGTGACTATAGGATTGGTTACTACATGATCAAATATAAGTGTTTAATGCCATTCTCTAAATGGAGGCACCTGGTTAGTTACCAGGAATACTCAGCCTAGAGCTGAGGTCCATTCTCATGTGACTGTAGGATTGGTTCCTACATGATCAGATATAAGTGTTGAATGACATTCTCTAAATGGAGCCACCTAGTCAGTTACCAGGAATACTCAGTCTGGGGTTGAGGGCCATTCTGATATGACTGTGGGATGTGTTCTCACATGATCAGATATAAGTGCAAGGCCATTCTGATGTGATTAAGGGATTTATTCCCACTTGATCAGATATAAGGGTTGATGCCATTCTCTAGGAGAATGGAGGCACCTGTTCAGTTACCAGGAATCCTCAACCTGGGTTTGAGATCCCTTTCGACATGTAGGCTGGATTGGTTCCTCGCATGGTCTAATATAAGTGTTGATCCCTTCCATGGATGATAGATGGTGTTTCCTATCATTCCAATGGATGTGAGTGTTGTGTCTTTCCACAGATGATAGTAGTTGTGTCCTATCATGCTGGTGGTTGTGAGTGTTGTAACTTTCCACATATGGTAGTAGGTGTGTCCTACCATGCTGGTGGATGTGAGTGTTGTTCCTTTCCATAGATGATAGTATTTGTGTCCTATCATGTTGGTGGATGTGAGTGTTGTGCCTTTCCACAGACGATAGTAGTTGTGTCCTATCATGCTGGTGGATGTGAGAGATGTGCCTTTCCACAGATGGTAGTAGGTGTGTCCTACCATGCAGGTGGATGTGATTGCTATGTCTTTTCACATATGATAGTAGTTGTGTCATATCATGCTGGTGAATGTAAGTGATATTCCTTTTTGACATGGTTTTGGATGTGTTCCTCTCATGGTCAGAAGTTAGTGCTGGCCATTCTTACTTAGGGTCATATATAAGGGATGAAGAAGACCTACATGGAGGCTAGGCCTACAACCAGCATGAAAAAGGGTTGGATTTGTAGAACTTCCTGTGACGACAAGAATCATGAGATAGCACCTATGATGATGACCCAGTGATGATCTAGATCAAGTGATGATCTAGATCTAATGATGATGATCCAGTAGTGATGATCCAAATCGAGTGATGATCCAAATCCAATGATGATGATCCAGATCGAGTGATGATATAGATGCAAGATGAAGATGACTTGAAGATGAAGATGACGAGATGATCCAGTTGATACAGAGAAGAAGACCAGTGCTGGCAAATTGTGTCGAGAGAATACCTTCCTAGTTAAGAGGGAGTGTTGATGTATTTATAACTTCGAAGTGTATCCACTTGTATATCTTATGTATTGTACCTCGATGTTTATTCTGGGAAGTGTCTGTAATTTATTTGAGTCATGTCATGCCCCGATGTTCCTATCGAGAGATTCAATAATTTAAACAAGTCATGTCAAGTCATTGTGGGTAATCCTCCTATTGATCAAGGGTTAAAGTACCTGCAGTTGTGGTGGCATAGGGTTATTAGACTCTCCTAGAGAATTAATCCCTAGTGAGTTGTTTTCAAGTCGAGAATTAGTATAAATAAAGAGTGAGCCTCTCTATTTATCACACACTTAGTTGTAGTGCATAGCTGAGAGAGAAGAAGTTGTTGGGACTAGAAAGAAAGAGACTACTGCTGTCGGGATATCATCTTACTATTTTTGGCGTTTTGCTTTTGGTGCTAATTCTATCTCTGAGGAAGTTTCGGGGTTTTCTCCTTTATGGTTTCCCCAAGGAAAAAAATTGTGTTCATTGTCTCTTGTGTTTGATTGTTGTGCTTATTATTCTCTCAGTTAAAGATCCTAATATAACACTAGCTTGAATGATAAAAATCTAACATGAGTGGGATTATTTTTTATCCTGGAGGAAACAATGTAACAACTTATGCCTGGGGTCTTGGACGAAAAACCAACAATGAAGAAGACTGGCGTGCGCTTCTCTTTGGATTGGAATAGGTCAAGCAAAACAAGATCACCAAATTCATAGTAATGGGAGACTCTAGACAACTCATTCACAATATGGTCTATGGATACACCAAAGGAGTAGTTAAAATTTGAAGGGTTTACGAATGGATCCAACAAACCTATAAAAATATTCAAGCCTCCTTTTTTCATATTCTCAAAAGAAATATTTTGGAAGAAGACATTTTAGAAAATCAAGGGGATAAGCTAAAAGTCAAAATTTACAGGGTGAATGGAAATCTAAAAACTTCAAGTTATGTCCCTTAAAAACATAAACATGGTGTGGTGGTATCAAAGGGGGCCCAAGGGTGGCTTAATTCATACTCCTAGCACCCTATATTTGGATCTATTCACTAACCAAGGAACTTAGATGAAAGCACCCCCTCCTCGAAGAACACGCAACAACCGACGATTAGGTAACATATGGCAACTCGCATGGTTCTTGGCGTCCAGCGGGAGCTCATGCAAATCCGGAGTTGCATCCCATGTGATGGGTTTTAATGCTAAGTCGAGCTCCCTCGGGATGACTAGAAACTCGAAACGAGCCATGGAATGTGATAACAAGTCCCCCCCAGCTCTGTTTTCGGCCCATTGCAGTCACAATGAGGTGAGTGTTTCTCCTTCTGTAGTTTTTTTCATCCCCTAGATCTTGGTGACCTCAGCATTGAGGGTAAGGAAAGGACTCACAGCGCATAGGAGGCGCATCCACTATTTTCTGAGCATGCAGGATTGTATTTTAGCGCAGTCACAATAGGTAATGATAAGGAAGTAACATTGAATGACCTGCAGGCCTCTCTAAGGGATATCAAGCAGCACCTCCACTAGTTCTACAACGTTGTGAACAAGGGGGGGAAAGAACGAAGTTCTACAACAACAGAAGTTAAGTGGATGGCCAGGAAAATGGGAAACCATGATACTAGAATTGAAGATAATCACAGAGATTTATATGAGCTTATGGGGACCATTGGATATATGAAGGAATATTTTCACAAGTTAGTCAACATGAACCAATGCATCCACTATCAATCCTCTCCTGCAAGGGATCATCCAATGGAGGAGACTTCAATAGCTCAGTTAGTAAAATATCCAGGGGATAAGCAGCAGCAGTAGCCTTATTTCTATGGTATTTTATGTTTTTTTGTCTTTTAATTTTAGGTGTCTATGTCTGTATCTACCCTGTGAAGGGTTTCAGAAATCTTTTCTTGAACAGCAATAAGGCTCTATTAATACTTTACAGTACAAACAATTCAGGCCTTTGGGTGATAGACCGTATGAATGTCAAGTTTTTTACTCTTTTTGTAAGCTTGGTTTCTTGCATCCTTTTTATATAATATAATATCTTCCTGGTTCCTGTTAAAAAAATAATAACTACATTTCCCCACAGTCACTATGGATATACTTAAAATTTCCTACCATTTCAATTTATTCCATAAACAAGTGTACTGAGAACTATGTGCTTAAATAAAACTAACACACCAATATATTTACAAAAATAAGAAACATATTTATTCAATTTATATTTTTTGGTGTTCTGTATATATCAATACGCACTACTAGTGGTGCATAAACATATATGGGGCAGCGATGTCTTTGAAGAAATAATTTACAGTATTTGATAATTATACTGTGTGATTTATATACATTGATGCACCACAAGTGTTGCATNTGCATCCATATATATATCGAGCATCGATATTGTTGAAAAAATAAAAGTTTTTTTTTGTATTTGCATTAGTGTGGTGCACTAATATATTTGTGTAGCATCGAGTTTTTTTTTTAAATATGGTTTCAATGGTATTGCGTTAAGTTTACTAAAATGCATTGTAAACAGTGCATTTTTTATGTTAATGTATCATCGGCTATGCATTCATTTTTATATTCAACACATATTATCTATACGCTCTATGTTTATAGACAATGCAACAGTGTTAACTGTGTGATTTGAATAGAAGAAATGCTCCATGCAAATTTTAAATTTATTTTCTTAATAATGGAAAAGACAAGTTAAATTTTGGATTTTTAATCCCTTAAAAAGTAAATGACAAGGAAATAAAGACAATACATGGACTCTTTCCCACCTTGAAGGCATGGTTTCCATGTATAAAATAAATAATTTTTTCCAATGATTTGGAAAAACTCCAACTCCAACGACAAACCTAAAGACGAGAGGAATATGACAACTAAGAAGCACCAAGTGTGACATGTATCAAGCAAGAAATTGAAGCAACAATTCTTAGATGGTCCTAGGTAGTCTACAACACTGACAAATGAGTAAAAATGATTTTGTGGTGTCATAATTTGTTTTTACCATATTTCGGTGTGCCCAATTTAGTGGCACACTGTTGTGCATTGTGTATGTGGTGCACTGATGCACTTCAAATTATAGAGATCACCACTAGGTATTTCTATTTTTACAAAATGAAACGAAATTGTGTCTTTTACTATAATTTGACGCATTGTAGTATGTTTCGCATCAATGTGTCTTTGTATTTATAATGCACTGTGGTTCCATATTCGAAGAAATAGTTTATTTTCAATCAAGGGTGGGATTTTTTTATATAATATGGTGAGTTGGACTGTTAAACAAGCCGGTGTGTCCATATCATTACCATGCACTTAATAGTTTTATGTGGAAAAATAAAATAAACATACTTTTACAAATTGCATTGAGTTGTTTTGACATTGGTTTTCTTTTTAATTAGGTGCATCAGTGCGTCAACGGTGTTCAGGAACTGATGCAGTTAGATAGATTAGGATCACTATTTTTTTTCTAATAATAATAATTTATGTGTTTATCTCTTTTAATAAGTTTGTTTTTCTTTATCATACCCCATTGCATCTAGACATTAACACACACCACCAAGTTTTATTGAGAAAGAAAGAAAACATATTTTTTTTTAAATTGCATCGAGTTATTTTGACTTCAATGCTCATCATAATTAGGAGCACAGGTGCATCAGTTCTCTTACTATTTGGTTGCATTGATGGGTTATTATGTAGCACATCGGTATGTGTTATATGTGTTTTTTCACTAATTAAAACCTCTGCTAAAACATATTCCCCCCCTCCTCCACTATAAATGGGTAAATGGGCTCTTTTTATGAAGGGTCTACAAAAACCTTTGTCCATGACATGAAGAGAGGATATGTACCACGTACCAATGGTACTATAAATGACGATGATGAGTATAGTGATATGGGGGAGAATCATTATGATTATGACTAGGAATTCAGTGAAATTTCCCCCATGTTGGGCATGGGATTTTGTCAATGTATCACGTATTTTAATAGAGTTTAGACACGTTTTCCAAACACTGAATATTTTTTGGATGATGTATATAAAGAGACATGGTATTAAATACATGAATATTATATGTGATGCAATTCGATATATGTTATGCTTGTTTATGTATACATGGATATGTTGATGATTGTGGTTATATGTATGCATGATTTGTTTTCTTATTAATGATGAATTATGTGCCAATCCATAACCTAATTTTTAGTACTATCTATAACACTATTGGGACTCGTTGATATATGAATGAATGTAATGAATTCAAACTTTCTAACCAATTTTCTATATTGCAGATATTTTCTAAGTTAAGGATTACATACCCAGTAGCAGTTATTCAACTATGCAACAAGAAGTCGGAATGAAGGTGAACACAAAGGTGGTGAATGTGAAATTGGATATTATCGACAAGAAGGCTAATCATTGCATCACATTCCACCTAATTTTTGGTGGTTGCACTGATGCACACACCACTAACATGGAAGAGGGAATGTAATGGTGAATAAATGGCCCAAGATATCAAGGTGAGATTCCAAGTGTACTAACTTGGTCCATTGGTATAACCAATGTATAATAAGGGATGATAAATGATTATCCACATTAAAAGGGAAATAAAACAAACAATAATTCTCTTAAGAATGAAAGGATATATAAAACAACTATGGTACAAAGAAAGCAGAAAAATTGGTCCTATGGTTAGAATCTCCTCAAGTATAATTGATTACGAGATTCTTGAGTAGTTGTCCATCGAAACTAGTAATTAAAAATTCCCCTTTTTCCAAAGATAATTTGATGACATAAGGGCCCTTCCATAAAGATTCAAACTTTACACAACCAATTTATCATGAGATTGGTCATAGACAAGGGATAGGTCACCTTCATCAATGAGAGAGGGTGTATGTCACAATCATAATGGGATTTGGAGCATTTAATGGCTTCTTCAATATTATGTAAATTGGTGCAATGATCCTTGTCATCTTGTTCCAAAGTGAAGGTGTATGGAAAACGTTCGATTGCTAAATAAAAATAAGAGATTTGACACTCATTAGGTAAAACTAATTGGATATTTGCTAAACTAGTTGGACACCATGTAAATGGTTGTGGTGGTCAAGGAAGAAACCAGAGGTTGGATCTCTTCGATGACAGTGATTTCGGATTCAAGGGAATGTTTCCAAATATTTCTATGGGTGGCCCGATACTCAGCCAAGTCTGGGCAGTTGTGAGAATAATGTCCATACAATCCACAAAGTGCACATGCATGGCTTGTCCTCAAAGACTTATTTTTTTACTATGGGCTGAGTCGAGATGATGACTATTGGAAGTTTCTTGATTGTATCCATAATGTCTAGATGTGTGCAAAGGATAGGTATTTCTTGACAATTTTGGTTTGTGTGACCCTGTACATCGCACACAGTGCAAAGTGGAATCAGTCGAGGTTCAGCGACTTCTTTGGTGGTTTTTCCCCGAGTCCTCTTTGGAGGAGGCGTGCCTGGTGTAGTAACAAAAGGTGTTTTTGGTGGGCCAGGAGGAGGGTGTGATTTCGTCTCGATTAGCTGGATGGGGGTCAAAACCACTTGGGGCATCGGGGGCAGGGTGGGTGGTTCAGGGTACCACACTGGAATCCCCAATGTAAATTTTGGTAGATTTAAAGTAGCCATAACTGGCTTACTTATGATGTCGGAAGGTGGGAAAAGGAAGGGAATTGTATGGACTAGGAGTGAGCCCCAATAATTCCCTTGTGATTGTATTTGAGGTTGCGGTTGTGGTTGCGGTGTGGGCGGAATGGTGCTGGGTGAGAGAACACACAAATCTGATGTGTCAGTAGGCTCTAGGGAAGGAGGTAAAGATGGGAAGGAAGTTGTCAGAGATGTGCTGGCGAGCAATCCCAGGCCTATGGCTAACAAAGAAGGGATGGCTACACTATCGATGGAGGTATCAATAGTAGGGATGGCATCGTCTAGTGTGGTCGGCCCCTGTGGATCATAGTAAGTTAGTTGGTCCACCGTCATGATCTTCCCATCATGACGGGACATCATAAGGAAGAAAACAATGGATTCCATGGCTGTCATGGAATACATGTAACTGCGTTCGAGGAGGAGGTTGTAATCAAATTGAGCGTTAACAACCTCTATGTCAATAAAAATTGTCTTACCAGATAATGATATAGGGACATTTGAAAGAATGCCTTGGGATTTGGTGGAGAGACCATCATAGGTGCGCAGGGAAATGGTGGATGGTTGGAGGGTAGGGGACCCGAGTTTCTGCCAGACGAATGTCAGCATGACACAGGTGGATGACCCTTCATCAATGATACATCGATGTATAACCAAATTATGAATTGAGACCGGAATATGAAAGGCAATGGTGGATGGAGTTTTTGGCTCTCCTTGATCCAAATCGAATGTGATCAATCTGGAATTAGAGGGATCCACGACACCAAGTGCGGATAACAACACTTTTCACTACAGCATGCATGTTTTGAGGACCTAGAGAGAAAACATGGTTGTAGGTAACTAACCCAAGGCGTCAACGATGCTACCATTCAAGGAAACTCTAGTAGTGGCTTTGTTGGCAATACACCGCATGGGAAATAGTGGACCCCTAGCCACCCCATAAGTACAGGGTGGGAGCAAGTGGAGGGGCATGTTGGCAATACTGGAGGTGGATGTCGCTAATGGGTCAATGGTTTCCATGGTAGATCCGTACTAGTTACGTCTAGTCTGGAGGTTCACCTCTTCAATTAACAGTGTCATAAGGTGATGGATACCAGTCTCCATAGGTGGAGCCGAAGTTGGTGCCGCATGAGCAAGTGGGGGCAGGGGTGAATTTGCAACCATTCCTTAGAGTGGTAGCATGTTTTGAAGCACCATAGGCTAAGAAATTTGTGGTGTTAGGTTGGGCTGAACCTGTGTTGTCGCATTAGTCTCCCATTGAGCTTCGTTCTGGAGATAGTGCTTGACGCAGTCCATATGTGAGCATTCATGAGTGTAGTGATTGTAGATGTTGCATAATTTAAATGGATGATTAACCCATAACAAAGAGGTTCGTCCTAGTCGGTTATGTTGTTGGGAGTTTTTCACTGGAGGGTTAGCGTAGTTGTTGTTAGGAGGATTAGGTTGTTGGCCGCCTCCTTGTGGTTTGTTGTTACCCCGATTTCTAGCTCATTTTTTCTTACCTTGCCCTTGTTGATTATTGGGGTCAGGTTGGTTGGGAAGATTCTGCTACGCAAAAACTTGTCCCGAGGAAGTTGGAGGAGATGGGGCAGGGGCCATAGCGGCTCGCATAGGTGGTGAATAGTAGGTTGGAGGAGCTTGGGGGGCTACAAATCTAATCATTGGTCTCGAATATGGTTGTGCCAGCCAGGTTAGTGCATGGGTGTGTTGACTTAGCGTAGGTTGTGCATAGGAGGTTGTGGCTCCGAACTGAGCCATAATCCTGAAGTAATTCGGCATATGGTGTGGTTGTGCACCACCAAGGGTTTTTCTTTGGTGTGGTGGCATCATAAAGGGTGATGAATAGTACTGTGGATGTTGGGAGATAGAACCAATGACACCATTCACAGCGTGGGATGCCCCCAGTGTGTCGTGGAGGGAGGTGTCGACATGGGGAGCATCTGGCATGATGGTGTATAGGTATCCAGACTGAGCGTATATTAAATCGAATCGTTGGGCCTTTAGGATGGAATATTCCTTAGATTAGGGACATTCAGAGGCGACCTCCTCGGCGATGGGTGGTAGCAAGGTCTTCAAGAACTAATCGAGCAAGATCCTGTCATCAAGCTAGATTTTACATAGGCTACTTCATCGCTGCCACTCATGGATGTGCTCGGTGATGTGCGGAGCGGTATTCTATCAATAAGATAAAAAGATCTCTATGCCTTCATCATAGCAAACAAGGAGTTGTAAGTATTGGAGGAATATGAAGGCTAGAGAATTGAAATCAGGGTAAGAGGCTTGAGGTAGTTCGATATACCATTTTACCACAGCACCTGTGAGTGTGCATTAGAATAATCTCAGTCTAATCGAGTCATCTACAATGTTGTTTGAAGAGCACCATAAATGAAATGACATAATACGGTTTTGGGGGTCTTCCCCCACCTTTCCTTTAAACTTTGGAATGTCTGACAGAAGTTTGGTCAGCATGGGAGGCCAGTGAGGTTGATGACTAATGGGGTCATTCGTTAATCTGGCCAAGTCTGGTAAATTAATTCGAGCCATAAATGCTAGGCTCTATCCGAGGTTGGTTCGGGATGGACTGGCAATGGTGTATGGGTTTGCAAAAGAGTGATGTCCATGCATGACTTGGGGCACTTGATATTGACTTCCCTCAATGGGGATAGTTGAGACAATGGTAGAAGGGCCACTGTCCCCAAGTATGTGCGGTAGTACTATTGGAATTGTGGGAGATATTGTAGGGCTGCCACTGATGGGTGGTGTAGCTACACCCACATGCACAGTGGTGTTGGGACTACTAACAAGGATGTTGGTAATGATGTGAGGTAGGGACATGGTTCCACTACCAAACGTCCCTACAAAGAAGGGATCGGGTTTTGCACCATCCATTCAGCTAGACGGTGCAGTGAATAGGTTCGGCTCGGATTGATAGGAATCCGAGTCGAAATCAAATACCATGTGTCCTTCTGAAGGTGAGGAAGGTTGTCGAGGAGGGCCTCGACGGTGACGGTCTAAAGACCCAAACTAAGGGGGGTGTCCCCTATGTCACGAGGAGGAACGTGGTGGATCAATGTTGGATTATGGTAGTAACCGGTAATGAATTTTTGGACCCCGGTTTAAATGGCTTCCTATTGGTTCATAGGTGGTCACTCGGCCACCAAGATTGCTAGAAGACAACGCTTGGATTTTTCCTCACAAAGGTGTATCTAGTCAATCGAAAGGGGTCAATGCCTGTTTCGCTTAGAAATTCCTCTCATTGTCCAGCTACTTAGGGGTTCCTACGGTACTCCTCACAATGAGTTTTAGGGCAAATCCCAAGTACTTCCCGCAGTTGAGTCAATTGAGACTTATGTCACAAACCAAAAAATTATTAAGTAAGTTGGTTACTTTTATGGTTTGCTCTAGGTCATGAACCGAGTTTTGTTGGATTATTTGGTGTGAATGTGTGCACTTTGTGTATGAATTTGTGATTTTTAATTTCAAAGGGCTTGTCCCAAAATAGGGTTGAAAGGTAAAAATAAATCCAGATAAAGTGCAAGATAAACTGTAATAATGTGTAATCTGACTGCAAATTTTGTGAATCAATAAGGTGACTACCCCACCTTTGTATCCTTCATTACCAAGAAGGAGTGTTGGGCTCTCATCAAAGTGGAAACAAGTCCACCCATAGATCTGCAAGTCAAACCCCAAATGCCTAGTGCTCAACAGGGAGGACGCGAACGCCGTGAAACCCCCAACGGTTTCCACTCCCAGTAGCTTCCAAGGTCACTTGTTTTTAATGAAAAAAAACAATAAAAAAGTGGATGCCTATTACTAAGCTTACTCAACCCCTCGTCGTATCTCAAAAGACTCCAAAGGGTGATGACTAAGTAGAGGAGGAGGGGATAAATAAGAATGTTAATTTCCAATTTCTTAATAATGAAAAACATGATATAACTTGCAGAAATTAACATAGAAACAGGCAGATTGCATATAAGGAATCAAACAACAACTATTGGGTCATTCAGATAGTCAAAATAGAACCAAATGGGCTGAAAAACAGACAAGTCGATGTTAGTCTGATGGATAGTCATGACTGGGTTGCACAAATAGGACCCACATTAGCGACTGGGTCATTGAAAATGCAAAAAAAGAGCGACTGGGCTCCTAAGAGTAAATTCACACTTAACAGGCCAAAAGTAGGAACTGGGTCACGGGTTTCAAGAAAAACGTTGCGACCCGGGTCGTGGGTTTTGGACTGAATGGTGGGACTTGGGCCGAAACTAGAAAAAATTAAAAAATGAAACTGGCAGTGGCCGATAGGGTGGGGAACTGGTGTCGTATAGACTCGGATCAGCCTCGTGAGGGTCCGATCAAGGACGGCTATGAAGAAAAATGACAAAAATACCTGCAAAACAAGGGATCCTATGGGATCAACCAGTATGGTCGCCAAAACTGTAGCTGGGTTTTCACCTTGGCTACGTGCAAATGCACCTCCATTCCGTCAAAGGGACAGAAGGGTAGAGTTCACAATGGATAAAAAAACAAGTTGTAAACAAATGATTAGCAATACAATAAACAATAAGCAAACTACTAAAATAAAATAAACAAGTTGGGACAAGTATACCTTCTCTTTTCTTTAAAATTGGTCCACTGTGCCATAGCTTGGATGGTACTACCTCTCCACAGGCTTGATGGTACGGATGATTCCTCAACGTACATGGTGGGGAGATGGTGGCGCAATGGAATGATTAGTTAATGATGTGGGTATTGTGAGAGGAATTATTCTCACCGTACTCACAAATGATAGAAAAATGGGCAAAGGAATAAGTGGTGAATCTTGTGATGCAGACATCCACACTATTTTATAGTTGTTCTTGTCCTTTTCTCTCTTTTAGGGTTTTGAAACCCTATTTAGGTTTTTTAGCCCCTTTTTGGGGTTTTAAGCCCCTTTTTGGGGTTTTTAAGCCCCTTTGTGGCTGTTTAGCTCTTTTGATGGTTTTTAAGCCCTTTTTGGGTTTTTACCCTTTTGAGGGTTTTTTGGCCCTTTTTTATATTTTTTGAGCTTTTTGAGAGAGCATAAGGTTAAAACATAGTTATGGAGGTCAAAAATGAGGGAAAAAAGATAGGAAAAAGATGTATGTATATGGTTTAGGCCATGTGGAGCTAGTTGAGCAATTTTTTGCGTTAACAAATATGAATTAGTCATTTATGTTAGTCATTTTTAAGTGTGTGGTATTCTACTAGTGTTTGGAAGCATACTACTTGGACTCTTCTTTGACAATTTTCCTTTGAGCAGCTTGTTGTAGGATATCCTTGAGAGTTTTTGTCTTAGATTCCTCAACAAATTTCTTGGTTGTAGCCATGTCATATTCAATTATTTTCTTTGTCTTGGTCAAGCCACATCTAATGAGTATGGGATTCAGAGTCCTTTGTAGAATGTGTTGGGAATCCTTAGGGTTTGTGCAAGGATTTAAGGAAAAACTTATATCATTGGGTTGAATTACACCTCTAGAGAGTAATTTCTTGCTACCACCCAATAGTTGCAATCTCATCACACAATAGTCTATTCACATATTTATAATGTTTTCTATGCATGCCTATAATACCCATAGGAATCCTAGTGACTTATGTGACAACCTCATACATTTCTAGGTAATTATCTCTCATTGTTTTATTATGTGTAAGACAATAAAACATTTGGTTGTATAAAATCCTTATTAGTTGAGTGGTTTTCAAGGTAAAGTGATTGTGATGAAGTGATTGGTGATGATGATGATGATGGTGTTGGTTATGATGATGATTATTGTCACAACCATGATTAAACACTCGTCGCTTCTATGTTTTAATCGTGGTGTGCAGCACTTCCTGAGAGGTGTCCTGATGATTTGGTTGCTCAAGAGTGTCTCGGAAGACTATGGCTAACTATGTGGAAGATTACTTATCACTTATTGTTTCTTGTTTTACTTAACCATTTGAACACTTAGTCAATTGCATGTATCAAGTAGATTTACACAAGAGACAAATATAATGGCAGGGTTGTCAAACTGGCTAGTGCCATTCACTTTATATTAATAACAACATTAAAATAATGGAGATACCACAAACTGACATCGCTCCTAGTGTGCGCCCAACCAGCAAACACACTTCCATTTACAACAATACAAAGAGTCGAGTTGACCCCACCCAAGCGCCCAACTCTTAAGACTATCAACCAACTAACCCATGTAGTTGTCAACCATCACATGGACTGAACTCATCTCAAGCATCGTCTTTCCAGAAAGACACTTCTTCCGCAAACCTACTATGTTTTAGAGTTGAGCCACTTAGAGAATGTGCATGCAACTGAGCTCAGATGCCTCCCTAGCTCGCATGTCTCGGCGTCTCTCAGTTCGTTGCTTGTCTGATGATGCTCATCAAAACCCATCTCTTTCCATCATAGGCATCATTTCTTTATACATGTCGTAAGGGTGAGCATGGCCCTAAAGGTTGGCATGCCCCTTTGCTTAGCACATACGCTAGCACCAAGCCTATGCACTAACTCCACCAGAGGGTCCACTCATGTGCTCATGCTCATTCATTCGTTGGTCTAGTGCGCTAAGTGTTGGTTGGACATTGGGTGCATCTTCATGGGCACTAGTCTCCATGCCAAACTCCCCCAAGTGCACTAAGTGCGCTAGCCATCCTTCTTATTAAGGTGTCAGGTGCATCTCTCCTAAGTGCTCAGTCCAACTTCCCAAGCTCCGTTGGTTTCTTCCACTAATCACGTCCTTGGCGACCGGTGTGATGTCAAGTGTGCTTCTAGTGGAGCACTTGGGTCATTTAGCCCTGTTCATTCGTGCTTCCTCCCAAGGTGTGTCCAACCGCTCTATTGCACTTTAGGATCCGTCGCACTTTCCTATGCCACCTACCAACATGTTGTCAAGGTGCCACACCCGTGGGCTTTCCAAGCTCCACTAGCTTGAGTATGGGATTCGTGTGTGGGATACTTGGTATGTGTGCCCCACCTTGGTATGTGTGCCTCAACCGAGCACCTAAGCACTCACGATCATGATGTTTATGATGACAATGAGGTTCTTAATGACGATGATGCTTATGATGACAATGAGGTTCTTAATGATGATCATGATCATGATCACGATTAAGATGGTGATGATAATGATATTCATCAACACTAATGTATTCAACGTCATCATCACTAACCTCATCATTTTATTTTTAATTTATTTTTTTAATCAAAATTTATATTAAAATTAAATATTAAATCTAATTTTAAATTATTATTTTTCAATAAACAAATAATAAATAGTACATAATACGTAAATAATAAAAATACAAATAATAAATAATAATTATATATAAACAAAAAATTAAAAAATTAAAAAATTAAAAACATAAAACAAAAGTATATACCAAACAAACAAACAAAAACTTACCTTGAACTAAAATTGGTGCAAACAATTAGCTTTTAATAAGTAAATAATAAAAATAATAAATAATACTTTTAAATAATAAATATATATAAACAATAAATTAAAAAATAAAAACATAAGAAAAAAGTATATATCAAACAAAAAAATGGCTTACCTCCAACCAAAATTGGTGCAAACAAGTAGCTTTAGCCTCCCGCGAGAGTTTCATTCTAATAGAGAAACCCATCCCATGAGTAGAGCAACCCAGTTGTTCGATATCGCAATGAGGTTATTGTGGCTTTGTAGGGGAGAGGGATTCACACCAGAGAAACCCAGTCATATCACACAGTCATATCACAAACTGAGCTGGCAGCATGGATCGGAGCCAAGCAAAGTAGTAGAGAGCCAATGCTTGCAAAATCGGTGAGTAGTGAGCCCTAAATCTCTCTTTTTAATTGCTCTGTCTCTATTTGAGTTTATTTTTCCTCATGGCTAATTTTCTTTTCCAAGATGAACAACCCATCTAGACGATCTCATATTGGGGTTATTGCGGCCGTGTAAGGGAGAGGGACGCTGAGCAGAGCAACCCAGCTGGATTTCACTCAAGTATTAGATCAAACCCCTATATCATATATTGAGGTAACTATAAGTTGTCAATTGAAATAAGTTGTTCTCTTTATGTTTCTGATTGGATTTTAGGACTGGATAGCTGGGTTTGACGTAAGAATTTGCACTTTTGAATAGTTGATAAGCATATGTAGATAGAACCTACATTCTTGCTATTAATCGGTGCCATTTTGAAGCAGTTTTGAAGGGAAAACGTCTGTGGAGAGAACAAAAATTACTGCTATGAGAATGGGACAGTTCCAAAATAGAATGTGACAGTTCTAAAGTACTTATTTGTGGAGGTGCTTTTAGAGTTAGATTCTTCCATTAGTTATATATTTATTTCATCTTGTCTTGTTGCTTCACGGCTTGAATCCAAAAATTATGGGCCAGAACAGAAACTAAGTGGATCATTTTTTTTATCCATGTAGACTAGTTTTTTAAGTAGTTTCTTACTAATTGACGAGAGAAGCCAGTATTTTATTATATTCTTTTTAGTATTGGGGTACCGATATTATGAGACCGAATTGCTAAAAAGCACATCATACATATGACTAGCCTATTTTCTACAGGCACGATCATTTCTACTGGACTTCCCTGCAATAGTTTATTTTGGGGAATGGATTCTGCTACCTAAAGTTGGATTCTACATCATTTTTTTCCTCTTCCCTATCCAATGTGGCTAGAAACATTAGAATAAGAAAGTCCCTTATCTTTGTGATTCAATTAATCTCGTATGTTGGTAACATGGCTCAATCTCTCTTTCATCTAGTGAACTGATAGGTAAATTGTGGTGGTATCACTTACATATTAGTGGTACAAATTTGTTTGTATACCCTCCTTCGTATACTTATTATTCGTTCACTGCGCATACCTGTCCTTAGCACCTCATTCATAGCATCTAAAATATGTGTTTGCAATGATTTTTGGGATCAACCGAAACAACCCCTTTGATTGCATCTTTAGAGTGAAGCAAAACAGAATAGAAGCACGCTCAAAATTCTCCCAACTATGCGCAAACAGGCTCAACGGATAAGGAGAGGTATTTACTTTATTTTATCGAAGAATATTGTATAATAATATTATTGTATTATAAATTTTATTATGCTTGCCTTATTACTTTCCTAATGACTTTCCTAACGAGTTGGCATATCAATACCTTATACATTTATTTACAGCTATATAGAAATCATGAGGGATTTAAACAAAAGCCTTCCTTTCTCTCCTAACGTCAAGCAATCAATCCTTCATTACCTTGCTTTCATAGCCTTGAGCATATATAACCCCAAAAACAAGTCAATAGTGCATCAAATTTTGAGAGGAGTTGGAGCACGCATGAGATCATCCATAGAAATAAATAAAATAACTGTGAGCTAGCAAACAGACATATTTGGCTAACATTCATTCATTAGAGGAAATTTGGGGTCTAAAATGGGCCTTATAAGAAAACGTGCCAAAATAAGTTTTTGTGAGTTGGAATTCAAGAACCAATAGAATTTCAATAAAATAAGTCAACCATAATGGTTGAATTGGCATATTTGTCATTAAAAAAAACTACTTTTTTTGTTCGTATTTTCGACATATCTCATTGTGTTTTTACTCAAATTTCGATCGGGAGAGCTCGTTGGATGCAGAATTTGATTCTGCATCCAACGAGTACCCACACTGCATACTTTTGACGGACCCTGCTACCCCAAAAACAATAAATACCTAAAAAAACGTGATGATGACATCATCATCACATTTTTTCAGGTATTTCTTGTTTTTTGGGTAGCGAGGTCCGTCAAAAGTATGCAGTGTGGGTACTCGTTGGATGCGGAATCAAATTCCGCATCCAATGAGCTCTCCTGATCGAAATTTGAGTAAAAACACAGGGAGATATGTCGAAAATACGAACACAAAAAGTAGTTTTTTTCTTTCTTCCTCCAAAATTAATCAATATTATTTTATTATTTTATTATTTTATTATTTTAACTATTATTTTATTATTTTCCTTAGGAGGCCCATTTTAGACCCCAAAATTCCTCTAATGTCAGTTTACACTTGTGTATTAAATATTTAGAAGAGAATACAAGAAGTTTGAGGAGATTCTGATAGGTTTATCCTACTACACTTAGTTAGGGGCATCAACTATGGGATAATATTCCACTAAGGTTGTTAATATGGGCACATCCACACATGAAATATATGAGGAGGATTTATTGCTTGATATATTCCAAAGGGAAGTACCGGCAGTGATGAGGCCTCTATCATGACGCAGTTTACCAATGCATCTACACCCATAACAATTGATTTCAAATAAACATAGTTCCGTTGCACACATCAATACTTTCCATAACCACCAAAGCTGTTGTTAGAGTTTTTCCTTCATATTTTAGACACGTTTTCTTGTTTAATTATGGACATCAAAGATCTCACTATTTCTTTTCCTTTATTGGCTCTTGAATCTTATGCGATTTTGTAGTATGGCGATTGGAGCATACTTCTCATAATATGGTAATGTGGGGTCAGTCTTAATGTGGAAGAATATCTTCAACAAAATTAAACTAAGCTTATTCAAGTGGAATCCTAGGGTGGAGTCTCGTTGGAATGTGTCTCATTATTTTAATTATTCCACCCTTCCAAAAGTAATGTTGATCCCATTTTTTTGTGATAAGATGTCAATGCTTTACGCTCTCCTCTGGTAATGCAATTATTGGCGTTTGGCCTCAAAATATTGGACTTGGACTTTGAACGCCTAAATTACATCATTAGTAAAACTTATGCATTCAACATAAATTATCAACAGAGGGATGAGTGTATTTGTTTTCCATGTTAATGATTTGTTCCAGTTTTAATTGCTAGGGAAAACTTTGTTGGCAACAACAATTATGAACAGCTTGCATCATTAAACTCTTAAATTGAAACTAAACATATAGAAATTCAAACCAACAATTAATCCACTGTCAAATATCTGCAACATAATTTTTTTTGTTTCAAGATCATTAAAGGAATTGTATAAATTACATATGTGGATCGGAAATTAAAAACTAAAATTAAGAATTCCAAGGATTAAATTTCCTAGAAATCGTTTGAGTTTATAAGATTGCATTGAGGATTAAGGCCAGTTAGTAATTGTTGTTATATGTATGGAACCTGCATATATTTTTGAATCAAAATATCATGGAGAACGTTGTATAAAGCACCAGTACCCTCTAGAGCAATGTCTTGTAGGAGAGTAAAATATTGAAATTGTATTATTTAGGTTTTTAGAGTTTGGTGAATGAGAATAGCAAGGGCGAGGAGATCTTTATTGTAATTTCTGATTGTTTTCGATGGATAAAGTCTCAAAAAATTAATAGACACATAAATATATTCTAAATAATCAATGTAATAGATCTAATGATTTACAAGTACAATGGTGATTTAACTTCTTCCTTTTTTTTTCATTGTTGTCTACCTCACAGCACTAGAAAATTTGAATTATTTTAATTTTAGTTAATTTTTGAAGTCTAGACATTAGTCTAACTTTTGTCATCATTTTAGAAATATTTTCCAAGCAATGTGAAGCTCTTTGGTAGCAATGATGGTGTAGCAGCCCTAGAAAGTGGAACAAGAGGGAAACTTCATGGTTGTGTGTTGGTTGTTGGAACTAGAACAATATCATATGGTTTTACATAAGATGGCAAAGAAGTTAGAGCAGTTGGTGCAGGTCCAATTTCCCCACATTTATAGTACACCTTGGTCTTATGGGTGAAATGGTTGTCTTCCCACTTCAATATTCCTATATTGATGATGTTATCAATGTTCCAGGATCTCTATGCTGGTAATGCAGATGATGATCTGACATTAGTTGTTGTTTGAGTTTAGAACTAACATGCTAATTATATTATTGTTGATGTTTTTAGTATCCATGCACAGATGTTGTAGATAAGGAAGTTACAGATGATGTTTCAGTATCCACATACGGATACTAAAAGAAGATTATCCTGAAGATGATTCAGGATAGAATATTATCCAGTACGCATACTGTAACGAGATAGAAGATGATCCAACATTTATACTCTAACGAGATAGACAATGGTTCAATATTCACATATTGATGCTTTGAGAAGAAGACCCAGGAATATGACTCGATGTTCACACACTGATAGAATATGATCCAGAAGATGATTCATTATTCATATACTGATGCTATAGACTATAATCTAGAAGATGATAGAGTATTTCCAAGTACGTATGAAAGACAAATATTACAGAAGATGTTCCAGCTGAGATCGATGATGAAGATGAAAGATGATGTTCCAAAATTTCCTATGACATATAGAGTCTCTCCAGATAGTTGTAGATTTGTAGTAGTATTTGTTGTGGTTGAATACCTTCCTAGTTAAGAGGGACAGTTGAAATATTGTAACTTCAGAAGATATTCCAGATGTATTGTTTGTATTCCTCTTTCGGGAGATGAGTTTGGTATTTTTAGTGTCATTTAAAGAATCAATGTAAACCTCTGAATGTAAGTCGGGTCAATAGCACCCAAGTGTCAATATAATAAATGTTATTTGTGGTTTCCAGTTGGACAAGTGGGCCCAGTCAGTTAGAGAAGTCGGCCCTGTTAGGTTAGAGGTCAAGTCAACTAAAGAATATAAATAGGGAGCCGCTCCCCTTCATTTGTACTTACTCACTAAAGTTGTCTTAGAAAGAGAGAGAGAGATATTATTGCGCTAGAAAGAAGAGAGAAGTGGTTTTCTGGGTTTTACAATGCACTAATTGAGTTCTATACTAAGGAATTTTTGCAGGGTTTTCTCCCTTGTTGTTTCCTCGAGGAAAATATTTGTGTTCTTTTGTTCTTGTGTTTTTGTGCTTGTTGTTCTTTCAGTGATCTAATAGTGACTAATTGTTTTAAGATATCATCTAAGCAATTTAAGAAAACTTCAACACCTCATCTTCTGAAACTAAAATCTTAGGCAGCATATCATTATCTACAAATGGAGATGAAAGAGAGTTTATACCTCCCCTTTCGAATGGCTACTGATATTGTGCTCAAGATGAGTATGGTAGTTAGTTTGAGAATTCATATGCCTTGAAGGCATGGTTTGCAACACCCTTTGTTATAAGCTTCCCAGTTGAGATCTCCATTGAGTCAGGACCAAATACAACTTACTTAGGCCAGACAGTATGTGTCATCTAATAAACAGATAACAAATTTGTTGCAATAGAGGGCACATAGAGTACAATCTTGAACTCTTGATGTTGGATTTTAATAGAACCTCTACCTATTGTTGGGATCTATGAATTATCCCCCATATGAATGCTAGATCCTCCTAAGAGATCCAAAGTAGTGAAGGATTCTTCAAAGGAAACCATGTGGTTGGATGCTCTTGAATCTATAAAGTAAGCCTTCGACTGAGTGAAACCTGCTTTCAAAGCATGGAACCTCTCATATTCTTCAGTTTGTTCTCCATGTTCAGACATCTTTGCACCTTGTGGAAGGGAAATATTGTTATGTTCAAGGAGTGTTGTAAACTGGTTGATGGTCTTTTGCATATACTGTCTCTCTAGAATAAATCCTCTCATAGAGTATGGACACTTAGTCTTCTTGAAATTATTCTTTTTCTTGGAACCCGAGGCTCCATCAGAAGATCTCTAATTCTCCTTTGGATTCGAATAAGTGTACTTAGTCTTCTTGAAATTATTCTTTTTCTTGGAACCCGAGGCTCCATCAGAAGATCTCTAATTCTCCTTTGGATTCGAATAAGTGTTTTTGGTCTCCTTCCTTTTCTACTTCCCTCTTTCTTGCACATTGTTTTAGTCTGTCACTAAGATTTATAGGTTTTGGAGGTCTGAATCACTCCCATTTGAACTAATTTATCTTTCTCTTGTATTAAGGACTCAAAAAAAAATCTAGAGAAGGAATCTTCCAGTTAGGAATGGAAGGTATTTCGAAATGGAGTTTAGAGACAAAGACTAAGTACTCTAAGCCAAGCTTGCTTAGCACTGACAGCACAAGTTTCTCAACTTTCCTCTCTAGTCTACATTGCTTGCATTGCAGTACTAGTGACTTGTATTTTGTAAAGAATTGTTGAATAGATTCAAAATTGTTGTGTTGTAAGGAAATGAGCTCATTTTCCAAAATATTCCCTCGAAGCTCATCTTGTTTTCCAAACAAATATTCAAGATTATCCCAAGCTTCCTTCAGAGTCCTTAGTCCCTCAAGGTGGAACAAAATATCCCTGGAGATATGAGTGCACATGAAGTCGAAGGCTTTATAAATCCAATTCAAAATAAAATCTTCTTAACATGTTGTTGGAACTCAGTTTTTCTTCCCATTGTTATCCTAAACAAACCAATATCATGCAAGGCTACCTGCATATCTACCCTCCAATCAGTGTAGTTTAAGGATTCAAGGTACAAGAGCTGAAGAATCCATATTTATGTATATTGAACAGTCAATTCTAAGAAGCTACATAGGTACCTGCAAATAAAATTGGAAAAACCAATTCAATTTTCAATTATCTCAATTTCAAGCCTTTCCACCTAGACACTGTACACTTTCTCAGAGTTCGTCACACCTAGATAGACTTATCTAGATAGAATCTAGAGGGAGCAAGGATATAATTCCAAGATTTATGTGGAAACTCAACTGCTTTTGGTGTACAATGGAGATCAGACAAAACTTGCTTCTAGCCTAAATAAGGCTCTGATACCATGTTAAACTTCTAAACCATTGATATACAGGAAAATGAGAGAAATTAAGAAGTAGAATTATGCAATGGAATATCAAATACAATGTACACTGAACAAGACAAATTTGAGACAAATATGATAAGAATTGATCATTTAATTACAACAATAATATATATTCATTCTAGTAGTAATACAATGGTGTTACAATAAGAAGAATTTGAAACATGTGGATAAGATTTTAGTATACAAACTAAACCTGACTAATAGGATAACTCAGTGTCTAAATCACTGCATGGGAGCCACTAGTCTAACTCCTGATGTCTATATCATACTACAATCAGTTAATAGCTGGGGTAGGTGGAAAAAGGCGCCACTCTCCCTTAAATCATGAAAAGTTAGCACTAGACTAACTAAAAGTGATCTAACTGGTTGTAACTGGAGCTTGACTCAGCATAACTGCTTACCAACCATGACAAATTGATGGAGGCTTAGGGATTGGAACCTATGGCACCAATGGTACCAATATCATGGTGGCACCAAACTCAAGAAAATGAATCCTAAGTTAGGCAAGATGATCAAATAGATTATATATGGACAAGGGACGATTATATAATCCTAAAAGGTGGTTGTCTACTAGCATCCATATAGATCAATCATCCTCACTTAGGAAAGAATGATGCTTATTGTTTCAAGTTCCTCCATAAGATGGGGAAAATTCTAATGAATTTAAATATTGATGAGCCAATTTCCTTAGTGAAGAAGTAGCCCTTCTTTGATGACTCAGTGTCACGTCCCCGGTTTTGACCCCGTTTGCATGATGTATATATTGTAATTAATCGTGGTGAGGAGCTCAAGGCAAAAGCCCCGCCATTAATTTGGTTGTGTATGTTCGGCAATGGGGATAATTGCCGATGGTATGTCATGCTATCCGGCACATTTTAATTTGGCATCATGTAAACCCGCACATCAATTAAAATAAACCACAACCAGCTACGGCAGTGCAACGTTGAATGAAAAGGGCATGGTTCCAAAGGATAAGGGGTGGGGGATGTCAAACCTTGGTTATGGGAAAAACCCATGTTTTATTGCCTTGTTGTTTTGCCACCTTGGTTGTTTGTCAACCTCTTTAATGCTTCAGCTAGTGGTTGGGGGAGTTATTGCTGAAGTGGTGGTGGTTGTGGCAGGCTGTCAGCCTTACCCATTTGCCCACTCCACCCATGTCTGTCCATTCTTCTCCCTCACGCACTCTCCCCTGGTCAGTTCACTCTCACCACGATTTTGGTTTTGTTTTCTCCTCACGCATAGGTTTTGGGGTGTTTTTGGTCTCACGCAGGTTTTCTTCCTCTCCCCCACGAGTTACTGAGCACCCACGAACTGCAAATTCGCGTCCTTCCTGTTAGTGGTGCATCCACGGGCAAAAATGGATTCGTTTTTCCTCACGCAGGGCCTCCATTGTCTGTTCTTTTCCTTGCTGGGTCGGATTGTTTACCCACGCACAAGCATTCTTATGTTTGGGGCGCACATAGTGAGCTGAGAGCCGTGCTCTTGCATCCACGACTGATTGTGAAGGGCCATTCACGTTTTGGCTGTCTCATAGATTAATTGGGTCGTTTTCCCTGCTGTAGGTTATGCTCACTGGTAGATTTCGGGGCTGTAGTCTTCCCCATGTTGTGAATGTATTTGCTGTTACGTTTGGGGGCCATTGTACATTCGAGTGAGAGTCATTTTGGCCGCGATAGGGCCAAGAATGACTCAGGAATTCGTTTTCCCTGTTTAAGCTATGGTCATCCATTGTTTGGGGCTGTCCCGGGTTGTTTTGCCTTCTTCACAGAGCTGTGAAGGGTTGATATGGCTGCTGGCATGCAGCGGTTGTCCATTGGACTGTGTTGTCTTGGCTTGTTTGTTGACAGCCTGTGAAACCCAGCTGTGATTGGTTTGTCGTTTATGTCCCCGTGGCTATGTATAAGCCTGCAATTGACCCTTATACTGGAGGAATCATGCCCAGCTCGGGGGTGGCAGCGTTGCTGAGAGATTGATGAGCAGGCTGGCCTATGGTTGGGTGGAACGTTGCAGCGACGTAGCTGGTTGCGGGTGAAGTCTTCATTAAAAGATAAGTGCTGCTGTTTACTACATCTCTGTAATTTATATTGATGATTAATGCTGGAAATGTCTATGTTTGCTTCCGCTGATTGTTTGAAGGACTGTACATCCTTGTATGATGAATTATGCCTGTTGTTTAGGCTTTTATTTTCATCATTTGATTTCTGTCAATGTTCATGGGGCAATTTGCCCGGTTGTGTTGATGGGTTCATCGCGTCCTCTTCGCCGGTCGAGGGACGGGGACGTGACAATATGGTATCAGAGCGCCATGGTTTCAACAATGGGCCTCTATGGGCCAAGAAGGTGCAGTGACAGAAGGTGGAATTACCTTCTCTGTTCAGCAGTGAGCAGACGAATTCAGAAAAATCACCTAATTGTGAGCAGTCAGACCAATGGAGGAAGTGGAAATTCCACTGTTGCGGAAGGGCTCACGGAGTTAGCCTCCGTCGTTGCAGGTGAGACAATGATCTTGCCATCCAACCGTTGCGGATGGCGGAGTGATTCCGCATCCGATTCAAGAACCGTCTGATCGCCGACACGTTAAGGGAGAAAAGCCACAAAAATTTGTCTAAGTGTCGGAACGATCGGAAGGCAAATTGGTCCGACGTCTGACGTGAAAGTCATCCGACGTCCGACGTGAAAGTCGTCCGATCGCCGACTGGAGCTACATTCGACGGGAAGAAGAAAGAAAAGCAAAAATTTCAAGAATTTTGACTAAGTATTGGAACAGTCGGAAGGTTTCACGAAGTTCCTGTCCGCCGTTGCGGAGGGACTGGCAAAGTTGACGTCCGCTGTTGTGGGCGAATGGGTGAAGTTTCCCGTCCGACCGTTGTGGATGGTGGAACAATCTCGCATCCGACTCGAGATCCGTCCGATCGCTGACGCCGCAGAAAAAAATTTCGAAAATCTGGCCAAGTATGGAACGGTCGGGCCATGGAAGAAAGTGAACATCCGCCGTTGCGGACGGTTTGGTAAAGTCTCCGGTCCGCCGTTGCGGATGGCTAAGCAATCCCGCGTCCGATCCGAGAGTCAGCCGACGTCCGACGAGCCGGCGAAGTGGGCGTTCGCTGTTGCGGACGAATTGGTGAAGCTCCTCGTCCGCCGTTGCGGGTGAAGAAGCAATGAGGCTTCCGATGCCCGATTTGAGATTCAGCCGATGCTCGAGGTGGGAAGTTCATCCAAGGAAGAGCGGACGTCGGAAGGGTTGGAACTTCCATGGAGCCACCGTTGCGGAAGGATAAAGCTTCCGGGGAGCCGCCGTTGCGGAAGGATGAGAGTTTCCGGGGAGCCGATTCGGTGGAGGAAAGAATGGGAAAGGAGCCGACGTTGCGGCTGGGAGATTGGTTTGGGAGCCGACGTTGCGGCTGGGAGGTTGGTTCCAAGAGCCGATTTCAACTATTTTTAGAAGGATTTTCAGCTGTTTTTCAGGGGAATTTCAGGGCTGAAAATGAGAATGAAGGCAGCAATCTTATGCGCCAGAATGCGCGAAAACCAATGTTTTACAAAAAAAAAAAAACGAGGGCGCTGCCCTCGACCTGCCCTGCAGTGGCGCAGGGAAGCCACAAGGGGGAAAGCCCCCCTTGACCCCCGTCGTCCCCCTGAGACAGTCGCTCTTGAGAGAAGAAGACTCTATGTTTGGGGCAATGTAGTTGAATCTAGAATTCATAAAATATGAATGATGTAATGGAAGTGTGGTGGCTGAAGTTAACATTCTCGGCCAAAATGCAGCTGTGTGTAAAATGCAAAGGTTTGCTGAAAATCTTCATTCTTAGAAGGGGTGTGGTTTTCACATCCGAAGTCTGAATGACGCGTGTGAACAGGCGTTGGAAAGCTTATCCAGCAAGGAACGAGGATAAGTGACCAGAGTCTAAGCATGGAGCAGCAAAGTGCTAAGGATGGCCGTTGTGATCAAATGGACAAATTTGGACAGTTGCATGCCCAGGGGCAGCAAGGACTATGAAGTCAACCAGCTGCTGCGTGGAAAAGGAATTCCATGAGCAGATGAGGGGTTTGAAAGGGAAGTTTTCATTAAACCCTATCTTGCTGACTTTAACTACATTTCCTAAGTTTATGCTTGAAATGCATGAGGATATGTATTGCATGCATAGGATATTGCATGTTGGTAAGACTATTGGAAAATATATGTATGTTCTGTATAAACCACTAATGATAATCATTGTTTTGATGTTGGCATTAGTGGGCAAACC
>LPNX011041934.1:0-42581 GCA_001517045.1 Pseudotsuga menziesii | reverse complement strand
AATGCTGCTTACAAGAGACCCACAATTGAGCAAGTCAATTTCTGTAGTAGATAGAATCGCAAATTCTTATTGGATTTGATTGCTAATGTCATTGCTTGGTTACGAAACGATCAATTTGGATTGTAGTATCAAGTAATGACTGACTGTTTGGCTATTTGATGAATGTGTCAGGAGTACACACTGCAGGAAGATCATGTGTGATGACCTGTAAGAGCCAAGCTTCATGGGAAGGTTTTCCCTTATCTTGGAAATGGGGTTCGGGTGAAACTCCATTAGACATTTTGAAAAATGTCTCATCTGCACTGCATGTTTGGTAATAACATGAGTGAGATGGTATGGGTTATGTCGGTGAAGACATGTGTGGATACGAACTGTGTTGGAAGCAGGGATGGGGCCTTGGTTTGCTTAAACCTGGTGAATGGAAACCACACAGACAGAGCTAGAGGGCTGGCTTTCTTCTCCACAACCCCGGGATAGCACTAGAAGGGGATGGAGGGCCTGAGGGACTATGTAGCAGAGAAGGGACTGATTCCTTGTGCTGGGTGTGTGTGTGGATGTTATAGAAGTCAGGCTAGTTCTGGTGTAGGTGTTCCTAGCTCTACAGCGAGCTCACCAGCTTAGCATTCAGTTTTCCCAACTCCTGGACGGTGCCTAACAGATACAAAGGCATACTACAACGGCAAATGGATAAGTGTTATGTAACCCTTGCTATGAATATGCATGTTTAATTATTAAATTCCATATGCAGAACATGTTTTGATTTATTTCCATGATGACCGATTGCTTGAGTATGAATAGGGCCTACATGGCACACACCGGAAGAGAGTGCACACTTTTTCGATGTCGAGTCATGAAAGGGTTTTCAATATTGATTACACTCTGGGGAGTGGACGCACTCCTAGTGTCTCAATATTTGATAGTGAATGATATGGAATGTGATTACAGTTCTAGAGCAATGATGCTGATGAGTTGCTTGTATTTCTTGTGTTGCTTGCGTTGACAGGCTAAAGGTAAAGGTAAATGGTTGATATAAGTGTATTGTTGATATAAGTGCATGTTGATATAAGTGTATGTGTCATTGTTGACATAAGTGTATGATGGGCTGTGATATGCCTAAGGATCCATAGTAGATCCTAGACCTGGAAATGGTCATGATAAAGTTCCAAGCCCAGTTGACATGGTTATGTACTGGCTGGACATTGATTATTTGATGTTGAGGAGAAGCCGACGTGCTGACCTAACATCTGAGTCCATAGGCGATCCCAAGGCTTGCAAAGCGAAGCAGGATCCTATGGGCGAACGAGGAAACGTACAATATAGATAAGTATTGGGTTATTTTGCTTATGAGTATACGTGTGTATATGATTTGGTTATGATGTTTTAAACTCTTGCTTTAGAGGTAAAATTAATGAGAATAAACTAAACATGTGAATCTATTCAATGTTTGGATATAGGTGTCGCTGAAAGCGAGGACTGTGAGAGCATCCTAGGGGTGCATGTGGACATATGACTATCCTGGAAAGCTCGGAATGAGCGGCAATGAAAAAGGTGCTAGTGAGATGGGGGAGTCCTAGCAGCCGAGACAAACCATGTGGAGAGACTCCATGGTTTAGGGGTCCGAAATAGACCAAAGACACTAAGTGTCATGACCAAGAAGGATTGGTCCAGCATTCATGGTGAAGTGAAAAAGGCTGAGAGCATGAAAAGCCACTGCGATGGCGAGGGTTCCAGGATGGAACAAAACAAAGAGGGGAAAAACTCTTACTGCTCTCTCTCTTTCCTTTTGATTATATATATATGTACATATATTTTATGCATTGTGAAAACAAAGGATTGTCTAATGCATGTATGATTGAAATGAAATGTGTGTATTTGCTTAAAGTAAATTGTGAATGCTGGAATAGTTAGTTCCCTACCCAAGAATGGACATGAATGAGCTCATGTGCCTGTTGGGGGAAGGCATGAAGGACATGAAAGTCTCCTTGATGAGGCTTGAACTGTCATGCCAATTGGGTAATTAACTAACTAATTTTGATATCTATATTATGCTTGGTCTGATAGACTTTCAATGGTGCATTCCACAGGTGAGAAAAGTGAAACCAGGTGGTGCACGTTGATCATGGCAGCAGATCAAAAGTTGTTGGACTTGGCTGGAAGTCTCCTTCAAATGATTGCCAAGACCCAAGAGAATCTTGGGGAGATGCTCAGGATACAAAAAAGGCAGAGTGAAATGAACCACCAGATTTTGCAAGACTCTATTGGTTTGCAAAGGGAGGTGAAAAGCCTTATGGGAGAAATCGGCAAAGCAAAGAAAGGTGGATCAGCGATGGGACATTTGTCCAAGCGACCCGATAAGAAAAGGTCCAGGCATGAAGGCTCAAAGGAAATTGAGCAGGTAAAGATGAAGCAGCCAGTGAGATGCTGGAGATGCGGAGGACATCATTTACGCCGGGACTGCCCAATGAGGGAACAGGATGAAGGCAATAGCCGCAAAGTTCCTAGACTTCGGGATCAGCAAGAAGCTGAGAACCAGCAGGAAAAGTCCATGGAAGCCGAGAGGCTTGGTCTTGAAAGTTCAAAGTAAATGATTGAACGTGGTATAGATCTGCAATTTTGAAATTTTGATGTGCAATTGTATATGTATTGTATATATGTAATGGAACACCGAGGACGGTGTTATTCCAAGGGGGAGGGGAATGTCACGTCCCCGGTTTTGACCCCGTTTGCATGATGTATATATTGTAATTAATCGTGGTGAGGAGCTCAAGGCAAAAGCCCCACCATTAATTTGGTTGTGTATGTTCGGCAATGGGGATAATTGCCGATGGTATGTCGTGCTATCCGGCACATTTTAATTCGGCATCATGTAAACCCGCACATCAATTAAAATAAACCACAACCAGCTACGGCAGTGCAACGTTGAATGAAAAGGGCATGGTTCCAAAGGATAAGGGGTGGGGGATGTCAAACCTTGGTTATGGGAAAAACCCATGTTTTATTGCCTTGTTGTTTTGCCACCTTGGTTGTTTGTCAACCTCTTTAATGCTTCAGCTGGTGGTTGGGGGAGTTATTGCTGAAGTGGTGGTGGTTGTGGCAGGCTGTCAGCCTTACCCATTTGCCCACTCCACCCATGTCTGTCCATTATTCTCCCTCACGCACTCTCCCCTGGTCAGTTCACTCTCACCACGATTTTGGTTTTGTTTTCTCCTCACGCACAGGTTTTGGGGTGTTTTTGGTCTCACGCATGTTTTCTTCCTCTCCCCCACGAGTTGCTGAGCACCCACGAACTGCAAATTCGTGTCCTTCCTGTTAGTGGTGCATCCACGGGCAAAAATGGATTCGTTTTTCCTCACGCAGGGCCTCCATTGTCTGTTCTTTTCCTTGCTGGGTCGGATTGTTTACCCACGCACAAGCATTCTTATGTTTGGGGCGCACATAGTGAGCTGAGAGCCGTGCTCTTACATCCACGACTGATTGTGAAGGGCCATTCACGTTTTGGCTGTCTCATAGATTAATTGGGTCGTTTTCCCTGCTGTAGGTTATGCTCACTGGTAGATTTCGGGGCTGTAGTCTTCCCCATGTTGTGAATGTATTTGCTGTTACGTTTGGGGGCCATTGTAAATTTGAGTGAGAGTCATTTTGGCCGCGATAGGGCCAAGAATGACTCAGGAATTCGTTTTCCCTGTTTAAGCTATGGTCATCCATTGTTTGGGGCTGTCCCGGGTTGTTTTGCCTTCTTCACAGAGCTGTGAAGGGTTGATATGGCTGCTGGCATGCAGCGGTTGTCCATTGGACTGTGCTGGCTTGGCTTGTTTGTTGACAGCCTGTGAAACCCAGCTGTGATTGGTTTGTCGTTTATGTCCCCGTGGCTATGTATAAGCCTGCAATTGACCCTTATACCGGAGGAATCATGCCCAGCTCGGGGGTGGCAGCGTTGCTGAGAGATTGATGAGCAGGCTGGCCTATGGTTGGGTGGAACGTTGCAGCGACGTAGCTGGTTGCGGGTGAAGTCTTCATCAAAAGATAAGTGTTGCTGTTTACTACATCTCTGTAATTTATATTGATGATTAATGCTGGAAATGTCTATGTTTGCTTCCGCTGATTGTTTGAAGGACTGTGCATCCTTGTATGATGAATTATGCCTGTTGTTTAGGCTTTTGTTTTCATCATTTGATTTCTGTCAATGTTCATGGGGCAATTTGCCCGGTTGTGTTGATGGGTTCATCGCGTCCTCTTCGCCGGTCGAGGGACGGGGACGTGACACTCAGTAGAGTTAGATGTTTTGTTAGTGGGTTCCATTCATCTTGGTGTCTGTGATTTAGTATAGTGTCATCTAGTTAATATAATTATGATTGAATTATGTAGGTTCCAATTTCCCAGTCACATCTGAGGTTTCCAAGAAAGGTGGAAAATATGTTTGAAGCAATTACAAAAAAAAAAAAGTGCAAGTGAGGGATAGGGGGATACTTAATTCAAAACCATTAAATTAACTCCAAGAATTTTTCACGTAGCTCTTCATGGTCCAAACCATAATTATACATCATAATCCCACCATTATCCCCTTCATTTTGACCTTCACAATTAAATTCCACCAAATTCAGTCCAAAACATTATTATTCCTTCCCCATAAATACAAGGAAGTTGATCATTTATTGCAACATATCCCCACTCTCTCCAAAAAGGAAAAAAAACCCATAAAATAAGAATGGGTCAAAAACCATGGAAAAATAACATGCACAATAAAATACCATGGGTCAAAAAACCTTGGATCATCCTATAAATTCATTGTGAAGGTCTCCCCAAAAACACTTTTTATTAGATTCGTGGATTTTTTCACCTTTTGCCATTGTTACCATATTTTTTTCAAATCATTTTCCATGGTGTATGTTGAGCTTGGTCCATACCCTCTTGGATCCATTCCCCCTTTTTTACAACCATTAGTGGAGACAACTAGAGAACCAGGTCGTGGAGCCAGTGGACCATTCCCTCAAACGGATGCAGTTTCCCATGTTATTGAAAGGTATGCTTGTTCTTTATTTTCATTAGATAGAAAAAATATATGTAGAAAAATATTTAAGATATTTTTGTTGCTGTTATTGCTTATTTCTACAAGTCAAGGTTGAGAAATCCCTCACATCATGAAATCTACCCTTTGATCCGGTTGATCTAGGGTAGGTGCTTTTGTACGTAGTATGGGGAGAAATCCCCACTACAGTTTTGGTGACTCCATTGTCTCGAGCCCCTCAGATCTATGTTTTGCATGTGTTTTTATTGGTTTGTTTTTCTTGGGAACCTTTAGTCGTCACAGATTTGACCACCCTATGGAATATTGGAACCAGTCTTGTCCTAGTGCCAGCTCTCCCGATCCACGCTGGTAGGTTTTTCTCAAAAAACCCTCAGTTGCGACCGGATCACACTAATTCGGCAGAAAATTGCAAACCAGATCACACCTTTTTTCCTGATAAGTGTGACCTAGCTCATGCATTCTTCCCTGATAAGTGTGAACCTTTTTTCCTGATAAGTGTGACCTAGCTCATGCATTCTTCCCTGATAAGTGTGACCCGGAACAAAATTCCATATCGCACTTGTCCAGGCTTCCAAAGCGATCCTAGTCACTACTGTAAGCCATTTTTGTGCGACCTGTTGCATAGAAACTCCTCTTTTGTGCAACCTGAGTCTTTCTACTATTTTTTTTCCCCAATCACGAGTGTTTTATAGTTCTATGCGACCCTAGTTGTACCTTTTCCCTTGATAGGAGAAACCTACAGTTTTTTTAATCCTTTCGGTGTTTGAGACCCCGTGTCTGTGTTCTACCCCTTCCTAGACTGTTTCCTTCCAGATTTGATCGCTTTCAGCTCCCTGATTTGTTTTGTGGTCTTATTTCCCTTATATGTGATCCCCCTTAGTCGATCTTGGTAGTAGAGACCCCCCATACGTTTCCTACAACCTATTAAGTTCCATATGCACTCATTTAATTTGGTACATTTTATTTTCTGGAAGAATTAGTTATTTTGAAAAATATTTACTACTATTTACTGTTTTTTTTTTCATTTGCATCTTGAACATGAGATCATTAGGGTTTAGACATTATACATCATTTTTTCACACCTCCCACACCCTAAAGTAAAACGCTTGGTTTATGACCCCAATATGAGCCTAAAAATTAACTTAACTCAACCAACATTGTAACCTCATTTGTGGATCAAAAAAATATTGTACTTAAGTTAGGACACTAGGGATAAGCATCCAAATAACACCCTTTTGTCACTTATTTGAGAAATAGTTATTGTCCATTAGGGTACCAAAATCCTCTTAACTTGTTGACATGGTCACGATGAGTCTATCGGAGGGCCTCCCACTTTGCGGGAGTAAGCCACAATGAAGGGGTTACGGATGTCAGGGTGGAATATTGTACTCGATTCTGCATCTAAGGCTAACCCTTCATATTCCTCATCATGCATGATGAGGAAAATATTAGGTGTCAAGGACCAAAGGGCTGACGTTCCAAGAAATCGCTTCAGATGTGTCATGAATGAGGTAGCCTAGTTGCCAGTCTATTTAGGGCTCTTGTACCTAACGTACCTCTTGGTAGTGGGATTGTCTTAGCCTATTGTTCTTCCATTTTGTATTGTTTGACTGGGATTTCATCACCTAGTAGAGGATATGATTTGTGAGGGGATTCCATCTTGTAGCTAGTAGTTTTCTTGCACTTATACCCCATAGGTTAGTGCACTTTTTTATTTATAGGTAATGCTGGTTGTTGGATTTCTAAATTGTAGACTCACCTAATGTAACATGTTGTTGTAGTTCAGTTTTAGAGCTTACTTTTTGGCCTATGAGCCATCATTTTTATGCTTTCCTTTTGCACACTTGGTCGTTAGCCTATGTTTGACACTCTTACACCTACATTCATTACACAACACACTATCACACCATCACTTCTCCACCGTGGTACTCACATAGACTTAGGGGGCATACCCCTCAGTTCTATTCCTTGAGTTGCCACCTTTGGATGCATATTTGACGTCATTCACTACCTTCAAATACATACACTACATCTGATTCTGATTCGGATTCCTATAAATCTGAACCTACCTTACTCACAGCCCCATCTATCCCCATGGTTGGTATGCCTCCTAACCCCTTTAAAGGGGGGACAGTTGATAGTGGAATCATGACCCCTCCACCCGTCATCTCAGGTATCCCTTCTGTCAAAACCATCAATCTTGGCCCTAGTGGGAGCCTCACCACCACACACACTATTGTTGGTATGCTAGCCACTAGTGGTGGCCCCAATCCAACTGCCATGGTTCATATTGTACCTTCTTTTATACATGGGGGAATTGGCCCTTCTACCACCATTTTTTATATTCACACCATTCTAGTGACTACTCCTATTGTCATAAGTCAGCTATACCAACCCTCATTTTCATACAGCAACTACATGCCCACTGATCCCAGCACCATTGTTGGCCCTCCTTGATCTAGTCCTAGTCCTAGTCTACCATTTATGGCTAGTCTCAACTTACCTGATTTGGAATGGTTTACGAATGACCCCATTCATCATGAAACATTGTGGCCTCCCATGCCTACCAAACTCCCATCATGCATACCTAAGTTTAAAGGAAAGGTGGGAGAAGAACCCTAAAACCACATTATGTCATTCCACTTAGGGTGTTCCTCTAACATCATAGTGGATGATTCTATCTGATTGCGGCTATTCCAGCACACACTCACTAGTGTTGTAGCCAAATGGTACATTGAAATTCCCCATGCCACTTATCCAGAATTTTCCTCATTAGCCTCGATGTTTCTCCAGTACTTCTAGTTACCCATCTCTTATGATGACAACGTGGAAATCCTATTATCCTGACGACTAAACACTGCTACCCATATCACGAATCATATCCATGAGTGGTGTTGTCGCTGTAGTTTGTGTAAAATCCAGTTAGAGGGTAGGATTTTCCTAGATTGGTTTCTCAAAACTTACTCCCCCCCATCACCAAGGACGTTGCATCTGAGCACCCACAAATTCAGGAGGAATCCATCCTCAAGGAACAACAGTTCGATCTTATCTATTCCCAATCGGCTTATCTGCATAGCATTATACCTAATTCTCCTCATGTTGGTTCCTCACAATGAGATAAGATGATGGAATCCCATGTTGATGATGGATTCATTAGCTCTATTACTCAGCATCCTCACCTATACACAGACTCTCCTTTGATGCCTCCTCATTTCAGTACCACCCCTAGTGTCACCCAACCAGGTTACGCCCCTGATTTTTCACACATAGTGTCTTAGTCTAGACCCACACCTTCATATGCGTCTCTTGCTCTAGCCCCTCGCGTTCGTGGACCAAACTACTTGGAACCTATGTGTAATGGCCAGACTGTAGGATTTGCATCCCCTCTAGATTCTCCTTCCTATTACCCACCACCTATGCAACCTACACCTACTTTGTCCTAGATTCCTCCTACTCCCCAAGTATAGGTCTAAGTTCAGCAGAACCTCCCTAATCAACCCGCACCCAATAATCAACAAGGGCAAGGAATATTACATAGAGATAGGAATCAAGGAAACCGCCAACCTTAGGAGGTTGCAAACAACCCATCCCTCTGAATAACAACAGAGCCAATCCACCTACACAGAACCCCTAGTGTGCACCTAGACCTGGGAAGAACCCTCGGTTGTGGGCTAACCATCCATACACCCTTTGTGACACTTACGGTCACTATACAAATTTGTTCCCCCTATGAACCATGTTCGCCACTTGTTAAAAGATGATAATCAATGTGACCCTAATGTGGCCACTTTGGCACAGCCAAACTGAGCACCACGGGGTCCTCCTCCTATGGTGTTGCAAAACTCACTACCAAAGCAAGGGATGGTTGCAACCCAACCCTTGGTACCACAAATCATCACACCCACTCCTGCGAGTCAACCTATTGATCCTTGTGTCCATCACCTTATGACGTTATCATCCGA
This sequence comes from Pseudotsuga menziesii, assembly GCA_001517045.1. Taxonomy (NCBI): domain Eukaryota; kingdom Viridiplantae; phylum Streptophyta; class Pinopsida; order Pinales; family Pinaceae; genus Pseudotsuga; species Pseudotsuga menziesii. The sequence continues at coordinate 33,593 of LPNX011041934.1, read as the reverse complement.
TGTCAACTTAATGACTCGATGAAACTAGTATGGATCCACCATGAAAATCGCTAATCCATCCATGACATATGACTCTACCGCTCTCGATATGTCTTTAAATTTACTGATACCCCCCATAGACATGACTGCCAAAGTCCCACGGTTCCCTTTTCATCGTGTTGCAAACAATCCCACTGCCAAAGTTGTGCTTAACTACAGTAAAGTCGACGACTTGGCTCAGTTTCCCTCTACAATGTCTGCTCTAGAAGTCCTCCGAAATTATCCATCGCAACGCAAAGCATTTTTATCTGCATTGGGTGTTGTCGATCCCTCTGATTTGCAATTGATCACTTTCGACTTGGATCAAGGAGAACCCTGGATGCCATCATCCATCACCTTCCAGGTTCTGGTCATGATTCAGAATTTGGCCATTCATCGATATATCATCGATGAGGGGGAATCCACCTGTGCTATGTCAACCTTTGTTTGGAAGAAAATTAGATCCCCAACCCTTCAACCTTCCACCACCCCCCTTCAAGCTTACAATGGTCATGTTGCTCAACCACAAGGCATTCTCATGAATGTCCCCATTGAGTTAGTAGGAAAAACTATTTTGATTGACATTGAGGTTGTCAATTCCCAACTCAATTACAACCTCCTACTTGGAAATAGTTATATGTATGAAATGCGAGTTGTTACCTTTACCGTCTTTCAACTCTTGATGTTCCCCCGTGATGAGAATATCATGACTATTGACAAACTGACATATTATGATCATAAATCATCAGCCACTTCAGAGCATGTCCTCCATATGATCGACACTACCATTGACAACATATCCATCCCTTCCCTGTATGTCATTATCCTAGGTCTCTTTGCCAATTCTCCTTTAACAAACACCTTTTTGTCCTTACCACCCCCTCCTTCATCAACTAACATATCATATCTATATACTATCACATCCAGTAACATCTCGAACTCCTTGCAACCCCAAGTGCTGAGCTCGGGGAATTTTTGGGTTTCATTCCCCATACACACAATCCCCTTCCTTTTTACACCTTCTAGAATCATGAGTAAACTAGTCATGGACACTCTCAACCTTTCAGGCTTTACTTTGGGTATTCCTGTGTGGTGCCTAGATCCACCCACCCTCCCCTCGACACCAAAAATCGTGTTGACACCAATCCAACCTATTGAGATGATGTCACACCAACCTCCTGGAATGTAATCAACCATTTTTGCATCCACTCCTACCCCCTTCCTCCCATGAATACTGGGGGTAAGGGAACTAAATCCTCGGCAGAACCACATCCTTCTCCTACATGTTCTTTATGTGATGTCCAAGGCCATGCGACTCAGAACTGTCTCAATTTTTCAATCCTTCACACCCATATGTGCACAGTAGTCGAGATTGATGTTGCCCTAGTTGTCAATGTACCAACCATACTTGCGGTTAAAAATATATCACTCTGAACCAAATACATATTTGTACGTTGTGGCCCATATGGTCATTAATCACACCATTTCCCAAACTTTCCCGAGTATCAGTCGCTCCTTAGTGACCTTCACAAGAACTCCCATGTGTCTGAATTCACCATCCTTGAGGAGATCCACCCTCTGGCCTCTTCCCCAGACACCAATAACACCATTTACATGATCTCTACTGCCAGTAGTCCTTCCTCCTCATCGATCATGGAAGATCCCCCTAATCTATCCCAACGCCACTTTCGTAAGGATGGAGAGATCCTAGAAACTGCCACTGGTTTTACCCCATTTCACTTAGTCCATGGTGTGGAATCAGTTCTTCCCATTGAATTCCAAATTATGTCACTCCGCCTTGTCATCAAAATTCTACCTAATACTTCACCATTATAAAAATACCTACTTATGCTTGAAAAAACCGAAGAGGATCGTTGCATTTCTCTCCAAATGATCGAAGTGGCTAGGACCTGGTCGAAGTCCCATTATGACTCCCACGTCCACCCACACACCTTTAGCGAGGGGTACCTTGTCCTTGTCTATTAAAAAACCCAGGATAAGAGTGGAAAAGGGAAGCTCAAATCCATGTGGTATGGCCCTTATGTCATCCATCGATGTCTTAGTAAGGGGGAATTTCTCCTCGCTAACTATGACGCTCACCTCTTGAAGAATCCCCGCAATGGCTCTACCTCTAGAGATTCTATGCCTGAAGTCACCCACTATGTATACCCTTGTATCATAGTTTTTATTTCTTTTTTTACATCATTTTTACCATGAGTCTCACAATTCGTTTCCTTGGTTGCTCTAGATGGATCCTACATTTTGTTGCTATGTTGGTTTTACTCATAGCACAAGTTGATGGTATCCTAATCTCACCTTGGATGTGTGGCTCATTCATTCCCTGTCACGTGAGGTGATCCATATCGATGAAATTTGTGTTGGTATTGCTACCAACAACCAGGATTAGTACAGCGGTGCCACTGGTTTCCTGACTGTCGCCCTTCACATAGGTATTCATCGCCTTGATGTCTTCCTATACTCCCAGTTGCTTGTTGCCCAGTTGAATAAATCCTACCGGGTATTTGATCCCTACCTCTTTAGAAATTTCTTACGCACTAGACACTTGGTTAGACATTTCAAATCCATTTCATTCATGTATGTTCCCAGAATTCTTAATAGTGTAGCATAACAAATGGCTAATGAAATTCTAGAGTGGCACATCAATCATCGCATATATTAAATAAACTGCATCATGCATCATCATATATTCATGCATACATATGGAATATACATCATATATGCATACTCATAATCATAAACAACATACTCATAAAAAATGTCACGTCCCCAACCCTTACTTAGCGGAGAGGACACAACTAACATCTAACAACCCGGGCAAACTGAGCCCCATGAACATAATATAAAAATTGCTTTGAAATAAAACATTCATAAGTATAAATAGATGCATAATGGAATGTATATGATATATACAGCAGAAGCAAACTTCACCCATTCAACATGTTCATGATAATTTCATAATAATTCATAAGCAAATGCAATTGCAAAACTTAAATACACAAGAATACTTATCTTTGAAAGAAGCTCGTCCCGCAACTAGCTATGTCATTGCAATGTTGCACCCAACCATAGTCCAGTGTACTCTTTAATCTCTTGGCAACACTTCCACCCCCAAGTTGGGCATGATCTTCCCTGAGGAATAAGGAACACTAGCAAACTTCACCCATAGCCAAGGATACAATTAAAATTTAGTCAAGCTTGCACAGTTGGGTTTATCACACTTACACAGGCAGTGGTTTACACTTAACCAAATTCACATGAGACACAACCAAGCCAACAGATGGGTTTATCAAGCTACCAACCAAGCCATCCTTCTAGTTGGTTTTATTAGGCTGTCAAGGAGGTGGAAAGACTGACTGCTAAGCTAGTGAGCTCAACCCCAGAGCTATGAACACCCACACCGTATCTAGCCTGATTTCTAAACAATTACACACCCAAAACAAGGAAGCGTTCCCTTCTCTGCTACACAATCCCTCAGGCCATGCCTTCCCTTCCAGTGTTATTCGGGGCATGCAAAGAAGAAAACTAGCCTTCTAGATTGGTCTGTGAGGTTCTTTCACACACTAGGTTTATCAAGAAAGTCTAGACTCTATTTCCATTTCTTCAATCAATTCAAATTCCAACCATGGATGCACATGCAAGGATCTCAGTCCTTGGATTTATCAAAATGTAGTAGATACCAGGGATTACATACACACACAAAAATTTACAAATTTATGAACATTGCCGGTGCTAGACCGACTGCTACAGAAATACCAAAACAAAAACATTGATGGTCTTTCAACACAAAGACACAAAATCGGATTCATGGAAATCGTGTTCAGGAAAACAACTAACAGATAGGGGAAAACGTGAGAGAGCACAATCCACATAGGGAAAACTGAAAACATGAAAGATTCATATCACCGGATAGGAAAAATTCATGAAAGGTTTAGACTCAGAATCGTTTTTGTTTGCTTGCTACTGCGTGAATGCCCAATTGGTTTTCCCAAAATTGTTTTTCCATTCCCAATCATGAGGGAAGGTGAAACGCTACCACATGATGGAAAGGTGGTCGTTTTTAGTGTTTCTTTCCCAAGAAATTCAAAAACCTTTTTTCAGAATTGGTGCTCTGCCCAATTCAAATTTATGCCCACTCTTCCAATCCCCCACTCCCTCATCCTTAGGAAAAATCATGCCCTCGTCTCATTTAGTTGTGTTTACATAGTCGGTTGTGGGTTTTAATTAAAAATTTCAATTTAACATGATGTTCAGCTGTTTAATGTTCAACTAGCATAAAAAAATACCATCAGCCACACCTTAATTGCCGAAACATAAATACTAAATCGATGGTGGGGATTTTTCCTAGCTCCATACCATGATTATTCACATCATTTATTTAAATGCAACGGGGTCAAAGCTAGGGTGTTACAAAAAACCATTAAAAAATACCAAAATATGCATCCACGTGCATTCATATCATATCATCATGTTCAGTACAAAAAGAGATGCTCCACAGGTTTTCTAATCATACATATCAGACAAAAAATCTCATGTTCAAATGCATTGGGGGAAGCACACATGTTTCTATTCTGATTCGTCCTCCTCATATTATCTCTCCTCCTCCATCGGCGCATCCCCCTATCTCATCGCTATGACTTTCTTGGTAGCAATAGCGATCCTCCTCATCAGATAGATCAACTCCTGAGGAGATCTATAGCACGCAGCAATAAGGTCGTCGTCTAGGTACTACCACCCATCATCGGTGACTCCCTCCAATATCTGCTCCACATCCAGCTGCAGTGAGTCCAATGTAGCACTCTATCACCTCCTTTTCTCATGAGCAGATGGATCTAACCCCTCCACCCTACCCCTACATCACTGGTACCCTGTTAGAGGGTGTGATCCCATGTCTGCACATGCACACATTATGTCATTAGTATCTATCATGATCTGGATAAAACTATGCTAGTAAACTATATATGATTGAAACCACATAGAGTCATGTATATGTACCATCATGTCCCTAGACCTATCCTAGAGGTTGAGGCATATCTAAATTTTCCCGGTAGTCCATCCCTGCGTATGGATAGTCCTCTATGAGGATAGGAATCTTCCACCAATGTGAAAGAATATCTCGGGTGAAGAAATGACCTACCAAGCCACCTCTCTCCCTAATCATCATCTCGCACCAATGCCTCATGCGAGGCTCGCGAGGTCCCCCTCGTGCACCATTAAGTGTCGGTAGTTTCTCAAAGAAGAATGAGCACAAAAAGGATGGGAAACATAAATCCCCACCCACCAAGCTATCCTGGTTCAACCCACTCCAAACCATTGTCAAGTACATCTAGTCCCACCCATAGTAGATTCCCCTCATCACACTCTCGACCATCATTAGCTGGCCACCTGAGATATTGTGTGGACCTTTCGGTCCTAGTATCCGCAGTGCCATCCCTACCACTTCTTGAGTCTCTAAACTCTCAATTTTGTACACCAATATGTATGAAATATGCACATAAGTTGAGTCATGGCAATTCCTAGTGCATAGGTCATCCAACAACACCCCCCTCAGGAGCTTCAGCGAGGTATCGTTGATGATGCCCAGCAGTAGGAGGCCAGTTATAAAGTACATGTATTGAAGGGTGATCTCGAGTCCCTCATCCTGTATGATGAAGCTCTCTAATTCTCTATTCAAAAACTCACCAGCTTGTTCAACAACAGCTTTGTTGAACGCATTAGGGGACCTGGAAGAACTTCAGTAGCCCACATTAGGCGAATGTATTATGTACACCATCATCCTCTACCTCATCCCTAAATTCCCTGATGTCTTTCTCTCACCATTCGACTCAAGGCATCCTACAGATCCATAAAGTCCTTGTCAAACCCAGTTGCACAAAATTTTCCATTTTGTACTAGGTTGCGCCTATCAGGCCTTTTTGTGCAACCCAAGTCGTGCAAAAACACTTGACAGGTGTGACCTAGGTCACGCTTGTCTCCTAAAATGGTGCAACCCAGGTTGTGAATGTCTCCCTGACATGTGCAACCGAGTCATGCTTGTTTTCCCGATAGGCTTGACTTGGGTAATGCCTTTTCCCTCGAAAAGTGCAACCCAGCCCCACAAACCCTTCAAGCTTGGTTGAGGCCCCCAAAATGAGATAATTCAAAAACTAAAACACTGAAATTGACATGCTTGGTGAGAGCTCTTACTTGAAACTCACAGATCAGAAAACTATCCATCCAATCTAAAGAAATCAACAGTTGTGCTCTGGGGCCCTCCACTCCAATTCAACACTGCACGGTGAAAATGACATGTGACATTTGGTCCCCCTTGTTTCTAGGCCTCCATTGGGTCAACACTTTCTTTCATGCACCATAGATTCATCCAGCGTTTGTTTTTCATGTCGTTCACACCACCGGTTTTAGTTTTCCATCCTATGTCTACTCATGAGACCCACGTCTCTTGCTCTCCCTATGACTTTTTGGGCCATTTCTTGGAGTAACCTTGATTTTTATTCCACAACGCAAATCAAACCTTGTATGTATTGGCATGTTCATGAGCCATCTGCTCCATCCATACTCCAATCTTGGCCTTATTTTACCGCCATTCACCATCCTGCAAGGAAGGCCCACAGTTTTCCACTATTATTTTTTATCCATATTAGCCATGCTCACAACATCACCCCTTTTGGTACATCAAACACTTTCTCCTTTATTAACTAACCATTGCGGAGTTTTTGTAAAGTTATTTTCTGAGTCCTAAAAGAATGAAAAGATTATCAAGCATGCTTGCTTCCTTTCACACTCGTTAAAGTATTTTAAAGGGTGTCTATGTGGCCTCGTTTATCTCCTTTTTTGGACTACGTAGACTATTTAAAGAAAAGGGCCAGCCTAGCACCTTCCAGCTAGGAATGGCTCCCCTTGTATCCTTTTATGCTTTTTTGGAAATTAGGACCGTAACTTATGAAAAATATCACTTATGGATTGTATTTAAGCTCTTTTACATCCCTCTCATAAAGAAAATATCGTTGAGAAAACTTGGTTTCATTCATGCTCATAAAAGTATTTGAATGACTGTCTAATCAATATAGGTTTAACCTTTTTCAGCCTAGTTGGACTACCTATGGAAAAGAAGTCTTACTACCCCTTTCGGCTGGGATAGCTCTCCTTTATACACTTTTATCCTTTTTCATACTTAGGAGACTACTATATGAAAAAGAGACCCCATTGGAGTCTTATTTTTGTTTTCAAACTCTCTAGACATGAAAACACCATTGAGCATTTACTGTCTTGGGCTCGAAAAAAATCCATGAGATAGTATCATACTAATCATACTTATATCCCTTCTTCGTGCTCCTTAAGCTATGAAGAAGGCCCAAATTGTGTCTTTAGGTGCCCACATATATTGCATATAATCTCTTATTATGGTAGCTATCCCCCCATTGGTTCTTCTTTTTTTAGGGTACTCTACAACGAGTTTCCCTTGGATCCCCTGGATATCACTAGTCCAGTTACTTCCCTAAGTATCTCCCATTGCAGTCATCTCCCCAGTTCCACAACTATGCTTCCAGGTCATCCATGCTGTCATACTCTAAACAAAGAAAATTTGAGTCCCCCGTACTCTCCCGCCCCTATTCCCCATTAAGTGTCTCAGTCCCATTACTGTTACATATCTCTAGTTGTCCCCTCATGCTTCTATCAAGGAAACCTCATTTCCTTGGTAGTAGCAAGTCTCCCTTTGTCGATGTCAACACATCTATTCTAGAGGATATACCCAGAGGTCCTTGTATCATGGTTTCATCCACCTCATTGATGAGTTATTTGGATCACTTTTAAGGAGTCCTTAGTTCCTTTCATGTTGGTTGTGTCTCACATGCTCGATTTCAGCCACACTATCGCACCGTTGAGATTCGTATAGGGTATTTGTTCCTTCATTATTTGGTCGAAGACCACAGTTGTCACCCGACTCTAGCACATTGGTGAGTCTATTTTGGGACCCATACAATTTCATGTCCCTTGTGATTTCCAGGTTGCGTTGGAGACAGTGTTTGAAATCCCCTCAGTGTCATGCTTTCGTGTATCTATAGTACTTGATGTTGTTTATTGTACCTCATATATGTTGACTCCCAATCATTGATTCCATCCAGTTTCGTACACCTCTAGATTCAACAGAGCACCAGTTGTTTGATATTGCATTCCATGAGAATGACGTTGTTCCTATGTACCACTTCTTCATATTAGTATATGTATTCATTCTCCCATTGAGTCCATCATCATGTACTACAAGTTGTATATACGTATTGATCGGCTCCCATTGTTTGAGCCTTGATCCTCATGTTATATTGAGACATTGTTACGAGCATGGGTATGCTCGCCTCATCCATATACATGTCTGAGATTATATGTACCTCATCCATTTTTTAGAAGAAATAAAAACCAAAAGCCACTATAATTTGAATGAGGAGACTCCACTCCTCGGCAGTCCTCTATAGTCTCTCCATCGTTGTCACCATTTCTCCCTTGATCCTATGATGTCTATCGCCCATACGATGAGCTCCTGCCCTCACATATTAGGGGGAAATATGTTAACACAAAAAAAAAATCACTTAGATCTTCATGGTCCAAACCATAATTATACATCATAATCCCACCATTATTCCCTTCATTTTTACCTTCACAATTAAATTCCACCAAAATTGGTCCAAAACATTATTATTACCTCCCCCATAAATACAAGGAAGTTGAGCATTTATTGCAGCATATCCCCACTCTCTCCAAAAAGGACCATAAAACATTAAAATGATAATGGGCCAAAAACCATGGACAAATACCATGCACAATAATACCATGGGTCAAAAATCCTTATATCATCCTATAAATACCTTGTGAAGGTCTCCCCAATTTTTCCACCTTTCTCTATTGTTCCCATATTTTTTCCATATCATTTTCCATGGTGTATGTTGAGATTGCTCCATATCCTCTTAGATCCATTCCCCCTTTTTTACAACCATTGGTGGAGACGAATGGAGAACCCTACTGTGGAATCGGTGGACCATTTCCTCAAACAACCGCAGTGGCCCATGTTATTGAAAGGTATGCTTGTTATTGTTTTTCATTAGTTAGAAAAAATATATAAAAAAATTCATAAAAATATTTTTTTATTGTTACTGCTTATTACAACAAGTTAAGGTTGAAAAATCCCTCACACCATGAACTCTACCCTTTGATCTGGCTGATCTAGGGTAGGTGATTTTGCACATATTAGGGGATAAATCCCCAATACACATTCTCACACATCACCTTTGTTATGGTGTAAGTCATGTATTGGAGGGGAAAGAGATTTCGATGGGACCTTATTAGGTGCACATTTTTCAAATTCAACCATATCTTGTCTCACACTTGAAACATGTGTGGAACCCAATGTTGAATGTGGTATTATTTGTACTTAGCATTGGATTTATGCAAAATATCATGAGATTCTAGTTGCATGTGTTATATTTGTTCAAAAAATTTGGCTTCTTGGTCCACCTCATTTTGAGCATGGTAGGATTCTTACTATGTACATGTAATGGGAAATGCTACATTAAATTATTGAGGCTAATGGTTAGAACCCTAAGGACACCTAAAAAGGGTTGTGGATAATAGATCTATGAAGGGATATATTGTAGCTATGTTGAATATAAAGAAGTCTCTCATACCATGTGTGTAGATGTTTGTATTTTTACATTCATCAGATATGCTCAATCATCATATTGGCTACCTTTATCTATCCATCATTTTGGGGGTGGAAGGAAGTTGATTTTTTCAACCTGGTGTCCATCATCAGCCACAAGATAAACTAGAAAGTAATGAAGGACCTACTACTTTGATCTAAAATAATAGTCTATGGGAGCTCAAAATGAACCCAAACATTCTCAAAGAAGATCTTAGTAGTTGCCTTTGATGTGATGCTCTTCTTACAAGGTGTTAAAATGGCCATATTACATAATCAATCAACAACAAAAAATACATAATTGTTTCAATTCTTCAATGAAGGAGGGATAGACATGAAATCCATGGATATATACTCATAGAGTATATATAGGATAGGTAAAGGCGTGAAAAACCCATACTGTTTGATGGTGGGTTTGGAAATGGCACAAACAGTGCATGATTTGATATAATTGATGTCTTATCGAAGCTTTGGTTAGTATAAGTACTTTTTCAATATTGGCAATGACCTCTCCATGTCGAAGTATGTTGCCACCTGTATATAATATTCCTCCCAAATAAACTTCTCGCGCTTACTTGAAGGAACACAAACTTGGCTCAAATGGCATAAAAGTTCATCCTAGAGATGAAAATTTGAGATTGGCTTTCTTTTGAGGCCACTCGAAGCTCTCGTGTCTACAAGATTTTAACACAATATTCATCACTTGTGGGACAATTTTGATGGTGACCATTCTATATATTTTCCTTCATTTGCATGAACTACAGGGGATTCTGATCAGTGTGGATTATCATCTCCTTTAGTGAAATGTGATGCTTCCATTGGTGATAGGACTACACAATGGAGTACATTTCTTGTCATAAGTTGGGTACTTATGAACTGCATCAAAGAATGGCTTTATGTGATAAGGCACTAGATGTCCATAGTAAGTGAGGATTGCATTAACAACATAATTATATGCATATATCTCAATCTTGAAGGGTTGTTGTAGGACTAGTAGGGTGAGTACTAGTGACGAAAAAAGGTGATTTTTTAGATATTCAAATAATTTCTATTTTGACTTGGAAAAAATGAACTTGATTTTGGCCCTACCCTTGGTCACTTGTCTTAAGGGTCAAGTGGCATGAGATACCCCCCAACATGAACCTACAATATAATTTGGAAAGGCTGGAGAAACTATGGATCTCTTTAGGATTTGTAAGTTCCAACCAATCATGAATTTCTCCAAATTGGCATATAACTTATGTTGTTTCAAGGTGCTCAGGAATATGTTTCAAAATGTTCTACCTAATATTTAGTAAAGATTAGTATATCATTCAACTACAACCATAAAAGAAATTGTTAATGGCTACAAGATATCATCCATCATCCTCATAAATTTTGTTGGGGCTTTAGTCAAGTGAAAAAACATGACCATCTGTTATCATGTGAAATGGCAATTATCCGTCTGAGTATTAACACTCAATGTGTCGGTACACAAAAGGAAAAAATGGATAGAAGTGGCCAAAACACTATAGATGTACATGACCTTTGATGCATCATCCTCTTACCCGCCAGAACTAATTTTTATAAATCCATTAGGAAGAATTCACGACTATTTCCATTGCAACCTGCATATCATTCATGAGTATTGACACTGAAACTCATGTATATATGATCAAGGTTTAAATTTGTGGGTTTCTCTTGTGCAAGTTGTGTATCATGCGCGACATGCTAGTATTAATAGTTGTTATGCCCTAATTCAAAATTAAAAAATATAAACAAGTTTCATCGAGGAAATTTGGGCTCTTAATAATAACTATCCCAACTTCCCCAACTATCTCAACCTTTGTAACCTCTCTCTTTCCTCGTGTATAAATAAAGGGTAGGGGTTGAGGTTAAATAGATATCAATTTTAGAGAAAAGTTATGCTAGTGATTTGCATTTGGAGATCTTGGAGCAGCAGGACCCAGTTCCCTAGGATAGCAGAGGAGCACTTGTTTCAGATATTGGTTGTAATTTTCCATTACTTGTTTATCAATAAAGAGAGTCTTTCTCGCAATATGTATCTTTGTACTCTTATGTATTGTGATTTGTGATTTTTCTTGTCATTTCATTGAAAGCATATGATTTCATTAATATTTTATATAATATATAAGATATTGCAGGAAAGGTCTAGCTCTGTGTAGGTATTGGAGATTCCCTAGAAGTTCTTGGATCAATTTGGGACTGAAGAATAAAGCCAGGATCAACCATTAGAAGCAAGGTACACCTAATTTCTTCCTTATTTCTCTGTCAAATTCTTTAATTATTGAATGTCTGCAAGTTCATTTAGTACCTTGGTAACCCCAGAGACCCTAGGTTATAAGGTTGTATTCTCTTGAACAACACCAACCCATCAAAATTTATTCCTTATACTTAAATTTTTTCTTTCATACATCAAATTGCTTAATGGATACTTAGAGGTATCCTGAATTGAGATAATTTTTGCTAAAAAAAATTGACACCTTTGAGTTAATCAAGAAGATTTTCAAATTAAGGAATTGGATATTGGTTATTGGCTATGATTTTTATTAGAACTCTATACCCAATACGAATTCTCGATGTCCCATCCTTCTTTTGCACCAACACAACCGGGATCCCACCAGGTGAAAATCTTGGTCGAATGTGGCCCTTTTGAATGAGCTCTTAAATATGATGTTTTGATTTCTTTATTCTTAAAAATTTAACATTTGTATACCAATCCATTATGTAAAGGATACATATGTATCAAATCATTTGAATGTTTTACCTAGAATTGTAGAGGCATACCTATAGGTGAAGCAAATATAAGTCTTTATTATTCCACTATATTTTCCACCTAATTCTACTATGTAGAAGAACCCCATTTAGAGGTCATGGAAATCATAGTGATCTTCCATTCACCATCCAATAAAATCATGAAGAGAATAAATTTTCCAGTCTAAGGGATCACCTTCCAACATTGTTTTGTTGAGATCAAAGAAACTATGGTAATCAAAACTACCTGTAGTATCTTGTAGACTTGACCTCTGAAATTAACAATGACACTATGTGGACTAGACTCATAAACATCATGGAATTTCCATATATAGGTTTATCCTGAAATAAAATCACAAACTTCTAGTGGGAAAACATCACATAGTACCTCATATTTTAAGGGATTGATGTTTTAGGGTAGATGACATTGTTGGTGGATGTGGATTTCTCATCGTTGACTCAACTAATCGATGGTATACAACTAGGAGTGTAATGTTTTCGGTGGTTGAAATCTCTTGATGACTTTAGCTAAGATTAGGTTCTTCTAGATACGACTATTGGCAATGAAATGTAGTGGATTCCCCTTAACCCACATCTATGAATGGAAGAGGTGACCACCTTCCTTCGACTCCTATAGATCTTATGGTTGGATGTTTGTAGTTTCAATGGTAGCATTGGTTTTATGTCAATAATATTATTTCCCTTATCTAGTTATGATTCATAGTTAGAGCCATATTTTGACTTTGATTATTTTATCTCGGTCATCTATGACTACTTCATGTGACATTCATCATTGTTGTGCCAATGGATTTTGTGGAATTCACACCACTTCTAGTGTCCTTCTTCAACTTCAGGTTACCTTTCTTTGGTTGTGGCTTGGAATGGTTATCCTTGGGTTGGATATCACTTCTATGTCATTTTTTGTACTCAAGTAATTGACAAATGTGGAATAGGTTGGTACTCACGTGACATGGGGTCTAGGGGTCCAATACCACTACCAGTATACCCATAGGTGCCCCACAACCACCCACAAGCATGGGACATGTGTAAGCCTATGTGTGATTTAAACGTGTAACCTACATTTACAACATGTAACTTCATATCAATCGAATCACCAATGAGCCACACTTGTGTGGGATAATTTTCATTCTTTTTTTGTAATTGTTTTGTCGACCCAAAATTTTTCTTATTCTTCTACTTAAAATTTTGCTCAATTTTGACAATGTATTGATAAGTGGATCCTGGTGAGGATATATCCAAGAATTTCATCTCTATTTGGATGTACATGCATAGGCCACTACAATACTTTGAGACAAATTTCCATTAAAATTATCTAAGAGTGCAAAGTATGGAAGATATCGGTGAACTCTATCGCTGTCATGTTTCTCTTTTAACCCAAAATCGTGCATCAGATGTACTAGGTGTCAAAGTTTTGAACAAGGTATATTTATTCCTTAACGACATAAACAAATGTTCCCAAGTGGGTTCTATCATGTATGTTGTAGACTCATACCCAACATGTCCCTCCCAATAATTGTCACATCAATCTTTGACACATGGAAGGGACTTGAGCAATGTGAAGGTGATCTTTTCTCTATTAGGAAATTTTGAAATTGAGTAATAACTTGTAATAGATTTAAATATCTATCCAAATAATTTACATATATCTATCCTTCAAACAAAGGAATTCCAAATTTAAATTGTACCTTGAAGTGTGTTGCACATCTAAAATGGCTACTAGTTGAAGGTGTCTCTAGTAGGAATTGTTAAAGTATCTAGTTGAAATTATCCATCATCTCAACCTATTGTCCCACAAAGGGATTCATCAAGAAACAAATTTATAGGATCTCATAATGTTGGGTGTTATAATGTCTAGATTAATTTACCTAATATTTAATTATCGACTAGGATTGGTAGGCTTAGAGTTGACACAAAATATATGCGAGGGTAGAGGGATTCATATGGTGTCGTGGAAATATTTTAACAAACAAAATATCAAAAGATATTTCAAAATGAAAAACCGATTCAAACTCCTAAGAATTCAACTATTAAGGTAATTGAACCGAAACAGAATAATAAACTAAATAATTTGATAATTTAATTTATAAGCAAATAACTTTAAACTGAAAAAGATGCTATAAACGATTAACTTTTTCAAATAGGAAACTAGGGTGCAAGGAAGACCTTACTTATAAGCAAGTAGAAAACTTAGAAAGAAGAAACAAGTAGACAACTTAATAAGAATATCTTAATAAAAGAAGCAAGTAGAAAACTTCCTAGGAATATCTTTAAATTTTGTCCCACAAGTCTCTTTCAGTAATCACACAATGAAAAAGGAAAAGTCTACAAAGTACTAATATATTTTCCTAATATTAACACATATAATACTAAGTTTTACATGCAAATGGATAAATCAATCCAAAGGTAGAGCACAAAACAATACAACAGTAAAAAGCAATCAAAAATAAGCTTAAGAAACAAAACACAACATAGCTTAAAACATGCTCAAGGTAAAAAGAGGTAGGGAAAAGTATAAAACTTTAATAAATAACCTAAAACAACCTAATTTTAACTTTTAATGTTAAATAGAACTATCTAACTATTACAATCAAAGCATACTTCAAATACTAAATAAACAGAACTTAAAACAATTTCAAAACACATTAAAAACACTAAAAACGAAACGACTGGCTCGATGATAGAATGAACTATAGGTCTGAAAGGGGTGTCTAAATGACAGTTTAAACAGGATTTCTAAATGACAGTCTACACAATTAAAATAACATAAAATAACCTAAATGATCTAATCTTCAGTTGAATTTGTGCATATGTAAATCTAATGCAGAGAGGCAGTAAATAAACCTACTTATTGATCAAATTCGACAGTGAAATAAACTTAAACAAATTCATAAAAAGAAATTATTACGTATTAAGAAACAATACTAAACTTTAACTGGAATGAATTTATTAACAGAAAGGAAATAAACAGAATTGAATCTATTCTTAACTTAATAAAAAGTAGTCTATTCTATCTACTTGCAAATAAACTGAACAGTAAAGCTGGAAATAAAATGGCTGAAAGCAAATTGAAAGAAAACTATGTGCGCAACTGGCTATTTAACTTCAAAAATAAAATGCATTATAGGAAATAAATGAAATACACATTTACATCAATCTAATGAAAACAAACTAAACTAGCTACAACAGAAAGAAGAGAATGAAATTACACAAAAGAATGAACCTCTGGTTGATGAGGGGCCCTCTCAGCAATCAGGGGTGGTGCCTGGCTAACGCTTACTCAAACGCAATAATAAACAGCAGAACATACAGCTTCTATTAAAATATGGAACAAAAGTACAGAGTTCTTCTCTTCAAAAACGACTATCTAACTAATGAAATGATCAACTCTTTAGCTCTGCGCATGGAGGTGTTTATATACAATGTTTACAGGGATGAACAAGTCAGTCCTTTAGTGGTCTCCTGCTCTCTAAATTTAGTCAACCATTACTGCAATCGATTGATCAAACGCCAATGCAAAATGCTATTCCTTCTTCAGCACAAACGAACTTCTTCAGCGTGCGTGATGTGGCATACAGCTCCTTCTTTATCACGACTGGTGGAGTGGTGTTGGACAAAGGAGAGCACACAGAAGCGAGTCTTCTAGAATGAGAATCATTCCATCATTCAAACGCGTGGACTGGTGGTGGGGTGTCAAACGAAGGAGGCTGTAGGAGATCCTTCTAGACTGAGGAACGTGCTTTCATCCAAACGTGTGGACAATAAACAATTTTCTAAATTGTTTCATGCTTTAACACTTGGAATATGTCTTCAACAGCACGCAGTCTGGTTAGCGATCTGGACGGTAAGCTAGATAGAGAGCTAGATATGCTCTATGCATATCTAGCTGAACCCATTGTTTATTTTTTGGTACACTAAGGTCTGCAAAATCAATCCTGTGCTAACACTTTAATGCCTGGAAACCTGCCAACGAATATCGCGTAGTCTAATAAGCGAGCTGAATGGTAAGCTAGACATGCTACGCGCATATTTGGCTGAATGCGTGTATGTTTGTTAATTTGTCAAAAAGACTATATAACATGCAAACAAATATACACATAAATTAATTTATCAAATGCGCTTCAAACAATGTAAATTTTAATCAATAAAATCCTAAAATGATAATAATAAAAGGATTTTACATAAACCTTAAATACATTCATACCTAGGTCTGAACAGTGATCTGCGTGACATAAAATATGCAAAAGGATAACAAAAAATCTGTTTAAATGCATAATTTAACTACTAAAAATGATAACAAATCTGGGGTCAACATTCCCCCAAACTGAAGAAATGCTAGGTCCCACTGAGCAAAAAGAAAAATAACGTAGGAAGAAGGTAGAGTTGCGCTAGTAGATGCCTTCGACTTGGCAGATGAAGGAGGTGATTTAAACTTCAATCTTTTGGCATGTGCTTTAAAAATAGCATGTATGTCATGTCAAACGTTGTACGAAAATTAAATGGCTTTGTTGAGTTCTTCAACATTCTTGATTTAATAGCTCTCAAGTTCAAAACAATTCGGCATTGTTCAACAGTTGTGATATAGGATCTTTTTGTAGAGAGTGTAAGAAGAAAATGGATGAAACGGCTCTACATAAATAATGGAAATGAAAAACAATGTAATAGCAAGAATTTTGGCCTATTTAAGAGATCACGCTATCATAGTGAACCTTGAAACGTATGCAATTAATGAACATATACATAAATGAATTAATTCATAAGGTTTATAATTAGTTCAACCATGTCTAAAGTAAAACTTTCGATAGGTTGACTGTATGACACGAAGGCATAAATCACATTTTCAATAACCTTGATTAAAAAGAAGATCGGTCATTTGATAGTTTGCATGCATGATTGGTTAAGAGGATAGGGTTTCCAACAGTGAAAATGATGAATAAAAACTTTTAAGGTCAAAGCGTCCACATGGAGGTGAAAACTATTTGCCAAAAAAAAAAATTGGTTGGCAAATTTTAATCATAGGTGTTGTAATATCACAATGTTTTATTCAGATCATTATTTGGTATTTCATTTGGACCTTCATTCAATCCTTCATATAGTACTCCATGTTGATTTTGCTGTAAAAATATGCTTCATGCTATAACCAAGTTCCACTGCTTACATTAAGATGAAAACACTTATCATTTGTTAGAGATAAATAGATCTACCATAAATAATGAAAAATAAAAACAGTCTAATTTTTTCTAATCCCCCCCCAAACCAAAGATATGGCGTGTCCTCAAGCGATACAAGAGAGAAGAATTGATTGTTCTAGAAAATAAAAATCTCTATCATGTTGTTGTTATTTTTTTTAGAAAAAGAAAAACTAACTAGTAAATGGAAATGATTTAGATATGTATATTCATGAAAAATATAATAGTGCTTAGAAGGACCACTTAATGGATAATAATATAAACAAAAGAATGCCATAGGAAAAGCTAGTCATACATGCCTCATTTTAAAGATATCTTGTCATCACAAGATATTTAAGTTTACCCTGGAGTGTGTGAGATTTACAGCTATGGGTCCCATTTCTAGGATAATGACATCCTAGGTATTTGTTGAATTAGATGGCCAGGGTCAAAACCAACTTACAACGATTCTCAAATGACATTATAAACAATTGGTCGTGACATGTTTATTCATAAATTATGAAAAAAATTCTTTATATTATCATTGTTTTACAAACTATGTGCATAGTGGTGCATTAACTAGATCTCTTTTACCCAATATTTCCCCGCTGCCAGCAGGCCTGTTCAGTACCCCTATGGGTTTACCTTGGTACCATGCAAGTATAGTCCCGTTGCAAGTAGGCCTATTCATTACCCCGACAGGTTTACCTTGGTACCATGCAAGCATAGTCCCGCTGTCAGCGATCCTGTTCAGTACCCGATAGGTTTACTTGCATTTATCGAGCTTCCGTGTTTTAAGCTTTTACTTAGCATTGACCCACTGCCAGCAAGATTGTTCAGTACCCTAGTGGGTTTTCCTTGTATAATGATATTAAATATATGGAAGCCAATTGGTACTAGAGCGTGTTAAGTCCTTCTAAACACATAATTCAATTTTGTAAAATAAACTTATAAGTAACTTCATAATGGCCTTAACCATAAATCATGTCAAAAGAGAATAACTTAACGTTGTTCTTTAACCTTACAATCCCTCTTCTTCATAAAAGATAAGTAATGTTCCCCACAGACAAAAATTCCACTTACTCTCGAGTTATTACCAAAATACATGAGAGACAATTTTTCATAACAAGTATAGGATGAACTAGTAATCCATAGGTGTAAGATCAGATTGTGAAAAATATAATAATGAAAGTAGGTCTGTCAAGCAACTGTTCAAAAGAGCGAATAAGAAATATACATGTCTGAATCAAAATACCAAAAACCATATGAATCATAGAAGACCTGGTTAATAATGATATACCGAGGATTTTATCTTTTGAATTTTCACTATAAGCTACAAATTTCAAAAGTACCCCAAGAAAGGTTAAGATACCTGATGAATGTTTGAATATACTTCCCTTTTCCAAGTAATACTCCATGAGTTGCTTATAGAGATAAAGTACTTGTAATCAAACTTCAAAACTGCTTGTTAGATGATTCAATTTATTCATGAAAACATATATAACATTATAAAAAGAAAAAGAGTCCCTTGTAAGCAATTCGTTAGAAATGACTCTTATTTATTCAGAGAAATAAACAAATATTTACATATATACAAGTGATAATAACCCAAAATACTTTTTTAAGGATCAGGAGGAGGAGGGATAGTTTCCCCTTCAACTAATTCCATTTCCTTCTACTGCAAAACATTCTGTATGAAATCCTGTTTAGATGTTGGTTGGTGATAAATTCAAAGTCTGTGTCCATTTACTACAAAGGAAATTTGTGAGCCGTCAATTGTTTTAATTTCTACTGACCCATTGTCAAAATATGTAACTACTTCATATGGGCCCATCCAGCGGGTAGTTAACTTTCCTTTTAAATTTGTAAACTGTGAGTCCAATAGTAGTGCCCAATCTCGAGTATTAAATTGCTTTTGCTTAATAAATTTATCATGCCATGTCTTTCGTTGATTTTGTATTAGCATGGTTCTTTGGAGTGCATCTTGTCTAATCTCATCTAACTCATTAATCTGTAATATTCGTTGTTTTTGTACTTCATCCAAATCCATGCCTAATTGTGCTGCCATACGAAAGATTTTAACTTGAAATTCGATAGGTAAAAGGACATGTTTTCCATACACTAACTCATAGGGGGTATGTCCGGTAGTGTTTCTCCATGTTATCCTATAGGCCCATAAAGCCTCCAGGAGTCTATCTGCCAATTCCTTATGATGTAAGTGAATGGTTTTGGTTACAATAGCTTCTAATACTTTATTGGTTGATTCTGCCTGACCATTAGCCTGAGGGTGATAAGGTGAAGATTTGCAATTTCAGATGCCATATTTTGTTGTAAGTTCTTTCATTAATTTTGAAGCAAATTGAGTACCTTTGTCCATGACAATTTCTTTAGGTACACCAAATCGGGTGAATATTTCTTCATATATAAATTCTACCATTGATTTCTCTGTAGCCCTAAACAAAGCTTTAGCTTCTACCCATTTGATGACATAGTCCATGCAAACCAGGATATACTTCTTTTAAAAAGACGTGGGAGAAATCGGTCCTACAAAATCAAGAGCCCATTTCTCAAAGGGTTCAATCATGACTTGGTGTTGTAGGGGAATCTGATCAGATGATGTAGTTCTACCCATTCTTTGGCAACTATCACACCCTTTGACATATTTGGCAGCATCCTTAAAAGTTCTTGGCCAATAATAACCATAATGTAATACTTTGTATGTCATCCTCTTATCAAAAAAATTTCCTCCACATGGTACATCATGGCATGCATGGAGGATGTCTATCATTTCATCCTCCCACACACATTGTCGAATAATAAGATCTGGACCAATGCAGAAGAGATCATTATCAACCCAAGAATAATTGGAACTATAAACTATAATACAACGCTTCACATGTGGGGACAAATGGTTTGGTATTTTCCCAGTTGCTAAATAATTGGAAATATTTGCAAACCAAGGGGTTTGAACAGATACAGCAAATAGATGTTCATCGAGAAAAGTGTCATCAACAGGTTTAATACCATCTTCATGTTGAATATAGGAAAGGAAATCTGCTACTAGATTTTCTTTACTAGGCCAGTCAATGACGGTGATGTTAAATTCTTGCAATAAAAGAAGCCACTAGGTCACTCTACCATTGGTAATTGGTTTATTAATTAGAAATATAATGGTTGAGTGATCAGTATGCACAAAAAAATCGTAACCTATAATGTAATGGCGAAATTTATTGATAGAATAAACTACTGCCAAAAATTTGTTTTCAGTAACAATATAATTTATTTCGGCAGGAGTCAAATTCTTGCTAATAAAATAAATGGAATAAGGTGCTTGTCCCTCTTTTTGGCCGAGGACTCCTCCTATGGACGTATCAGAGGCATCGTTGGACATATGAAAAGGAAGGGACCAATCGGGACCCCTGAGTATTGGTGCCATTGATAGTTTAGATTTTAGAATTTCAAAAGCATTTTGACAAGATTATGTCCACTAGAATTTTACATCCTTTGTAAGCAATTTAAACATTGGTGCAGCTATTTTAGTGAAATTTTCAATAAAGTGGCGGTAATAGCCTGCATGACCAAGAAACATTCTTACCTTTTTTTTATTTTTTGGAGAGGGAAGGCCAACAATTACTTTGATCTTAGCAAGATCTACCTTAATTCCTTGGGAGGAAACATGGTGTCCTAAAACTATACCTTCTCTCAATAACATTTTACATTTTTTATGACTAAGGGATAAATTCATTTCTTGACATTGGATTAGGACCTTCTCAAGGTTTTCAAGAGATTCTTGAAAGGTATTACCATAGGCCGTAAAATCATCCATGTATACATCCACACAGTCATGTATAAGATCAGAAACAATTCCTAAGATTGCTCGCTGAAAAGTGGCAGGTACATTACATAGGCCAAATGGAAAAAATCAATAAGTGTATGTTCCCCAATGGCATGTAAAAGTGCTCTTATCTTGACCTTCAAGTGCTATTAAAATCTGGTTGTAACCACTATATCTGTCAAGAAAGGAAAAATATTATTTACCTGATAGGTTATCTAACACTTGATCAATAAAAGGTAAAGGAAAGTAGTCTTTAAGTGTGGCTTTGTTTAGCTCCATAAAATCAACACAAATGCACCATTTCCTTGTGACTTTATTTGGGACTACTACTAAAGGAGAAACCCATTTACTATCGGAGATAGGATAGATGAAACTAGCAATGATGAGTTTTTGTAATTCTTCTTTTACTATATCCTTTAGAGCAAGATTCATCCTCCTCTGCAATTTCCTTACAGGTGAAATGTTTGGATCCATATAAATATGGTGAATACAAGTGTCAGGGTGTATACCCTTCATATCAGTGTATTCCCATGCCAATGCTCTAGCTTGTTTTTTAAGAACTTTGAGCAGTTGTGCTTGTTGGTTTTCACTTAACCCTGCGTTTATATGTATAAATTTCTTAGGTCCAACCTCACAAGGTATGGTATAGGGTCTTGTATGCTCTTCAATCATGAAGACACAAGGTGTCTCCATAAACATTGAAAGAGCCGTATTCTCTTGAAACTTGTCTCCAAAAATATAATCAAATTGAGCAAAGGACTGAGGAAAATCTGTACAAGTTGTTGAAGAAACAAACTAGTTTAATACATTCTCAGTGGTCTGCTCCTGAAGTGCCCCAGAGAAATCACTAGGAAGGGAGAGGTCATCAAAGTCCTCATCCCCGAAAGAAAAATTTAACCACCATGAGTTTTAAGTTATTGGTTATGATGGTGGGTATAAAATAAGTCTCTGTGTAGACAACCCATTGGAAATAGAAATCTCTCTATCCCTACATCCTATAAAAGCATTTGCAGTAGCTAACCATGGTCTTCCCAAGATGATAGGATGCCCTTTAGAAGGATCTTTTAATTCTATGACCATAAATTCAACAAGGTATTCCCATGAGGGTACTGATACAATAATGTCATCTAGGACTCTAGCAAGTTTTATAGTAGTACAGTCTACTAGTTGTAGGATGGAAGGGGTAGATCGGAGAAATTGTCCTAACTATAAAACTTCTAAAACTGTGGTGGTCATCATGTTGATGGTGGATCCTAAATCGATTAATGTATTTTCTATGGCGGTGTTTTTTATAGTTATAATCACTCCTAAGGCTCCTAGATTTGTATATTTTGCAACCTGAGACTCATCTTTCATACATTCAGACATCTCTCAATTAACATGAATTGTGAGAGGGTCCTTTTGCTTCTTCCCTGGGTGTTTAATGCATAGTTCCTTTATTACCTTGTTGTAGATTGGTATGTCCTCGATATCTTGTAATAGAGGAATTTTGACACAGATATTCTTTAATTCATTCAAAATGTCATACATCGGATGAACTACAGGTTTTTCTATCACTAGTCTTTCTGGGAATGGAGGAACTCTTTTCTCCTTAATAGTTTCTTGTGGAGGATGGGTGTGTACTGGAACCTTTAGAATGTTCACATATTCCAAAATGACATCATTCACAGGTTCATTTGAATCCTCTTCCTCTTCATTTACTTCATGAATGATGACCGGTGACTTGGGTTTGTCATTCACAACTCTTCCAGGTCATAATTGAATCTCATGTACAGGTACAATCGAAATAAGATACGATGGAAGAGTTTGCAACTCAATGTTGTTAAGAGCTTGAGTTGGTTTATTATTAGGTTTAGGTATCAGTTGTGAAGGTAATAATGTCAGTAGAGGAGGATTTGTGTTATGGAAGTAATGAGGTTGTTGTGTGATGAAAGAAACTAGAGGTACAAATCCAAGCGAAATTTGCTAGAAATTTGTTTGATGTTGAGGATAAGGATGACTAGGTGTGGGGACAGGCTGTTACTGAGGGTATGGTTGTCCTCTCCACCCTTGTAACCAATATTTCTTCTACAAAAAATGAGGAGGAGGGTACTTAGATGGCCAATTCTGCAAACTTGAATTGCTCCATTGTTGAGGTGATTGATATGGAGGATAATAGAGTGGAGGCTATGGTGGAAAGTTCTGATATGTTGGTTGGTCTCTAGGTTTCCAAGGAGGCCTCCTAGATGTTTTAGTTACATCTTCACTCTAATAGATGGCTTGCAACCCAGGCAAGGATGAGAATTTATCTGTTGGACTCTCTTATGTACAGATGTGACATACGAAGATGTTGTTTAATGGACATTCCCTTTGGGGATGTTTGGTCCTACATCTTGGACAAAAAATGCTCATTGCTGCTCGTTCTTCATCCTTCCTTTTCTTGGCCTGTAAAGCATCTAGTTGAGAACCCATTTCTCCTAAGATATCATTCTTGAAATTCTCCAATAGGTTTCCTAACTCTACTCTTGTAACTCCACCTGAACTATGAATGTTTCCTCTTACATTTCTACTATAAGGCTCTCAAAAGTTTTTCCCAACTTTCCCCCTACTTCTAGAATAATTTTTAGGCATATCATCGATTTGTGCAAAGGTTTTATGAGAAATATCATTGGCGTCCATGAGATTAATACTTTCTAACAAGTCCTCGAATATCTCTTTAAGGAGAAGTGTACATACTGCATCTTCTCAGAGGTCACTATATTTTGATTTATGTAATGTATAAACGAACCTTTCGAGATAATCCTCTAGGATTTCGTCTTCAAGTTGTTGTATCTTGAATATATCATGTCAAGAGTCCTTAGGTTTGCAGGATTCTTGATATTTTCACAAGAATAAGGTTCTCATATCATCCGAAGTCCAGATAGTGGATTCGCCTAATCCCATGAACCATCTCAAGGCGGAATATTTTAGTGTAGCAAGAAAGAGTTTTAGTTTGTGAGCATCTTGTAGATCATTATAGATCCTACAAAGGATATCAAACTCAAACAAGAATGTATCTGG
This sequence comes from Pseudotsuga menziesii, assembly GCA_001517045.1. NCBI lineage: Eukaryota > Viridiplantae > Streptophyta > Pinopsida > Pinales > Pinaceae > Pseudotsuga > Pseudotsuga menziesii. Next base: position 9,055 of record LPNX011041934.1, on the reverse strand, counting down.
GTCCTCATTACTTTTTCCATTGAAATTAGGTAAGGAGGAAGGAGGGAGGTTTTTCATAGTTACATCCTGCATAGTGTCAAAAATAGGAAACCCGAAGGTAGCCTCAGTTCGATTTTCCCCTTCTCCTTCGTCATTTCTAACTTCATCATGATCTTTGTTTTCTCCTTGTCTCTCCATATAGGCTGGGTTTTTAATGTAAATATACCTAGGAGGCTCCTTTCAAGGTGATAATGGGGTGTCCCAACGTTCTTTTTTGGGAGAGATCTTCCTATGATCAATCGTGGTTTTATTGAATCCTAGAGGGATAGTAGGTTCTACCATGGATGTTTCAATTTGTGAGATAAATATATCTATGGAGTTTCCGAAGAGAGCTTTTACCTGGGTAGGATCAACAAATTCAACAAAATTTGGATCTCTTACTAGTGAAAAAGTTGTATTATTTGGATTCAAGACTAGTGGAGGATTAGAGGTTCCTAGGTTCCTAGTGGCTGATCCTCTTGAACTTCCTCAGGAATGAGGTCCTTAGGAACTCCTTCCAAGTTTCCTTCTCTTTCTATGGCTTCCTTGGTAAGATATCCTGAGAGATTCTCCTTAGGTTTTAGGGTAGAACTACTTCCTACAAGCGTCTTTCGATACCTTTTTTCTGAGTTAGTGGTTGGGGTATTACGTCCCCTGTAAAAGTTAGTAGGAATTTCAATAAGGTTTCCTGTCTTAACAAATATACCATGAGGATCTCTAAGTCTGGTCATGAAAAAAAATTAAACTAAAGAAAGACCTATGCTACTACTATTGCTGGATTAGGGAGTGCCTGTTATAATAGATGTGCAGGTTATTACCTCTTGTCTTACCGCTCCCCCGCCACCAGCCTATTACTAAGCTTCATAAAGAATTCTACCTATTCTACCTTATATAACAACTCCCCGGCAACGGCGCCAAAATGTTGGGTGTTATAATGTCTAGATTAATTCACCTAATATTTAATTATCGACCGGGGTTGGTAGGCTTAGAGTTGACACAAAATATATGCAAAGGTAGAGGGATTCCTATGGTGTTGTGGAAATATTTTAACAAACAAAAGATAGAAAGTTAGTTCAAAATGAAAAACTGAGTCAAACTCCTAAGAATTCAACTATTAAGGTAATTGAACCGAAACAAAATAATAAACTAAATAGTTTGATAATTTAATCTATAAGCAAATAACTTTAAACTGAAAAAGATATTATCAATGATTAACTTTTTCAAATAGGAAACTAGGGTGCAAGGAAGACCTAACTTATAAGCAAGTAGAAAACTTAATAAAGAAAACAAGTAGAAAACTTAATCAGAAGAAACAAGTAGAAAACTTAATAGGAATATCTTAATAAAAGAAGCAAGTAGAAAACTTAATAGGAATATCTTTAAATTCTATCCCACAATGAAAAAGGAACAGTCTACAAAGTACTAATATAGTTTCCTAAGAATAACACATCTAATACTAAGTTTTACATGCAAATGGATAAATCAATCCAAAGGCATGAGCACAAAACAATACAACAGTAAAAAGGAATCAGAATAAGCTTAAGAAACAAAACACAACATATCTTAAAACATGCTCAAGGTGAAAAGAGGTAGGGAAAAGGATAAAACTTTAATAAATAATCTAAAACAACCTAATTTTAACTTTTAATGTTAAATAGAACTATTAAAATCAAAGCATACTTCAAATACTAAAGAAACAGAACTTAAAACAATTTCAAAACACATTAAAAACACTAAAAATGAAACGTCGGGCTGAATGACAGACTGAACTGTAGGTCTGAAGGGGGTGTCTGAATGACAATTTAAACAGGCTGTCCAAATGACAATCTGCACAATTAAAATAACAGAAAATAATCTAAATGATCTAATCTTCAGTTGAATTTGTGCATATGTAAATCTTATGTAGAGAGGCAGTAAATAAACCTACTTATTGATCAAATTCGACAATGAAATAAACTTAAACAAATCCATAAAAAGAAATCATTGCGTATTAAGAAACAATACTCAACTTTAACTAGAAAGCAAATTGAAAGCAAAATATGCGCGCAGCTAGCTATTTAACTTCAGAAAATAAAATGCATTATAGGAAATAAATGAAATAAATATTTACAGCAATCTAATGAAAACAAACTAGACTAGCCACAACAGAAAGAAGAGAACGAAATTACACAAAAGAATGAACCTCTAGTTGATGAGGGGCCTTCTCAGTAATCAGGGATGGTTCCTGGCTAATGCTTACTCAAACGTAATCATAAACAACAGAACATACAGCTTCTATTAAAATATGGAACAAAATTACAGAGTTCTTCTCTTCAAAAATGACTGTCTAACTAATGAAATAATCAACTCTTTAGCTCTGCGCATGGAGGTGTTTATATATAATGTTTACAGGGATGAGCAAGTCGACCCTTTAGTGGTTGACTGCTCTCTAAATTTAGTCAACCATTACTGCAATCGATTGATCAAACACCAACACACATCGCTATTCCTTCTTCAGCATGCATGATGTGGCATACAGCTCCTTCTTTAGCACGGCTGGTGGAGTGGTGTTGGACAGAGGAGAGCACATGGAGGCAAGTCTTCTAGAATGAGAATCGTTCCATCATTCAAACACGTGGACTGGTGGTGTGGTGTCAAACAAAGGAGACTGCAGGCGATCCTTCTAGACTGAGGAACGTGCTTCCATCCGAACATGTGGATAGTAAATAGTTTGCAAAACCATTTCATGCTTTAACAGTCAGAATTTGTCTTCAACAACGTGCAGTCTAGTTAGCGATCTAGATGGTAAGCTGGCCAGAGAGATGTATATTCTCTACGCATATCTAGCTTAACGCATTGTCTATTTGTTGGGGCTCTAAGGTCTGCAAAATAAATCACATGCTAACATTTTAATGCCCGAAAACCTGCCAACGAATGTCGCGCAGTCTAATTAGCGAGCTGAATGGTAAGCTGGACATGCTACATGCATATTTGGCTGAATGTGTGTATGTTTGTTAATTTGTCCAAAAGACTATATAACCTGCAAACAAATATACACATAAATTAATATATCAAATGCACTTCAAACAATGTAAATTGTAATCAATAAAATTGTAAAATGATAATAATAAAAGGATTTTACATAAACCTTAAATACATTCATACCTGGGGTTGAATAATGATCTGCGTGACATAAAATATGCAAAAAGGTAACAAAACATATGTTTAATTGCGTAATTTAACTGCCAAAAATGATAACAAATCTGGGGTCAACATTCCCCCAAACCGAAGAAATGCCAGGTCCCACTGAGCAAAAAGAAAAATAAATTAGGAAGAAGGAAAAGTTGAGCTAGTAGCTACCTTGGACTTGGCAGATGAAGGAGGTGATTTGGACAGGTTGAACGTATGACACGAAGGCATAAATCCCATTTTCAATAACCTTGATTAACAAGAATATCGGTCATTTGATAGTTTACATGCATGATTGGGTAAGAGGATTGGATTTCCAACAATGAAAATGATGACTAAAATCTTTTAAGGTCAAAGCATCCACATGGAGGTGAAAACTATTTGCCAAAAAAAACAAATTTTGGTTAGCAAATTTTAATCATAAGTGTTGTAATATCATAATGTTTTATTCATATCATTATTTGGTATTCCATTTGGACCTTCATTCAATCCTTCATATAGTCCTCCATATTGATTTTGCTGTAAAAATGTGCTTCATGCTATAACCAAGTTCCACTACTTACATTATCCCGAAAATACTAATCATGTGTTAGAGATAAATAGATCTATCATAAATAATGAAAAATAAAAACAGTCTAATTTTTCCTAATCCTCCCCCAAACCAAAGATATGGCGTGTCCTCAAGCCATACAAGAGAGAAGAATTGATTGTTCCAGAAAATAAAAATTTCTATCATGCTGTTGTTATTTTTTTTAGAAAAAGAAAAAGTAACTAGTAAATGGAAATGATTCAGATATGTATATTCATGAAAAATATAACAGTTCTTATAAGGACCACTTGAAGGATAATAATATAACCAAAAGAATACCATAGGAAAAGCTAGTCATCCATGCCTCATTGTAAAGATATCTTGTCATCACAAGATATTTAAGTTTATCTCGGAGTGTGTGAGATTTACAGCTATGGGTCCCATTTCTAAGATAATGTCATCCTAGGTATTTGTTGAATTACATGGCTAGAGTCAACCCCAACTTATAGCCATTCTCAAATGGCATTATAAACAATTGGCCGTGACATGTTTATTCATAAATTCTGAAAAAAATTCTTTATATTATCATTGTTTTACGAACTATGTGCATAGTGGTGCATTAACCAGATCTCTTTTACCCTATATTTCCTCACTTCCAGCAGGCCTTTTCAATACCCCGATGGGTTTACCTTGGTACCATGCAAGCATAGTCCCGCTGCTAGCGAACCTATTCAGTACCCCAACGGGTTTACTTGCATTTATCGAGCTTCTGTGTTTTAAGTTTTTACTTAGTGTTGACCTGCTACCAGCAGGCCTGTTCAATACCCCAGCGGGTTTGCCTTGTATAATGATATTAAATATATGGAATCCGATTGGTACTAGAGCGTGTTAAGTACTACTAAACACATAATTCAATTTTGTAAAATAAACTTATAAGTAATTTCATAATGGACTTAACCATAAATCATGTCAAAAGAGAATAACTTAAATTTGTTCTTTAACCTTACAGTCCCTCTTCTTCATAAAATATAAGTAATGATTCCCACAAACAAAAATTTCACTTACTCTCGAGTTATTACCAAAATACATGAGAGACAAGTTTTCATCACAAGTATAGGATGAATTAGTAAACCATAGGTGTAAGATGAGATTTTGACAAATATAATAACGAAAGTAGGTATATCAAGCAACTATTCAAAAGAGCAAATCAGAAATATACATGTCTGAATTAAAATACCAAAAACCATATGAATCATAGAAGAGTTTGTTAAGAATGATATACAGCAGATTTTATTTTTTGAATTTTCACTATAAGCTGCAAATTTCAAAAGTACCCCAAGAAAGGTTAAGATACCTGATGAGTGTTTTAACATACTTCCCTTTTCCAAGTAATACTCCATGGGTTGCTTATAGAGATAAAGTACTTGTAATCAAACTGCAAAATTGCTTGTTAGATGATTCAATTTATTCATGAAAACATATAAACATTATAAAAAGAAAAAGAGTCCCTTGTAAGCAATTCGTCAAAAATGAGTCTTATTTATTCAAAGAAATAAACACATATTTACATATATACAAGTGATGATAACCCAAAATACTTTTTTAAGGATCAGGAGTAGGAGGGATAGCTTCCCCTTCAACTAATTCCATTTCCTTCTACTGCAAAACATTTTGTATGAAATCCTATTTAGATGTTAGTTGGTGATAAAGTTGAATTATGTGTCCATTTACTACAAAGGAAATTTGTGAGCCATCAATTGTTTTAATTTCTACTGACCCATTGTCAAAAGCTATAACTACTTCATATGGGCCCATCCAACGGGTAGTTAACTTTCCTTTGAAATTTTTAAACCGTGAGTCGAATAGTAGTGCCCAATCTCCAGTATTAAATTGCTTTTTCTTAATAAATTTATCATGCCATGTCTTTCGTTGATTCTGTATTAGCATGGTTCTTTGGAGTACATCTTGTCTAATCTCATCTAACTCACTAATCTATAATATTCGTTGTTTTTGTGCTTCATCCAAATCCATTCCTAATTGTGTTGTCATACGAAAGGTTTTAACTTGAAATTTGATAGGTAAAAGGGCTTGTTTTCTATACACTAACTCATAGGGGGTATGTCCTGTAGTGTTTCTCCATGTTATCTTATAGGCCCATAAAGCCTCCAGGAGTCTATCTGCCCAATCCTTATGATGTAAGTGAATGGTTTTGGTTAAAACGGATTCTAATGCTTTATTGGTTGATTCTACCTAACCATTAGCCTGAGGGTGATAAGATGAAGATTTTCAATGTCGGATGCCATATTTCGTAGTAAGTTCTTTCATTAATTTTGAAGTAAATTGAGTACCTTGGTCTGTGCTAATTTCTGTAGGTACACCAAATCAGGTGAATATTTCTTGATATATAAATTATACCACTGATTTCTCTGTAGCCCTAAACAAAGCTTTAGCTTCTACCCATTTGGTGACATAGTCCGTGCAAACCAGGATATACTTCCTTTTATGAGACATGGGAGAAATTGGTCCTACAAAATCAAGAGCCCATTTCTGAAAGGGTTCAATCATGACTTGGGGTTGTAGGGGAGCCTGATCAGATGACGTAGGTCTACCCATTCTTTGGAAACTATTGCATCCTTTGACATATTTGGAAGCATCCTTAAAAATGCTTGGCCAATAATAACCAGAATGTAATACTTTGTATTTCCTCCTCTTATCAGAAAAATGTCCTCCACATGGTCCATCATGGCATGCATGGAGGATTTCTGTCATTTCATCTCCCTCACACATCATCGAATAATAAGATCTGAACCAGTGCGGAAGAGATCATTATCAACCCAAGAATAATTGGAACTCTGAACTATAATATGACGCTTCTCATGTGGGGACAAATGGTTTGGTATTTTCCCAGTTGCTAAATAATTGGAAATATCTGCAAACCAAGGGTTTGAATAGATACATCAAATACATGTTAATCAAGAAAAGTGTCATCAACAGGTTTAGTACTGTCTTCATGTTGAATACAGGAAAGGAAATCTGCTACTAGATTTTCTTTACCAGGTCGGTCATTGACGGTGATGTTAAATTCTTGCAATAGATGAAGACACCGGGTCACTCTACCATTGGTAATAGGTTTATTCATTAGAAATCGAATGGCAGAGTGATTGGTATGCACGTGATTGGTATGCACAAAAACTTTGTAACCTGTAATGTAATGTCAAAATGTATTGATAGAATAAACTACTGCCAAAAATTATTTTTCAGTAACAGTATAATTGAGTTCGGCAGGAGTCAAATTCTTGCTAATAAAATAAATGGCATAAGGTGCTTGTCCCTCTTTTTGGCCGAGGACTCCTCCTATGGCCGTATCAGAGGCATCGGTGGATATATGAAAAGGAAGGGACCAATCAGGACCCCTAAGTATTGGTGCCACCAATAGTTTAGCTTTTAGAATTTCAAAATCATTTTGACAAGATTCTGTCCATTGGAATTCTACATCCTTTGTAAGAAATTTAAACATCGGTGCAACTATTTTAGTGAAAATTTCAATAAAGTGGCTGTAATAGCTTGCATGAATATTACGGAGAGCCTATGGCTTGGGGTGTACCACAACATATAGAGAAACCGCAGAGATCAATCCCTTCCCAATATGCAAGAGAAATAAAACATCTAACACTAAAGGATCTTGAATCGTACCTTATTCCGAACGGTTGAAGTAGATCCTCATTGATCTTTTTCTAATCCCACTTGCTTTAGAAATTCACTCTCAACAGCAGTAAATAAGGCAAGCATGCTATATAATATGGTGTTAGATCTACTCTAGCATATATAATCAACAATGTATAATAAATTAAACACATCCATGGATTCAATATTCATTTAAATGCACATTATTGGACAAGAAAAGATATTTCTATTCAAAGATTACACAAGTGACAACCTCTGTCAGCACATCTGCAAACCTGAGAAACGGAGTCCTCCACCTGGGCCTCCACCACCTCAATCCTCCATCTCTCGATAGAAAGCTCACAAGAAAAGGAAATCTTGAGAAGAACACAAAGTTCTCCAAAGGGACAAAGGGATGCAGACTCAAGTATACGCAAGCTACGGCAACAATGGACTATAGTTTTCTTGCTTTTCAATTCCTCCTCTCCAATGTATCCAAGGGGTTCCTTATATAGCACTCCAAAGGGGTAATGGAGGGTCAAATCCGAGCAATCTTGAGGCATATGGAAGGCCAAGAGACAATTGGTTTGGACACATATCAAGGAAAAATCCAAAAATATTTGGACTTATCCACACATCCCGATGTATGCGGGTTTGAGGTCAATATCCGCTTATATACGCGAGAAAGGGATTAAAAGTCGCGTACAGAAAATAACATGCATTTTTAGGGATGATCTTGGAAACATCAAAGGTACAATATTGGTCCATGGGGTCCAAAGATTCTGCAAAGGGACAGGTGTTATACAGCTGAAAGGCACCTCTCCGTCCGAGTGCTGACATCCCTCAGGTCGGCACACAAAAGGACACTTATGGATTGAGGTTTGCCTAGTTTCATTATACCTTGGTTGATGATGAAATACATTACCTATATACCCAGCTGGTTACTTTGCTATTTTGAGATTTTGAGTGCATGCACGACTATCTCTTTTGACATATCGTACATATGCGCGGGTATTATGTTCAGCAGGTCGCGCATACATCTATGCGCGGGTTGCTCTTGTACAGAGTCGCGCATGATGCGCGGGTTGCTTTACTACGGACCCGCGCATATTTTCCTCAAAATTAGTTTTTAAAAACACGTGTTAATGGGAGATTAGTTGTTTCATTTACCTTAATCCCATTAACTGCTGCAACCTCCCTAACCTTCGAGAACTGCCTCATTTCCTTCAGATAAATAGAGGCCTTGGGGAGGGTTTTGGAGATTCATACTTGGAGAGCAAAGTTATGCTGGTGGATTTTATACAGAACCTTTGGAGCAGAGAAACTCAGAGTCCTTTGGCGACAGAGGAGTCCCTTGTTCAGACATTGGGTTGTAACCTAAACTCCCTCTATTATTGTTAATAAAGCAGATTACTTCTTCCATATTGTGTTTCATGTGTTGTGGCTTGGTAAATGTTTATATTTCATTATAATATGTGATTTGCCTAACCTGCATCTTTATATATGAATCATACTGTATATTGGAAGAACCTTTTTTAACAGGTTGAAGGAGGAATTATCCTAGAGATTGTAGGATTCAAGCAAAGAGGAAGGAGTTAGCTTGGATCAACCTTCGTTTATTACAAGTAAGTTCCTGCTACTTCCCTATTTCCTATTTGTGCTTTTATAATCAAATTG
>LPNX011041909.1:5870-24179 GCA_001517045.1 Pseudotsuga menziesii | reverse complement strand
TTATTAATGTAATATTGAATTATTGGGGTGGGACACGAGCCACTTATTAACTTCTTCAAATTTTTAAGGTCACACGGTTCATTAAATGCGAAATTTCACACATTAAATTACATCGAAATATTTTTTTTAATTATCATTGGGAAGCCAACATAATATTCTACGATTTGTTTTTTTACTACAAGTCGAAATTCACATGGCATATATGCGTTTCAAGGGATTCTATCTAGCACATGAGTAAAAAATCAAGTTTTCATTGCCAAATTTGGCCAAAAAGTGTTACCCACCTTCATGGAATCACCCTTTGTTGTACTCTCCTTTACTGAATCATTCCTTTCTCAAATGGGCTAACACTAGGTCTCCTATCTTATAATTCTTTCCTCTTCTTCTAGAATCAGTTCTTGCTTTGTAATTTGCATTATTTTTCTGTAGTCTTTCCTTAACTTCCTCCTATAGCTCACTAATTCTAGCTACAAAATCTTCTCTATCTGCACTCCTCTTTTCCAATTGTCCCAAATCTCGCAGTTCATACACTCCTCTAGGATGGAAACGATACAGAATTTTAAATGGGGTCATACATGTGCTTCTGTTAGGTGAGTCATTATAAGAAAATTATACTTGTGCCAATACTTTATCCCACTGTTTTGGATTCTCTCCAACCAGGCTTCTTAACATGTTTCCCAGACTCCTATTTACCACTTCAGTCTTCACTTCAGACTATGGGTGATAAGATGAACCGAAGTTCAACTTAGTACCTAACTCCTTCCACAATGTCCTCTGGAAGTGACCTATGAATCTCACATCCCTGTCAGAGACAATACTTTTTGGAAAACCATGCAACTTCACCACTTCATTAAAGAACAAATTTTGCTATATGAGTAGCATCACTTGTCTTAAAAAAGGGAATAAAATGTGCCATTTCAGTAAACCTATCAACTAGTACAAAAATGGAATCATTTCCTTTATGAGTTCTTGGAAAACCCAAAACGAAGTCCATACTTACGGAGTCCCAAGTCCTAGTAGGAACAGGCAGTGGTGTATATAAACCTATGTTTTAGTTTCCGCCCTTGGCATGCTAACAGATCCTACATCTGCTCACATATTTCTCAACCTCGGACCTAATATTTGGCTAGAAGTAGAAATGAATCAGCTTCCTATAAGTCTTATCACTACCGAAATGACCAGCCATTCCACCATTATGTTTTTCTTGAATCATATTTTCTCTCATTAAACAACTTGGAATACATAATTTACTATTCTTGAATAATAAACCATCTTGCAACATGTATTATGTCCACATCTCTCTATCCACTTCTACGGGATTCTTACAAGCTCTATATGCACACTAAAAGTCATTATTAGTTTCATATAAATCTCTAAGATGTTCAAATCCCAGAACTTGTACCTGATTCTCTTGTACAATTAAATGCCTCTTGCTCAATGCATCAGCCATCCCATTGGATTTTCCGCTGATATGCTTCAACATAAAGGTAAAAACTTGTAGAAACTCCACCCATTTAACATGTTTCAGATTCAACTTGGACTGCTACATAATATACTGTAAAGCATGGTTATCAGAAAACAACACAAATTCCGTAGGCATCTAGTAATGGCTCCAATGTTTCATGGATTGAACTATAGCATAAAATTCTTTTTCATATGAATAATATTTCTATTTGGATGCATTTAATTTCTCACTGAAATATGCCACATGTTTGTCTTCTTGGCTGAGCACAACCCCAATGGATACTCCACTAGCATCACATTTAACTTGGAAAGGCTTTCCAAATTCTGGTAACCCCAACACGATATGCTCAATGATCTTTTTCTTTAACAGCTGAAAGTTACTTTCAGCTTTTGTTGTCCATTTGAATGGATGCTTGTCCTTTCTAATAGTCTCAACAATTGGAGAACAAATACCACTAAATTTCTTACTGAATTTCCTATAAAATATTGCTAAGCCATGGAAGCTTCTTACCTCAAATATGCTTTGGGGGGGAATCCAATCCAAAATTGCTTGGACCTTATCTAGATCCATCTTCAAACCGTTCCTTCGAAACCATAAAGCCCAAATACACTAACTTAGATTTCATAAATGAACATTTCTTAATTTTCACTAATAACTTCTCTGCTTGCAACTTATCCAAGACATATCTCAGTGTTATACACCTGAGTGGCACCTCTCCGTCTGAGTGCTGATATCCCTCATGTTGGCACACAAAAGGACACTTATGGATAGAGGTTTGCCCTTAACACTATAGCTTGGCTTGTTATGAAATACATTCTACCTTCATCCATCTAGTTACTTTGCCATTTTGCCATGTTAGGATGTATTCGCGACTCTCTTTATAGACAACTCGCACATCATTCGCGAGTCTTCCTTACAGCTAGTCGTGAATCCATGTATTTGCGGGTTGCGCTTATACATAGTCGCGAATCATTCGCGGGTTTCTCTACTACATACCCGTGAATGTGCCTCTTAACATGAAAACATAAAATCACGCGCTAATGGGAGTTTAGTTAAGTCATTTTACTTAATCTCCCTAACTGCTACAACTTCCCCAACCTTCGAGAACTGCCTTATTTCACCCATATAAATACAGGCCTTGGGGAGGGTTGTAGAGATTTACACTTTGGAGCAAAGTTATGCTAGTGGATTGTTCACAGAAGTCTTTGGAGCAGTGAAACTCAGAATCCTTTGGTGATAGAGGAGTCCTTGTCTCAGACGTTTGGTTGTACTCTGAACTTTCTCATTATTGATAATAAAGAGATTACTTCTTCCACATGTGTCTCATATATCTTGGTTTGATAATTGTTTATGCTTCAGTATTTCATATTTGATTTATCTAACCTGCTAATATATATATATGAATCACTTTATATCTGGAAGATTGTCTCTGGAAGGAGTGAACAGGTGAAAGAGGAGTGAACCTTGAAGACTTTGGAAGTGGAGCAGATTGGAAGAGGACTAGCAAGGATCGAACTTCGTTTAACAAGTAAGTTCTTCTAACCCTCCTATTTCCTATTCTGCACTTTAGAAGTCAATTGTCTGCAAGTGTTTGAGTATGTTGGTAATCCCAGCTCAATCGAGCTTATCAGGTGCGTAATCCTACATTGTTACGTCAGTTTATGCAAATTCGTTTATTGGAAAGACATTTTGAAGTTATTACTTTCAATCACATTCCACGAAACCAAAATTCATTAACTGATGCATATGCTAATTATATTTTGGACTGGCATCTCACACACATTTTATAAAATATACAGCAAACATATAAGAAACATTTGTAAATAAGCTGACAACCAAACACAAATATATATATGTAAATATCTGTCATAGATAGATCAAGTCTGATCTGTAGATCCCGTCATGTACAAAATATACAAAATGTGGATCATCATCCATCAAAATGCCCTAGAACTAAGCCTACCCGCCATGGCCACTGGGACCTCCTTGGTCCCCGTGATCTCTATGCCCCCTGGCTTCCTCAGCTTCCTCGGCTTTGGCATCCTCCACCACATCTCTGTATACAAGTACTGCCCTAGCTACTCATCTGAAAAGACGTAGCCAGGCCGGTGGAACCCCAACTACAAACTCCTGCATAGCTACAGGGAGATGCTTTATCCGTATCGTAGGTACTCTCTCGGTCAGCCTGCCTAGCTTCATCTCGAGTACTCTGATCAATCCTAGGTCTCCCCCTACAACAGGACGTACAAAGGTACGTGGGTGCCCTTCAGGGCGGACTGGTCCAATATCTGCATTTTGACACATAAATAGGGTTTAGACTTGCGCATATGTATATATCCTATCATTTGAAAATTCATAAAAATTTGATAATGATAAAAAATAAAAAAATTTCTTACCCATCTCTCCCCATGCTCCTCCTGGAGGGAGGACAAGGTCAGGATCACCTCGGAAATCTAACCCGGCGTATGGAAACTGATCCAACGCCGGCACCTGCCGTTCCCACCATGTATAGAAGTCATCATCATACATGCTATGTACTACGTCTCCTCCTCCTTAACGGAGGAAGATATCTCCCCACCGGCTCAGCCTCGGCTACCATGGATGACGAACCTGTAATGGTATAGCAGGGCTCATAGCTGGCACTCTCTCAAAGAAGAACGCTACCAGTATACTCGCATAGCCGAAGTTCTTCCGTCTTCCCCTTCCACAGTCGGATAATTGCCTCTTCATAATGGGGGCAATTCCCATACACCAATCAAAGATAGTACCTCTAAAGCAGTCCACCGCCACTCTCATCTGAGTCCTGGTGGCCATGTGTAACCCTGTTGACCCTGAAAGTCTCACAATAGTACTGGCCAATACCTAAAGTGTAAGATCTTGAATATCTGCAATGAGAATGCTACTGTCTTTCTTTTGAGTACCTGGTCTACAGAATACATCGACATAGTTCTGGACACTCAAGGGGTCTCCACCCCTGCCAGTGCCTTCCAGGTTCACCGGTGCTCCCTGTTGTGACAACCCGGTTATGAAGTAGATGTCTTGTACGGTAAGCTCCAAAGTCTCACCTTGGATATTGAACATCCCCTGGTCATGGTCCCAGTAATGGACTAAGAACTCTAATATGCGGACATTGGCCCGCATGGGCGATGTGCAAAAGAACTTGAGCAGCCCACTAGTCCTCAATGCTTGGATGGTAGGCGGGCTTTGGAGAGCCGCTTGATCCATCATTTCATGTTCCCTCTGTCTACACTCCAGCACCATATTTTTCTTGACAAAAACACATAATTTGATTCAGTATTCCATCATAAAATTTTAAAAATTTTGCATATTTTTAAAGCTTTTCCCTATTATGCAGCATTCGCTACTGTCCATTGGGACAAGTCGCGAGTCATTCGCGACTTTCCTGTTGAGCAACTCGCAAATGAAACGCGCATTCGCGACTTTCATGCCTTGCAACCCGTGAATGCATTTTGCCATATTTTAGGTCGATGAAAAATAATGAATTAACCATTAAATTAAAAATTTGTTTGGATCAAATTGAAGAGCTTAGGGTGTAGATTTACCTGAAGCTGACGGATTTTGATTCTGACAGTCCAATTGTCCACGGTGATCGATCAAAGATAGAGGGTAAAATTTCCTTTTTGGTTCAAAAAGTGCAAATGGTATGAAATGTTTTAATTTTCAAACTATTTATAGAAATAATATTTCGTAAAGTGGGTCTTTTTATATAGTTTGAAATGTCAATTGACTAATATCACCCTCTTTGTGCCTTGGAACAGGTTTACCAACTTTTACAAAGTGTTAATGCTTCTATAGGGTGTTTTTTGCTCTTTCCAACACATGTTGGCATCTTATCACTCCACATTAACCTTAGTACTCAACATTTTGCCACGGACTATGGTATTTTAAGCCATTAGTCCCTTGTCTCTACCATTGTTCTTCCGTGGCTAGGATCCCTTTTCATGAGTATCATCCTTATATGCCATTGCCATTCTTTGGTACTCATTCCGTCACTGTTTCAGGCCCAGGGGTTTCCTCATAGCTATTTTTCACGCCAAATAGAGCTTCTTATGAATCTCTTTTTACAAGCTATCCCTTTATAGGACTCCCCAACCTTATGGATTTTCTTTAGGCCCAGGTCTGACTCCTTCAAAAGAGACTTGAATGCCGAGTTATCTCATCCGTTCAAGCTCGTTAAGAATATGTGAATGGGCATCCGCATTGGTGATAGGTTATCTCTTTCTCGGACCATGCGAAATAATACGAGAAAGGATCACTCTCTTTTCTTTAGAACTGAGAAGAGTATTCTCAGGTATAGGTTTATCACTTTTCCAGACCTGAGGGACTAAATTTACGGAAAAGGAACACCCGGTTTGAGCTTAGTTTTCTCTTTTTCGTGCTCTGGACCCAAACATGAAAAATATTCCGAGTGTACTTTGTGTTTTTGTCATGCTCGTTAAACACTCAAGAACAAAGCAATGAGTTTATTGTTGTAAGCCCCATTTCTCGTAACCAAATGGATCTTTCCGAGTGATCTTGCTTTCCTTCACACTCGTAAAACTCAAGCTATTTTATGTTGTTTTGGAAGGAGCGTTGGGTAGGTGGTAATTTAACCTTTTTCGGACCTTCCCAACTAAGTACGAAAAAGGTTCACCTATTCTTCTTCGGAAGTTAAGAGAGTTCTTCTCTGGTTTGTTTTATACTTTTTCGGCCTCAGGAGACTAAATTGGACGAAAAAGGACCCCCCTGGAGTCTTCTTTGGCATTTTCAAACTCTCTAAATGTGAAAATACCGCATGAGCATGTACTAGTTCGGGCTCATTAAATCCACCGATTAGTGTATCAAGCATTATTTTCCCATCTCTTCAAGCTTGTTCAAAAATGAAGAGGGAACCGAGTTTACTTTCCTGGACTCGTTAAAACTTAACAGGGAAGGTAAGGAAGAAGTTTTCTCTTGTTTTCAGTAATGGAAGCATGTCATCCTTGAACATAGCACTCTTTGCTTTTCGATATCCATGTTTCAATATACACTTGTGTTCAGCTATCACTTTGAGTTTTGACTCCTGCTCTTGTCCATTATACCTGGGGAATCTGATCATGTCTCCTACATGACAGATAATTCTAGTTGTTCTATCTATCCGTTGTATGCTACCTTAGGTCATCTCTGTGTCGTGCTCACTGTTCAAGGACTATACTCTATGTCTGACCTATCACCTGATCCCATCACTGTTATATCTGTTATCCATTTACTTGTGTCTCCCTTCGTTTTCCCAGTTCCTAGTCACTCTTGTGATCCGTTGGAGGATCCATTGACTTCCTTATCACAGTATGGTTCCGTTTCAGTACCTCCTGATAACGAAGACCTAGAGTTTTGACGATAGTACCTCTGGATTCACTTTCATCATTGGTGAACTCCTTTGCTTCAGTTGTTAATTATCACTTATTGGTTGACAAACTGTTGAATCCTCTCCATGTTCGACTTCAGCTTACCCTTATTCACATGGCTTGGATTGTACTGGTTCTTTGGGATCATTTATGAAGACCTTAGCCCCTCATTTTGGGCTAAGTTGCGCAAGACCATGTTCTATTCTGATATCCAACTCCCAGATCTTTGAAGACTCATCATTATTGTATTGTGGCTTCGATCCACCTTTGTAATATACGTGGTTTCTACCCGTATCATATGATGTAATCAAATATTTTAAAGGAGCTAGTGTTCCAGTAAATTGAACATAGCATCCTCAGATGTAACTTTGTATATGACATTATTATGTATTTGTTTCAGGTACTCTCTCTGCTCCATTGGATTTCTGAGTTTCTCCAGAGTTAAAGATTATAATGTATTTTGGCCATCGTTCCCCTCTGACCTCACACATTAGGGGGCATCTGTTATACACATGAGTGGCACCTCTCCGTCCGAGTGCTGATATCCCTCATGTTGGCACACAAAAGGACACTTATGGATAGAGGTTTTCCCTTAACACTATAGCTTGGCTTGTTATGAAATACATTCTACCTTCATCCAGCTAGTTACTTTGCCATTTTGCCATGTTAGGATGTATTCGTGACTCTCTTTATAGACAACTCGTGCATCATTCGCGAGCCTTCCTTACAGCAAGTCGCAAATCCATGTATTCGCGGGTTGCGCTTATACATAGTCGCGAATCATTCACGGGTTGCTCTACTACATACCCGCGAATGTGCCTCTTAACATGAAAACATAAAATCACGCGCTAATGGGAGTTTAGTAATTAAGTCATTTTACTTAATCTCTCTAACTGCTACAACTTCCCCAACCTTCGAGAACTGCCTTATTTCACCCATATAAATACAGGCCTTGGGGAGGGTTGTAGAGATTTACACTTTGGAGCAAAGCTATGATGGTGGATTCTTCACAGAAGTCTTTGGAGCAGTGAAACTCAGAATCCTTTGGTGACAGAGGAGTCCTTGTCTCAGACGTTTGGTTGTACTCTGAACTTTCTCATTATTGATAATAAAGAGATTACTTCTTCCACATGTGTCTCATATATCTTGGTTTGATAATTGTTTACGCTTCAGTATTTCATATTTGATTTATCTAACCTGCTAATATATATATATATGAATCACTTTATATCTGGAAGATTGTCTCTGAACAGGTGAAAGAGGAGTGAACCTTGAAGACTTTGGAAGTGGAGCAGATTGGAAGAGGACTAGCAAGGATCGAACTTCGTTTAACAAGTAAGTTCTTCTAACCCTCCTATTTCCTATTCTGCACTTTAGAAGTCAATTGTCTGCAAGTGTTTGAGTATGTCGGTAACCCCCGATCTACGATTATTAGGTGCATAATCCCTTACAACACTCAGATGCCTAAGATTCTCCTCCTTTAACTGACTAAAAATTGATATATCGTCCAAGTAGACTATTACAAATTTTCCTATGAAGTCTCTCAAGACTTCACTCATTAATCTCATGAAAGTACTTGGGGCATTTGATAATCCAAATGGCATAACCGGCCACTCATACAACCCTTCATTTGTTTTGAAGGATGTCTTCCACTCATCTCCCTCTCTAATTCTGATCTAATGATATCCACTTTTCATATCTATCTTAGAAAAGTATGTGGCTCCACTCAGACATTCCATTATATCATCCATCCTAGGAAATGGGAACCTATATCTGATGGTTATTTTATTTGGCTCTTGGGTCTGTGCACATCCTCCATTCACCACCTTTCTTTGGGATCAACATTGTTGGCACTGCGCATGGGCTCAAACTTTTCTTAATTAGCCCTTTGTCTAGTAGTCCTTGTACTTTATTTCTAATCTCCTCATTCTCCTGAGGTGTCAACCTATAGGATTCCTTATTGGGTAAACTAGTTTCGGGAATGAATTCAATGTGATGGCTGATATCTATCTTGGGTGGCAACTCATCAGGAAAATCATCCACCACAATATCTCCAAATTCAGCCAATATTTCCTAAATTTCTTCAGGCAAATCTGAAACAGTAGTTTTCATCATCACTACCTTGGGATTGCATATCACAACATAGTTCACTTCCTCCTTCTCAAACTACTGCAAATACTTGTTTCCAGTCAACATTAAGAATTTTGTTGCTTGTTGCTCTACTATACTACCTTCTTACAAAGGAAGTAAGACATGTTTCATTCCATCCTTATCAAAACTATGGCAGTTCCTCCTACCATCGTGCACTACTTTCTTGTCAAACTGCCAAGGTATACCCAAAAGAACATGACATACATCCATGGGAATAACATCACATATTTTTTTTTATATGTGCCTACTTGCAAATCAAATTTCCATTGTTCACTTACCAAGATTTGATGTCCTTTATGCAACCAGGATACTTTGTAGGGAAATGGATGTTTATTCTTCTTCAAGCTCAGCTTCTCCACCATCTCTGTGGAAACCAGGTTGTCAGTTCTCCCACTACCAATCACCATCTTGCAGCATTTTCCTTTGACCTTGCGCATGGTTCTAAACAAGGCTTTCCTCTTAGCAGTTTCTGCATTTTCTTTCTCAGGATTCAACAAGACTTTGTTTATCATCAAATCCTCACTAGTCTCAGGAAAATTTTTAGCCACTGGAAACTGCTCTTGCTATTGCTTAGTCTGAGCTACATAGGACCCTCTATGTCCTATGTTTTCCTTATCTGGGCATTCAAAAGATCTATGACCCAGTTTGTTACATTTGTAACATCTAAAGACAATTTATTTTCCTCTTCCTCTACCTCTACCTTCTTGGTAAGGTCTTCCTCCTCTTGAGTTATTGCCCCTGCTTTGTTTCTCCTTCTGATTTGAATTGTCAGACTCTCCCTTTTGGGCTGCAAATTTATTCCTTCAAGTTGTTTACCCTCTTCCTTTGGTTGAACCTCTTTCTCTATTGAAGTTATGCTTCCTCGATAGCTTCTTTTCTGCTCTAAAGGCACATTGGTAGGCCTCTTCCATTGTCCTAGGTGGTATCATATTGATTTTATCCCGGATCTCCATCCCCAGTCTATCTTCTCAGATAATTCCTCCACATAACCAGCTCTCAAATTTACTTTGTAAAAATCCTCAGTGTACTCTATCACAGTCAGCAATCTTTGCCTCAAATTATGCATTTGCCTATACAGAGTCAACTGATCATGTTTGGGAAATAATTTGGCCCTCATCTTGGCCACCATCCTATCCCAGCTCTTGATCAATGGCTTGTTATTTCTTCTCCTTTCAGATTGCACACTATCCCACCATAGGGATGCATGCCCTTTCAGTCGTGTCACTGTCAATTTGACCTTCTTGTTCTCGTCAATCTCATCATACTCAAAATATTTGTCCAGCTCACTAATCCAGTCAATGAGTTGTTCAATAGTGAGGCTCCCCTCATAGGTAGGAAACTCGGGCTTTGTTCTTGATGTAGCTCCTAGATTCGATCGAAAATATATCAGCTCAGGTGTCTCTTCCATAAGTTTTGCCTCCTCTTCTTGCTCATCACCTTCAGGCTCACTCACATCTCCTTCCACTAGATCTATTTGTCTTCCCATCTCCACATCTCCCATATGAGCTCTTACCTCTCTCATTTCCTCTATTACCTTATCATTTGCTAATGATCGACCTCTATCATGACCTCGACCTCTACCAATAGATACAACCATATCTTCTTTCTATACTACGGAGAAAAACAAAGTCCGCTCTGATACCAAAAATTGGTGGCAACGAAAGGATGAAAAGCGAAATCCAAATAACACAAAACACTTTGCACTGGCACTGAACCTGTTAACCCGTTCTTCTCACAAAACCAAATAACACAAAATTATCTATGCAGACTCCAACACAGCTTCTTCTTCACACATTTCTCACAGGAAATATGATAACATTTCTTCTCTCTCTCAAACACAGATAATATGGCTTATTAATCCAATGTTTTACACAGGCTTTTAAATTCTATTCAAGTCAACACAACAATTTAATTCTTATCTAATTTTTCAGTGAGGCAATTTCCAGTTAGCTACACGATACTCTGTTTTTGCAGAATGTAATCATATATTTCCAACGTTTATTCTCTGTCAGCATAAATCTGACAGTTCATCATGAAATTAAAAAAAGAATAGTGATTATCTCCACGTTGTTAACAAGCGCTCGAAATGAAGTAACATTTGAGAAACAAAAAACTCTAGATCTAACACGTTGTCCATCCCATATTTGACCATCGATGATAGAGACACAACAGTCTACCGAGTCTTTTGTTTACACGACCGAATTTATTTTCCAAATCAATAAGTAAATAGGAATAAAATCAATTCCACTTTCAGTGCTCCATAATAACTATAACCACACATAAATTATTTATTTCATTCACTGTTCTCAATATTTACACAGAAAGTTGCAATTCTATTTGTTATTCAAGAAAGTATAGACAAAGTCTCCCTCCCACATAGTTTTCTCTATCTTATTTTTCTTTTCCTCTCGAACCCTTACTACCTCTCTCTCATTTTTCGAATAGCAACCTAACATAAATCCCCAAATCTATCTACCAGAATGCAGAAATTTAGGAATTTACTAAATTTAGTTAACTGAATCCTAACAGGACATAAACTATATTCGAAGTCTTAGGCATGTTTGGCATTGCCATCTTCACAACATATGTACTCTCTCAACTTTAGACCACAACATGTGACAACATGGTCACATTGTTGGCCTTAGTTAGATGCTCCTGCATCATGATCCTCTATCGCTAGGTGAATAATTGCTTCTCATGAGCACATGCACCTTTTTATTGTTAATTGATAGACAAAATGCATGCTCATTTCCTCTGTATTTTCTTTCGATAAAGAAAGTATAGGTTTCTATTCCAATTTTCCAATACAACAAGTTAGATCATGTTGATATGGTTTGAATTGTATCATTAAAATGCAATCTTCTAATAAATTGTTGCTTCTGTAAGCCTCATAAAGGCTTTGTATCTATCCTATACTTCAACATGTTGAGGGAGAAACTATGGTGTCATTTTGTACCCAACAGCCCTTAGACCTACTTTAGTGGACATTCGTTGGGAATTAATAAAATAATCTTATCTTATCTATGGATTCCTTATGGAAAAATCAAATCTACATACCTGTGGAGATATTGTATGGAGTCTTTTGGTTGAAGCAAACCTATTATCCTTGTGCCAATTGGGCATTGCCATTTATAGAAATGGTTGTGTTTGTAACTCTATAACTACTTGTACATAAGGTTTCTTGATTAGAGCTGAGTTAAACCATACAAGGTACCTCTAACCATCATTGAAGGAAAACTTCTAGTCTAAAGTGCAAGCTAAAATATGCATTGAAAGGAAAAACAATAGAGATGAACTTCTTGCAAGAGAAATAACCTTCCACTTCATTGTTTTCTCCAAATCCACCTTAAATGTGTTGAAGGAGGCACATTTTAAGAACTTGTCATTTGGGACTAATGGGGCATGTTCTTAGATCTCATTCACTATCACCTTTAGTGTTTCTGATTTTTAGTAAGTTCTTTATTGAAATTAAATCTTCATTCTGTCGCCGCTTTTGCTTGTGTGAGGTCTGATATCTACCAAATCCACTCAATATTATCTAGTGAAAGGCATCTACAACATTTTATATTTGTTCATTGAAGTATGCCTAGTTTGTGCGATAGCAAGGAGAAATTTGAAGTCGTGGAGGACACATTTGTCTATTGTTGTTAGTGCATCGAATTTTCTAGGCATGTATTCTCCTTATTTTGAGTAAAATCCAGATCTGGAAATTTGGCATTAGAAGTCTGATTTATGCTTTATATTATTACTGTGGCATTTTATTTTGCAAGCTTAAATGTTGTGGATGGTAAATGTTACATATGCTATAAGAATTTCCTTCTAAACCATCTAAGGACAATCATCATAAGGATTGAACAACTACTGCTACATTCAACAATATGCACTACAACAGTTTTTCAAAGTCATAGACCAAATTACTTACAGTCCGTTACAACCCAGTGTATGCAAAGTGTTTGTAAAAACATATACTCGATCTCTACAATGAGCAGGGAAGAAACCATACTTCTAGAGAGGGTGTACTTTATAGCAGAGATATATCCATAGAGTTAAGAGTAATTGCATGATTCCTGAAACCCTTCCAGACCACTTAAATAATCAGTGCGATAAGCGGGCAACGTGAACATAGCAGTACATTCATTAGAATGAAATTATCCAAACTTGTTGGTTAAATGCCTTTGGTTATACTCTGCTCAGATAAGCTTATCTGTGGTCTCTAGCATGTCAAGTTGGACAACCTAAAGTTAGAGGAAGAGCCTACAATTTGAATGTTGAAATTTAAAACCATGGTGGATATTGAATATAGTGCAAACTATTTGAAATGCTTGGTAGTTTATTGTGGAAGGAGGAATTCATCATCTTTCCTTTGAAACAGGAATATGCTTTATAATAATGACATAAGTACAATCCCCTGAGAGGCCCCTTGAGAAGAAGAATGAGGTGAAATGCAGCAAGAAGGGGGTAGCTTTAAAAGTTACTTAACATGGCCATCATGTTATAGTAATGACAACAGTATTTGAATGTTTCAACATCTATGGAGTTCATTATTAGCATTTTGGGTTAATGGTTTTGGTCATCAAAACACCTGTCATTTAAGTAATCATATTTTTATTGAAACATGTGTCTATTGCTACTGCAAGTTCCCACCAGGATGTTTAAACTAATAGGTTATAAGTAAAATTGTCTTCTAATGCCATCCAGGATTTTAGTATTCAAGTATTTTAGTCAGTTTGATGACAGGTGGTCTATTGCATAAGTTGTCCTTGTAAAGCTTTTAACTGTGACCTCGAGCTTTACACTGGGCTTGTCGGTTTTTTACTATTCACATTCATTCCATTTTTTGATGAAGTACACATCCAGTACTTGGCTTTTCATTCAAAGAATCACTTTTAGCTACTTCTTATCATAGATCCAACAATTATTTTCATGTATTCACATGAAATTTTGCAGTCAACAATCTCATTTATAATATTGTTGTACCAACACATGTGTCGGGAAAGGATATGGAAGTCAGACATGAATTGCATGTAAATTAATATCTATGTGGACTATGGAGAATTGAGTTGTCAAAATCAATTATATAGTATCTATTGTGTGATACAAATGTTTTGTGGCTCTAGCATTTAATAGTAGAAGCATTTAGTTGGGTTCTTTCAGTTTACTTGTGACAACTAGTCACTTTCTTTTCCAGATCATTTGGTATAGATTTTTGTGGTTCTTAGCTATGCATTTCTTTGTTTTACCCTTGAACAATATATAACTTAATTGAATATTTGCACTTGTATCTATTTATTTAAATATTGATGATAGAAACTAAGAAAATTCATCCACAATGCACTCTTTGTTAATTTGTTTCAAGTGAATTAGGGCTTGTAAGTATTGACAAAACTTTCATTGTAGTCATGATTATCATCTCAAGAGTTTTTGGTAGAGGATAACCAACTAGAAATTTCAGTTTATGGAGTCCAAAAGCTTCTTGTGTATATCACAAATTAAATCATTTCAATATTCCTTATAATTGCTGACTAGCTAACGATTCATAGGTTAGTAACTTTATTTGCAGCAGAAAATATTCTCATGTTAATTTGACTCTTGATTCATTTACATGTGGTAAAT
The DNA here is from genome assembly GCA_001517045.1 of Pseudotsuga menziesii. Lineage (NCBI taxonomy): Eukaryota > Viridiplantae > Streptophyta > Pinopsida > Pinales > Pinaceae > Pseudotsuga > Pseudotsuga menziesii. The sequence goes on along the minus strand of LPNX011041909.1, from coordinate 9,566 downwards.
GGCCAAACCACTTTCCCCCACCATAAAAGATAATCACAACTTGTTGTTATTCCAATTATTTGAGCATATGTATAACTATATTCTTTGGTATTTTTATGCAGTGGATTAAGTTTAATGATTTCTATTTTCTTGAAAAGAAAACAAATCCAAAATATGGATTGGATCTCAATATATTCTAGAAAGCAAAGTCATCAATGATATTTGCTCTGGTCCTTTGGTGGTATATATTATATAGGATGCTTCTTTCTTAATATCTAGTAATAATTTATTTGTTCATTAGTTTAATGGTGTATTATTAGTTTAGAGATTGTCTCATCTTAATTGAGCATTTTTAAAGGCTGATTGCATATTGTTTTTGCACCTGTATTATTATTGTTTTGATACTTTGCACACTGAATTTGTTAGGGAGGTGTAGTTTTGTTTGGTTGTGAGGAGATTGTAAACAGTTTTGAAATTCACTAATATTATCATGGCTTTAATGCAGTGTTGAAAATCACTGTCACCATTGGAACACCTTACAACAAATATTTCTTAGTTGTAGCCAATCTGCATGCATGCCCTTTTGTTCTTATAAGGTAGAGGTTTGTTTGCATGGAAACATTGGGAAACTTTAACATACAAACTATGGATTAATTCCTTGTTGACTTGTACATCCGCCAAAAGTCATAGGATATATGATTTGTGTAAATGGTATGCATCTCGGTAGCTTGATTGATGAGCAACTGCCTCCTTTCATATGTTCAAATATAATTAATAAGAATATATAACTATAATGATAATACATGATTTGGTAATGATAGACTGAGCTAATTGATCAATTTTAGTCAAACCTGTCTCCCAACTGTTTGATAAGTAGTTTGGAAAAGATGTAGTGTTGTGCTTTTCAATTCCCTCAAATCAACATTTCTTGTTACAAACAATAAAATTGCAGTGTTGAAATCACAAAATATGTACTCTAGTTTTTCTCTTTGTTTCAACATTCAAATTGTGGTGTAAATTGTTTCCTACAATTTGAATGTTGAAAATGTGCCAAGTGTTCAACCGATAACATGCTGAATCTCCCTCCAATAGAATGTAACTGCAATTTTTTGACATTATACATAATGACAAGGTTTCTCATGAGTTGAAGAAATCGAAGGGGGTATAACACCCATAACAGCTGCCACATTGCATCTTTCAAAACTTTAACAACTCTTTAAAATTTTGCAATGTAAGAGGCTTTAGTTTCCCCAGTGGTTGATCATTAATAACTCTCTAACGGTCTTGTTATACTAGCGATGAAATTTTCGTCGCTAGTATAGCAAGCCTGTCAGAATGTTAAATAAAAGGGCGTCGTTATAGCGACAAAACCTCGTCGCTACATCGACAGCACCTCCGTCACTATAGTGACGACCCAGTGTTGCTATAGCGACGATCAATGTGTTGGTATAAACATACTTTTAACATTTGCCTTCGTCGTTATAGCGGCGACCCAATGTTTCTATAGCGATGATCAATGTGTTGGTATAAACATACTTTTAACATTTGCCTTCTTTGCTATAGCGACGACCAAATGTTTCTATAGCAACAATCAATGTGTTGCTATAGCGACGGGGAAGTGTCGCTATAGCGACACATTTTGATTTTTTAAAAAACACACGTTTCATGTCTTTTGTGTCACTATAGCGATGAACTTTGGAAAGTGTCGCTATAGCGATGAAAGTTTGTTAGGATATTTAGACACTTAGGAGTTAATTAAGATCAACTTGTGTAATATATCCGTTAGGTAAAAGTGTGTTTCTTTAGTATGCATTTGTAAATATTCTAATCTGACGGTCACGATATGTTCTAGACATAGAGTGATCCGACGGTTCAACTTCTCTTAGATCATACCTACCATTGATCCGTGGCTTAATACTCAATTGGTCCATGAACTCTATTTAAAGAGCGTGGAGGGTCCTTGGCTAGTTGATCGATTATGAAAAGCTCATGTAACTTTCTTTCTTTTACATAATAAATTGCTCCAAGTAGTTATTTGGCTGGGGTCGTGGACTGTTTCTCTCTCGATGGTTTTAACCACGTGAAAAACATCGGTGTGTTGATCTGTGATCTATTTGTGTGAAGCGGTTGCTCAATGTGTTCGGTCTTGTGGGAGTAGCCTATGTACCCGAACATGGTATCAAAGCGTTTATGAAGAACCGCTTTCGGTTTTGATCAAGATCTGGAACCGGTGTTGCCAAAACTTTGAAAGGGTTTCTGGTTCTAGATTTTATGTGCATTTGTGGCCTATGGGATCTGTTCCATTGTGTCTGGAGCACCGTTTCCATTGGGAAATAGTTTTCATTTTATCGAAAATTGTTTCTGTTTGTTCCAGAAACACTCATTTCGGCAAATCAAAAGGTATAATGTTACAGTGACAGATTTGTTTTATTTTTTTTAAAATATCACATATTTTATCAGTTTTATTATTAGATATTTATTGTTTTAATCTCGGACTGTTGCCTTCCCTAGCTGCGTATGCTATTTTCTGTGCACCTTACCCGATCGCGGCAAATCAGAAACAGTAAGGAAAAGTTTTTTTTTCTTGTCTTCTCGGCTATGTATGCTCTTTGTCGTGCACCTTGTGCGATCACAGCAAATTAGAAACAATGAGAAAACTTGAAGACGTATACTTTCTAGGTAAGCTAACCAAGATCTAACCCCATTGTGTAGAAAAAGGTTTTTTGTTTTTTTTTTGTGATTTGCAGAAAAAAAAAGGCAAGCACGGAGAACGAGAGAAGAGTAAAAAAAAAAAAAACTCCTTCCTCTTTCCATTCTTTTACGTACATTTTAAACTTAGCTCGCTTGGTCCAAAGTTGTTTTATTCCTTAACAGGTCTTGAGCTCAAGTCTTATTAAGCTACTTTTTAGTGCATGCAATTTCTATTTTCAAGTTACTCTATTGTAAAAATGCATCTCACATAAATAAAATAAAATAAAAAGTGAGTCACTTAAGTCTTTTAATTTATTGTCTCACTATTTAAAAGTAACATTATTGTAAAAGTGAACATCACTTATTTTACAGAAGTGATTCACTTAAAAGCAACTTTATTGTGAAGTGATTATCAAAGGTTAATCTTGGGAAGATAGGGGTTCTTTTTTTTAGTTGGTCAAGTTAATATCTGCCATGTCACTATTGAGGACATCTTCAACATTTTCTTTGATCAAGCATAACTTCATCATCCAAAATCAGTTTTCAGTGCTGTTTTTTTTAAACCGCATATTTTTTCGATCTCTTTGCATCCAGATGGTTAGTTTATGTTCTTTCATCCATTAATTTATAGTATGGCTTCCTCTTGTGATATTATACTTTCAAGTTCTAATTATTTCTCATAGAGATCTCGTATGGAGGATGTTCTACGAAGTAGGGGACTTTTCAGGATAACCTCAGTGAAAGAAATAGAACCCATTGATGATGATAAGAAAATTAAATGGAAAAATAGATATGATGAATCTCGTGGATTGATTGGGATGTCAATCTCTACTGATTTGTGATCCCACATATCTAGAATCGATGAACCTGATCAAGCTTGGGAAAAGTCAGAATCTGTGTTTGGTAAACACAATGAAATTCGGGGTCATCAACTTGAGAATGAGTTGATTTCCTTGAATCCAAATTATTTTTCATGCATTCAAGACTATTTATCTAAGTATAAAACTCTTAGACTCTTATGGGCAG
>LPNX011041902.1:297661-425773 GCA_001517045.1 Pseudotsuga menziesii | reverse complement strand
ACAGCTCCATATTCAGTCTCCATTGTTGATAATTTGCATGATCAATTGTTAATTGCTGTGAGTGAAATTAATCTACTGCAGGCCTGAATTTCTACACGGTGCTTGTTTTGAAAGGACATCCTTTGGGTGATATATTGTTGTAGGATGTATTTCCTTTATAATTACATGAAACCATAAAGAGATATTAGTTAATATAAGAAATATTAAAATTATACATGCATTTACAAAATCAATCCATATAAATACACCTATAATGAAAAAATTACAAATGGATGATAGCCACAACCCCCCTCAGCATGTCCATATTCCCTATAATGTCTTTTATTTTTTGCTATCTTTATTCTTATCCTTTTAAATCCCCTTCATTGACTACATGGACAATAGCAATTCCCATCACCATTATTTTCAATCCATCCCACAATATAGAAATAAATTCATGATTTTGATCGCATGGATCTGGAATATTGTTATGTTCTAACATTTTTTGATACCAAACTTGACTACTGATGATCGATATTAAAAAATCAAGGTCCACACTTTACTATTTTTAATCACATTAACAACTAAAATAATTGTGTCTTTTTTTATGTAAAGCAGTCCATGCACAGATTATAACTTCTGCAAATTGTCGCTTGTACAGAAAACATGTCAGAATATTCCCATTATATAGTTTATAAAAATAAATTCTCGTTGGATATCCTACAAAATTAGGATTTTTACCATTGTAATTTTGTCGTCGGTAGTAGTTGTATATCCGACGGTAGTTGCCAGATTATAGACGGCCGTTGAATATCCAACACAAACTAGAGAAGAAAAAAAAAAAAACAAAAGAAATCGTAATTACCAAGGTGAAATCCGATAACAAAGTCAATTTCGTCGGATGGCGTCAGATTTTCTTGTTGAGTTTCAAGTTCAAATCTTGTTGTGGATGCCATTCCATAGCTTTAGTAGTTAGTCAATAAGAGGCTCAATATATACATTCATATATTTAATTTTGTACTTACCTGATTGATTTGAACATATAAAATATATAATTATTACAACCATTAAGATATATAAATAATACACAAGATTTTAAAATAAAAATAATATATGACATTATGCAACAGAATATGACAAATGAGATGCTACTACATTAAGAAAATGTTGTAGAAACATACCCGGAATAATCATTTACAACATTATGTGATCCCCCTTTATTGACAACCGTGGAGGAATGTTATTGTTGATAACAAAAATAGGCCAAACCGAGTTAATAGTTCTCTTCTCTGCAAATGGATTGACACCATCTATTTCCAAAGAAATCCTAACATTATGAGGTTCTTACTTAAAGTGTGGACATTTTTCCTCCATATATTTAAATGCAGAACCATCTACAGGAATTCAAAGAATGACATCTTAACTTATATTATGCGCATGGTAATCCATAAATTGTGCTATGTTTTCACCTGAACAGTCACTGCAAACGTGGAATAATGGGAATATAATGAATAACCTTGTGAGAAACCTTTTTTGTTACTTGATTTGTTAGATATCTATTAATATGACTTTGTGGACATTCTATTTGAAATTTATGTTGTTTACAATATATGATATGGTCATCGGGGAATGCATCAATTGCTTCATACTACATTTAAATTTATTTCATGATGACTGATAATATCAATATATGTGAGGTAAAAAATTTGACAACGGTAACAAAAATTCAGCTATCAAGCTACAACAAATTAAAGTAAAAAACTAGTTAATATAATATATAAATAATTTTAATGAAGCATATTTCATCCGTATTAAATTTAGTTATGAATTAACAATGAGATTATCATAGGAACAAAGATAGCCTTTATCGCGATCATATATATTTGATGGAATATATTGCATACCTTAACATCTGTGTGGAAGATGTGTTTGAAATAACATTCATGACCTTCAAGTTCATTATCAACGATATAGCAGAGAGAAAATTTGTGTTAGATCCTTCATAAATGAGTTTGTATGCCTTCTGAAGAAGATGTAAATCATGAACATCATCAAAGTCATCATTTTCATGATCATCATCATCATCATCAATTTTAGCATTGAACATATCATGGATCAATGTATTTGTACTATCATCTTCAACTATGTTATCAGTATGATCATCTTCTTCAATATGATCATTAACTTAATCTCCATTATTCATAGCTCCATGCTGCATTGGTGCTTGTTCTGAAAGCACATCCTCCAGGAGATATGTCATAGGAGGTATTTCCTTTGTAATTGCATGAAACCATCAAAAGATATTAGTTAATAAAATAAATATTAAAATGATACATGCATTTACAAAACCAATCAATATAAAGACATATATAATGAAAAAATTACCAATGGACAATAGTCATTCCCCCCTCAGCATGTCCATATTACCTACAATGTATTTTTGTTGTTGTGATATTTATTCTTATCCTTTTAAATCACTTGCACTGACTACATGGACAATAACATTTCCCATCACCCTTTATTTTAATTCCATCCCACAGTCTAGTAAGCAATTCACGATTTTGATCATGTGGATCAAGAATATTGTTATGTTCTGACATATTCTAGTACCAAGCTTGAATGATGATTATCGATCTTAAAAAATCAAGCTCCACACTTCACTATTTTTAATCACAGCAAAAATTGAAATAATTGTGTCTTTTTATATGTAAAACAATACGTGCGAACATTATAACTTTCGCAAATCGTCGCTTGTATAGCAAACATGTCGAAATATTCCTAATATATAGTTTCTAAAAATAATTTATCGTCCAATATCCAATCACATAATTATAGTTACCGTTGTAATATTGGCGTCATATTTTCAATGACAGAAGTTGAATATCTGACGACTGTCGTCATATATTGGATGGTCATCAAAAATCCGACAGAAAATGGAGTAAATTTTAAAAAAAGAACAAAAAAATTTGTAATTACAAAGGTGAAATCTAATGACAGGGTCAATTTTGTTGGATTGCGTTGGATTTTCTCGTCGGATTTCGGGTTCAAATCTTGTTGTGTGTCGACCATCCACCATTTGAAACCATATTCATAGGAGTGAATCCATATCCAACATATGAAGAAAAATAATCCTTTTAAGGAATGTCGAGTCTCACTAATTTCAATTCCTGGTAATAGGAAAATTTTGTATATTCTAGTTGCCAAGCAAGTTTGTGTGTGAGTTAGATAGTAGTTAGTTTAAGGAATGCTAATTGATTGAGAAATAATAAACCTTTTTCATGAATAACATTTATCAATTGTTTTGACAGCTTAAAGTCTTCCCCACTAACTACCAATGTGTCCATTCTCGATCCTATTATTATCGCAATCCCTACGCTATGTACAATCCATTAACGTATCATAACAAAGGATAGAACCGTTTTCTTCCAAAAAACAAAATAATTTACCATTTAATGATTAGAGAAATAATAAAATCTTCCATTGGGTTAGTCTCTATGTATTTTTAGACCACTACTTGACACCATAGGCCTTTACCAACTATCAATATCAAAAAACATTTAGCTACCTAATATTTGCTAAAAATATGAACATTCTCTAAACCCTAACCACCAAGACCTTTGAGATTCACAACGTGCTTCCATTTAATGGAACTGTCCATATTTTTCTCCCTAATCCTAGAGAATTAGAAATTGAAACTAATTATACAGATCTTTTCTGATAGTAGCTTCAGGATATGTAATGGGTACATCTAATAGATAGGAATGACTTGAAGCTCATATTTAACTAAAATGTGCCTTCACGATAAAAGAGACAAGCTACTCATTTGAGATTGAATTAGATAGAAACCTCTTAATTCTCATTGCAATAACCATCACATGAATCTTATAAATGGATTTAATTAATAAAATGGGGATGTATTCATCAAGGTATACTATGTTATATGTGTTTGAAATGAGGTCAATGAAAGTATCATTGAATGTAGGTAGAACCTTCCAAATTATCTATACCCATTAAAGACTTTCAATAAACCATCTTCAAATATCTCATAGAGCTTTAAGAAAAAATCAATTGTCAAACCATTCAAACCAAGACTCTTGTCATTTTAAAAACCATGAATATTCCATATTTATTTGATCCTTTGAAACCTATTTTCAAAGATTCACATTTTTGTCTTCATTTTCAAAACTTGGAAATAATGTAGCCATATTTTCTACCTTAGTAATGGAAATTATATTCCTTTAAATTTATATAAATCAAATTAATGATTTTATGCCAATTAAGCAATAACCATAAATCTGTGGGGTAAAGAACTATCATTTTTTGAAATATCATACTAATTACAACCGCATATAGTTACATCAATCTAAAACTATGAAAATACCTACTGATACATACAAGCCAATATCTACTTATGGATCAACATATTCACTTGTATTTAAGTGCATCTATATGTAGGCATGCCCTTTCAAATGTAGTTAAGAGGAAAGTTATGGACTATAAGTGGAAAAAAGTAAGGAGGAAATGAATCATATGTTACATTATGTAAAACATTGCATGTACATTGGGTGACTTTGATTATAGTTCCTTCTTTCAATTTCCCATCTTCTACACTACTATTATATATAATTGGAAGCAATGTCTCATGCTTGTGAAGTTCATTTGAGATAGAAATACGGAAGCGAATGATTAATGAGTTGAGCAAGTTCACTTGGTTTAATGAGAAAACTTGCACCAACAAGAAAGGGTTGACAATGACATGAAGCAAGAGTGAAACAACATCTTCGGTCAACATAGTCTCCATAAGGTGAAGCTTGTTATTTTCTGTGGAGTGAAATTGGGCCTGAATTTTTTTTTGTAAAACTACAAATGATATAGAGGCTGCGAGGGGTAATTAGTTGACACATATAACTTGTAAGTGTTGTCTATTTTTTTTCTTTTTTTCAATATTTAAGGTAAATAGAAATTATATTATAATTTGTGAGACTAATAAAGTATTTGTATAGACATAGAAATAAGACCACAATATTGAAAAAATAATATGATGCGATGGAAAAAAATTGACAATATATCTCGTATATATTAATATCTAAAACACGTAGGTATAATATCTAAGATGTTTATGGATGGTTGAACATTGACAATTAAATACATCAAATTAAAATAAATTTGCATTATAGTATATGAAATCATCCTAGTAAAGTACATAAATTGAGGGAAAGGAAAGACAACAAAGAGATGTCTATATATAGTATAGATATGAAGATAGGCAATGGCCATTGGCTTTGAAATCCACAAATAGAAAGGAAAGTTTATACATAGAAAGAAATAACTACAAATAATATGTGCAAATAAATATTTGCATTGTGATGTATAACATTGTTCCCCAAAAAATGTACTTTATAATGCCTTTGGAATTTATTTATTTTTCCAAATGGCCCATCCATCAAAGGTATGGTCAATTTAATGAAAACTTTGTTCTAGAAACTTTATTTTCTAGTTGTGGCTTTGAAACCTAAGGATGATTGTTCATCTTGAATCTATAATACATATAGATAGTAACTCATTGCATGAAAGGTATGGCCAGGGAAGAGAAGGCTTGTTGTAAGAGCTTAGATAGTTTCTATATGAAAGAACTTAATATTGTTATTTTTTCTTCAGAATAGTTTAATTATTTGTATATGTTCAAGCATGGCTATGTTCAATATGGATATATGGTAATGATGTGTTTGTTGCTAATGTTAAATGTGGCATAAACCCTTATACATATTATTGTCTATTGTACTTAAACAAGATGGCTATATTTAGAGCTAGGGAAGAGAAAAATGGGGTTAAGGTTTCACGCTAAGGGTTTTGAAAAGGTTTCACGCCGATGGATTTTCAGTATTGTCTTGTTTCCAAGTGGCTTGTGTTTATGCTCAGGGTTTGTGGGGCCACTCTGGTTTCTTTTTTTTTCACCACCGCTCAGGTCGGTGAAGAACACACCACTGATATACCTTTAGAGACATCAATTCTCTCCTTAAATGCTCCATCAATGCATTGTTTCTCTAACAGTGCAAGAAGATTGGTTGTTTCATTCATACATGGGCCTCATTCTTAATTGCAGATTATCTTATGAATATTTCAAAGATCTTGTCAGACTCTTTAGTTCATCGGGTGTCCTGCACTGCCATTACTTTGATGACTGATTTTCCTTTATCTAGGGGACAATAGATAAAGGAAAAGCATATATCTAAGGCATGTTGAATTAATAATTGTTCTCACGTAAATAATTTCCACTATTATATTGCATTATAAAAATATGGAACCTATTCCAATTTAACAAGGAGAATATACCTAGATTGTATTATAAAAATAGGGAACCTATTCCAAAGTAACAAGGACAACCTATTATAAAAATGTGCAACTTATTCCAATCTGTAAGACCAATTCTAATGTAAGAAGAAATATTGGATTGTTCATCCTTGTTAAAAAATTCCTACAAATGTCTCAATGTTTGGTAATGTGATCTATGTTTGTCACAAGGAGGAAGTAAATTTGTGCTTTAATTGAAGTTTGCAAAGCACCTTGTTGAATCGTCATGTGATAAAAAAAAAATTGTAAGATGTACAACAAAACCCAATGCTTATCTAGATTTCACTTTTTTTAACTCCAAGAATTTGCTATGAAATGATCCAATGAATTGATCAACATTATATGGAGAATTGTTTGACTATATAACTATGATTATGTCAGTTTTTTTGGGCAACATGGTTTATAAATTCATCCTTTTGTTCAACCTATATCATTTTTTTTCTATGAATTCTCCTTAGAGAGGACTACAATCTGGTTGCATTTATCACAACAATGCATTAAAAAGCGACGATATGGAATAGTTTGTAATAACTCCATATAGAAAAGAAAAAAAAGGAATTTGATACACATGAATCCATGCAGAGGGGTTGATGTATCTATTTGACATGTGAATTAGATGTTTCTATTTTATCTAATCAACAAAACTCATTTGGAAACAATAAGTACGAATAGCTTGGCCAACGAAGCTCTGAAGTTGCCACTAAACACAACAATTAATTCAGCAATTTAAATTAAGTTTGCATTATATTATATGGAATCATCCTATTAAAGTACATCAATGGAAAACAATACAACACAACAAAGAAATGTCTATATATATTATAGATATGAGGATAGACAATGGGTGTTGGCTTTGAACTCCACAGGTAGAAAGGAAAGTTTACAAAGTAGGAAAGAACTACGAATCGTATATGCAAATACAATCTTGCATTGTAATGTATATTGTATTTCAACAAAAAAAAAATTGTCATGTCTTATATATTTTTCAACATGACCCTTGTATGTAACTTATGGTCAAGAAAAACAATACTTTGTTCTAGAAGATTTCCTTTCTCGATTGTGTTATTTAAACCCAATGATCATTGTATATCTTGATATCTATAATATATATACATAGTAACCTATTACATAAAAGGTTATGGTCAACAACTATTTTGGTCTATTTTGGCAACAAGTATGACAACTTTCCCAACAAAACTTTGGAATTCCCACCAAACACATTGCAATTCAAATCAAAAATAAAAAACAACCCAAACATTTTTGTTTTGGTTGGAATAATTTTGAATCGTGATGCCATGTATTGATGACCAACTTTGTTTATGACACTGGGAATGTTGCAATTCTATGAGTGATAAAAGAGGATGCATGGGTGCATGAGGTTTTGGGTGTAGAAGCATATTGAACCATCCCACATTTTTCCATATTGCCCAAGGGAAAATGGCCATGTCCATTTAGATGCAATGGACATCTTATGCTTAACTCAACAGAAATTTCAAATTCTGCATGAACTTTCAAATCACTACAGAAGACAATATAAGTCTTCTCTTTAGATGCAAAATGATTATATATGGTCCATTTAGATGCAATGGACATCTTGTGATTAATTCATAAACAATGTCAAAATATGATGGAATTGTAAAGTCACTACAATAGGCAATATAAGACTTATTTTCAAATGCAAAATGGTTATATATGCTCGGTGAAAACGATGCCATGGATTGATGGAAATTTGCATGTCTAAGACTGGAAATGGTGCAAATTTATGATTGACAAAAGTGCTTTCATGGATGGAGTTTTTTTTATGTAGAAGAATATTTAAGGAAATATCATACATAGAATTTGCAGATAGGGTATTTGTAATGAAACTAAACATTGCAGTTATGTTATAAGAATAAACTAACAGTGCAACAATGTTTAGGGAGGCCTTAAAGAAAATGTCCTATGATATGTGGGAAACTTGGGAAGAGTACAACTTGTTCTGTGATTTAGGCAGGTAAGTAGAGACTAACTATGGAGATAAATGGATTTTCAAACAAGAATAATCTCTCCCATATATCCTAACAACACAAAGAAGGTGTTGGAACAAATTTTTAAGGAAATATGGATTTGAAGGAAAACCAAAATGAGAAAATGTGGATCTACCCGATAGTAATCTTTAGTGAGGTAATAAATAATTGGATGGAACATTTTTTCCAGTGGGGAAGTTTATTTAGAAGTAGACATTTGCACCAAAGAAGGCCAATAAATGTACAACACAAAATGTAGAAACAATTGAATAGACAAAGAAAATGGTGTGTAAAATGACATTTGGATAGGTGAGTCATTGGTCCAGCAAATGGCATTTGGACAGGCGTCTCGTGTGTTTTGACAGGTGTTTTCTTAACTTGGTTTTGATGGAGCCTTATTTGGTTAAATGAGTGTGGCTTTCTTGTTGTAAAAACCATTTGTTTGTTAAGGGTCCATCTTGCGCTAACAACCCAGGTAATTTTCGATATTACAGGATTCAAGATTAAGCCATTCTCCAACAAAGAACAAAGCTTGGAAAGGGAAATGTTTGGACATTCTCCGAGAAAAGTATGATAAGGGAATGCACTTTTTTCCTCGTGACCAAGACATTTAAGTTTCTTTTGAAGGAATTTCCTATTAGACATCTTGTTAATTGTAATATATTTCTTAAAACATGTATGCATTTTGTTGAGATAAAAGAAGGATGAAACAATTTTTGATGCGCCTGAATCCCTAGATGTGAAAATTCCTTTCCGTGAAATGCAAGTGCTGCAACAAATTTTTGACTTCTTAAATAAGTAGGTAGGAATTGAAGAGTTGTATATTTTTTTATAGCAGATGGAATATGAACAATTCGCAATGCTCATGCAAATTGAGATATTTGTTTATCACATCCCCTCCCTCCTTACAGGAGAAACACGACCATAGTTCCACACATTTGATGAATGAGAATCCAGCTCAAAGTTCAATTTATTCAAGTTTATGTAAATTCTCTTACTTCCCAATAACAAAGATATTGATCTTGTCAGTGATCCATTCAACGATCTACGAAGAAAAAAACCTCATAGGAGATCGAACGGTCGAGAAAGATCATGGGGGAAATCGATGGTCACAATTTGTTCCACATCTAGAGATAGATCAATGGTTGAGAATCAATCCACATGAATCAACGGTGTGAAAAAATTGAGTTTTTGGAATCGACAAAATATAGAAATTGCGGTCCCTCATCTTGCATCCCGCATTCCGCATGTGGAATAGACCGTTGTGGGAATAATCAGTTGCAGAAATAGAGATCGTGAAGCCGCATCTTGCATTTCGCATTCATGCATCCCACATCTTGCATGCAGAAAGGTGAGTTGCAGAAGGAAATCTGTGGGGAACAAAGTTTACAAAAGGACGTTCCTGCATCCCACATCCCGTAAGTTGCAGAAAGAAGAGTTGCGGAAGGAAATTCAACCTATTAACAAAAGTATTGGATAGATTTTATCATTCATGCCATCACCAATCCATCCATTTAAGTCCCATAATGTAATTTATAAATACATTGAAAGAAACATACACAGATGCATACAATTGCAATTATACAACGGAATCAATTCATCAATTCAACACATTAAGCATGTTCATCATATTTCATTAAGAAATTACAAATGCAGAGATCAACATAAAGGTACTTATCTTTGAAAAAAATTGTTCTACAACCAGCTACGTCACTGCAACGTTCCACCCAACCATATGCCAGTGCCCTCATCAACCTCTCAACAGCACTACCACCCTCGAGCTGGGCATGATTCCCACAAGGAATAAGGAACACTAGCAGGCTCACACATATCCAAGGATACAACAAAACTCAACCAATCCAACACGGTTGGGTTTATCAGGATGCAAACAAATAAGCCAATATACTATTGGGTTTATTAGACTGCAGTCAGTCAATCCAACATTCACGCTAAGGACCAACCAAGACAACTAGTAGTGGGTTTATCAGGCTGCAAAGGATCTAGAAAGATTGAACTTCTAAGCTAGTGAGCTCAACCACCGAGCTATGGACACCTGCACTAGATCAGGCTTGGCTCCTCACACATCTACACACCCAACACAAGGAAGCATCCCCTTCTCTTCTACATATTCCCTCAGGCTATTCCTTCCATTCCAGTGTTGTTCAGGGTGTGCAAATAAGAAAACCATCTCCTCTAGATCTATTTAGTAAGGTTTTTTTCCTACATTAGGTTTATCAAGCTAGTTTAGACCCAATCCCACTCCAAACCAGTTCAAACCAAGGAAAAAATATGCACACATATCAAACCACAATGTCAACACAACAAAACATGCTTCCACTCACTTAGTGACAGAGGATGCCATTGCACAACAACACTGAGGATGGTAAAAACAGGCAAAAAACCCAGAACAAAACATGGTTCTGCAAGCAGGACCAACGCACAGTGCACATGCACAAAATGGAATAGAGAATTATAAGAATGGACCACAATGTTTCGGTGAGAGCCAGATGATGGACTGGCATGCACAATGAGGAAAAAATTGAAAACATGAAGGATGGATTATCAAAATGCCCCCGACTCCCCTAAACGTGAGGGAATTTGAAAACATAAATGCATGAGGGAATGGGCATACGTTTTTGGGTGTTTCCTTTTGACACATGGATTTTCCCCAAAATGGCTCAAGGTTAAAAATCCCCCCCCCCCACCCTTATCCTTAGGAAATCATGCCCCCATCTCATTATTTGTTGTAGTGACATAGCTGGTTGTGGGTTTTTAATTAAATTGCATATTTATATGATGTCCAAAATTATATACTGTACTTGACTTAGCACCATAAAATATAGGCATCAAACTTTATCACCTATACACAAAGCATCAAAAAATGGCAAGGCCTTGGCCTTGATCTCCTTTCCATGATTCCATACAATATTTACATCATATATATTTAATGCAAGCAGGGTAAAAACCGGGGTGTTACATTCCCCTCCCCCTTCAACAGCACTGTCCTCGGTGCTTTACAAAATTAAACAAAGATGGATGTGTTAATCACATGCCATCCTCCATCTCCCATGTAGCCTCTTCGAGACCATAGTTCTCACATTGCACCTTTACCTGCCTTAGGGCTTAGTTCCGAAGCATTGTGACCTTCCTGTCGAGGATGCGCATTGGCTCGATTTGGAATTCTCCCTCGAGTTCCACCTAAATCACATCCCAATTTATCACATGGTTAGGATCATGTACATATCTCTTCAGCAAAGAAACATAAAAAAAATTATGAGCCCTAGTGCTAGCAGGAAATGCAAGTATATATGCAACTGGCCTTATTATTTCAAGAACTCCAAATGACCCATAGTATCTAAGTGACAACTTGGCACAACTTCCAAGATTCAAGGAACTCTTCTTTGCCCTTACTCTAAGGTAAACATGATCCCCAACACTGAACTCTTTGTTCACCCTATGCTTATCTGCATAGATTTTATGTCTGTCCTGGGCTGCTTTCAGATTCTGCTTGATATTTACAACGTCCTGCTCCATCTCCTTAAGCAATTTTGGACCAAGCACAACGTTGTTCACTGGATTATCCCAAGTCATTGGTGTCCTACACCTCATGCCATACAAAACTTCATATGGACTCATCCCCTAGGATGATTGATGTCCATTGTTATAAGAAAACTCTACCAAGTGTAAATAATCTTCCCACTTGGTTGGTTTTTCCATCACATACATGTGAAGAATGTATTCAAGCACCTGGTTAACTCTTTTTGTCTTCCCATCAGTCTGAGGATGGTAGGCAGTGTTTAAATTCAGCTTTGTACACAAATATGCAAACAATCCCTTCCAAAAATTGGAAGTGAACTTGACATCTCTGTTAGAGACTATTGTCTCATGTAATCCATGCAATTTGAAAATCTCCTTCATGAATATCTTCGCAATGTCATCAGTCTTATGCATAGACTTAACCGGTATAAAATGTGTTTCCTTTGTCAACTTGTCCACCACAACCATGATGGAATCATGTTGTCTTCACGTCATTGGAAATCCTGTAATAAAATCCATGGAAATAACTTCCCATTTCCATGCTGGAACTGGAAAGGGCTACTACAAACCTGTTGGGTTTTGATGCTCAACCTTCACCTGCTGACATTTCATGCACATTGAAATATATTCAGCCATGTCTATTTTCATTCC
Source organism: Pseudotsuga menziesii (assembly GCA_001517045.1). Classification (NCBI taxonomy): domain Eukaryota; kingdom Viridiplantae; phylum Streptophyta; class Pinopsida; order Pinales; family Pinaceae; genus Pseudotsuga; species Pseudotsuga menziesii. The sequence goes on along the minus strand of LPNX011041902.1, from coordinate 413,249 downwards.
TAGACAAAAGTACTCCTTTCTAGCTATAGCAGTTGTCTTCTGATATTCTGGGTAACCAGAATATGGATCTTAATGGATCGCATCCATAACAACCCTCCTTAAATCTGCTGCATTTGGAATATAAATTAAGTTCTTATAAGTAAGGAGTCCATCTTCTTCTAATTTATATCCCTCGTGCTTCTTTTCAAGGCTTTGCTGCTACAACTTGTCTTTTAACTATGCATACAGTTCATCTTCAACGCCATGATTAACAATCTGTTGTCTTAGTCAAATTCTAGTAGAGCAAAAAGTCGAGAGGGGTTTCATTTTCTTGGCGGCCTAGGATCAAAACTTGTTGCTCCTGGAAGGCGACATTCAAATCCAACCATGCTAAGGGTTGGTACGGCTAGCCTTGGTGTGATCCCCGGGTGATTTTGACGGCTTAGATTCCCTTGGATCATTGTTTGTCAGACCAAAGGTTCCCTAAACAAGTCACAGGGCACTTAACCAAAAAAAAAACAATCTGCTGTCTCAAATCTGACTGGAAAATACTAAGAGATGCCACATGCATTTCCTACACCTTCCTGTTGAGTGCATCAGTTACCTTATTCTCTTTTCCTTTTATGTGTTTTATTTCAAGAGCTTTCCTAGCATTTAAAGTAGGTTGATCAAACAAATACTTTAGACCACAATGATTTGTCCTTAGCTCAAATATTCTTCCCATCAAGTAATGCCTTCACATCTTGAGAGCATGTACTATGGTTGAAAGTTCCATATCATGAGTGGCATAGTTCTTCTCATGCTCCTTCAAATTTCTGGACTCATAACATATTACATGGTTGTCTTGCATAAGAAATCCTCCAATTCCTTGACCGCATGCATTAGTGCAGACCACACAATATTTCTTTGGGTCTGCAACTTTCAATACAGGTGCACTTGTGAGAATATTCTTCAACTACTGGAAGCTTTCTTCACACCTCGATGTCCATTCAAACTTTATCCCCTTCCTTTGCAAAGAAGTGATGGCATGTGAAACCTTGGAGAATCCTTCAATGAATCTCCTGTAGTATCCTGCAAGTTCCATAAAAGATATTACATCTATCACATTTCTTGGAGTAGGCCAATTCATAATGTCTTCAATCTTGTCAGGGTCCATAGATATACCCTCTTCTGAGATAATGTGATCCAAATACTGAATTCTATCTTTATGGAAGTCACACTTGCTCCCGATGCCCCCTGATCAATTGTAATGTCAATCTCAGATTCTCTTCATGCTCTTCCTCATTCTTAGAATAAATAAGAATGTCATCAAGGAAAAAAGAACAAACTTGTCCAAATATCTATTGAAGACACTATTCATAAGGCACATAAATGTAGCTGGAGCATTTGTGAGACCAAATGGTACCACTACAAACTCATAATGTCTACACCTTGTTCTGAAGGTTGTCTTATGAATGTCTTGATCCTTGATTCTCACCTGATGGTAACCCGACCTTTAGTCAATTTTGGAAAATACCTTTGCTCCTCTCATTTGATTAAAGAGGTCATCAATTCTAGGAAAATGATACTTGTTTTTCACAGTGGATTTTTTCAGTTGTCTGTAATCAATACACAATCTGAGTGTACCATCTTTCTTCTTCACAAACAGAACTGGTGCTCCCCAAGGAGACACACTCGGACTGATATACTTCTTTTCTAACAACTCTTGCAATTTCATCTTTAGCTCTAGCATTTCTGGTGAACTCATCCTGTAGGGTGTCTTTGACACTGGTGTTTCTCCTGGCACAAGTTCAATTGTGAATTCAATGTCCCTCTTTGGAGGAAGCCCTGGAATCTCCTTATGAAAAACATCCCTGAATTCTTGCAATACATGATAGTCCTCAAACCTAATAGTTTCATTCTCTGCTGCTTCCCAAACATGAGTTGCATACACTCTGCAACCCTTCCTACAAAAATTCTTCAACTGCGTTGCTGAAATCGGCCTCACAGAAAACACCTTTGGAATGCATCTTACAACTATTGGGTTCCCTTCTTCATCCATGCATTCAAAATTTTTATTATAGCAATCGAGATTTACCATGTGAGCTTCTAACCAATCCATACCAATGAGAACATCATCGGAACCAAGTGGAGAAAATTCATATCTACACAAGTGACCAATCCATTCATCACCAATGAGCATTTCTATACCACTTCACTAACCTTTCTCGTAGTTCCAGTGGCTAGCTGAACTAACCATGATTTTCCATGCTTTACTTTCTTAAAAGCACAAATATCCACTACTCGAGGAGAAATGTAACTGTGAGTAGAACCAAGGTCAATCAAAATAGAAACAGATTGCTCAACAATATTACTTGCAACTTCAACCACAGTTGACTGGTGATCTTCCCGTCGGTCCTCTAGTGCTTCCTAGATTCTAGGGACGACCCTTGGTACTTGACCCACTGTTTCTACCTCTTGAATGTTGTAATACGGCCTTGCATTCTCATTATCAAGTGGATAATTCCTATGTATGTGGGGCCCTCCAAATTTCTAACATTGGAGTGGTGCATTGTTTTGTTGTAGATCTCTTTGCTCTTCTCCCACCACTCTAGCTGGCTGCTTCTCAAGTTCGGATGGCTTCTTCTACTGATTCCTGAAGTTAGAAGGTTTGAAACCATTTTTCCTTCGGTCAGAATTCTCATTCTTCTTTTTCTTCCATGTCTTATGATAATCATGTTTTCCTTTGATTTTCTCATAGCAATACTTCGCTTTTCTTATCGCTTCTTCCAGAGTTCCAGGTTCATAAAACTCAATTATGTCTTTGTAAGACTCGGGAAATCAACTCAGGAAATATTGTATTTTCACCTTCTCATATTTGATGTACGTGACATACCTCAATAGTTCCAAGAACTTATTTGCATATTCTTCCATGGTCTATTGTCCCAATATCAACTCATGGAACTCTTTGATCTTATCATCTAAGTACCTGTCATAGAGGTACTTCTGCTTGAAATACTTATAGAACTATTTCCACACAATATTCCTTTCATTAATATTTTTCACTTTCCTGAAGTGATCCCACCATATGTATTCTCTTCCGTTCAAGTTGAATATGGCTAACCTAGCCTTTATATTTCCTGAATAGTCTTGGACTTGGAAATATTTCCTCATCCCAAGAAGCCAAGATTCATCTTCTTGACCATTCTTTATCTCACCATTCAAGGTAGGAGGCCTTGCCTTCTTAAATTCATCACATGAATGGTTCTGGTAGCATCTCTTTCTCTTATTCTCATGAGAAGAAGAACTTGAACCACTAGTGGATCCTTCAGAGTTAGATGACCCACTAGGAGATCTCTTTCTTTCTCTAGCGGTGCTCTTACTTCCTTCTGGTATCACTGTCCAGTCCCTAGAGTTCATCCACCTCTGAATGTCTGTCAAAATGTGTAGCATGGCTGCATTCTGCTGATTCTTTTTCTCCATAGCCTTAACCAATATTTCATTATCTTCCATGTGACTTTGCATCTCAACCTATTGCTTGGAATATTTCACCTCCTGTGGACAACAAGGTGTTTTGCTGGTCTGAATGGTTCAGATCCAGAACAAATAGATCATAGAGGTTGATAACTCTCCCTAGATGTTGTAGATATCTGGAATGCAAGGCTTTGATAGTTTACCTGTGTACCTACAAAAGAGTTCAACATGAAACAGATCAAAGAAAACAGAATATGATCTACTAATCTATGCTAGTGACTAAGGAATATAGCAGTATATATCTGAAATCAAACATCAACAATATATATGGGCCAGAAAATCAGCTTGCATCAAAAATATGAAGAAGTTTACAACCAAGCCTTAGTGTTGACATGCATCTCCATGAAACTAGATCTTCATCCCCAAAAGCTCTGACTCTAGCTCTCCATGCTCTCTCCAAATGATCTTGGGCCAAGAATCAGTCCAACAGCATAACAATACCTATAATGTTCCCCCCATCAACCATGGCTATGAGCTCATATTTATAGGGCTAGATGGATAGAGATGGTTGAGAAATGAGTGGGTGAGGTGGCCTCTAAGATCCTAGGATGAGAGATCTCGAGCTCAACAAACCCACAGTAGTAGGGATAAGGGATATCTCAAGGCTTATCATCTAGAAGCCTTGAGAAGCTTCTCTTTCTCCCTTTTTGCTCAGGGTACTGCACTTTTCCTTCTATGACAGAGTGGTTCTGGTAATAACCGCATGTGTACCAAGGGTGACAGGCAGTGGCACCACTTGTAGACAACCAATGAAAAGCGGTGCGAACAGGGGTACTGCTCCTGGATAAAGGGGCATGAGCGGTGCTGGGAATTTGTATGATAGACTGATAAGAAACCATTTAGTATTCACTCCAAAAGTTGGGATTTAGGGAAAGTAGGTATGTCAAAGGTCTTATCACATGATAGTGATAGGATTTTGGTATAACATGATGCCCCCCAAAGCATGAGTCTTAGAGTGATACAATAAACGAAAGCTTTGAGAACAAGTCGTTGCCAGGAGATGAAAATGTTGGATCGATTAGAGCTTGCAGTAAAGTAGGCATCTGTAGTACATCAGTATGTTGACTCATAGATGCAAGTAACCAAAATCATAGCTGCAGACCAATACAAGGTAGATCCATGAGTGGAATAAACAAGCATGGCTACTAGAATACAGCGTAGATCCATGTGATAGAGGACTCAAACTTGGACATAGCTACCAGACATACAACATAGATCTATGTCATACAGATGAAAATTTGAGCATGCCATGACCATACAAATGTGGATCCATGCTAGATATACAAAAATCCATTGCAACCTGGGGAAAAAGCAATGAGCACTTTTGAACAAATGCCCAGGGTCTTCGTCTCATCTTCCACAAAGTATGATTCTATCCATGTGATTACAATGATCTGAAGTCGAACTTGGTAGAAACCACTTGATTACTGGCCAATGATGTGAACCATTAACAAGTGCGAGGTATATCACCATTAATGTCAATGATTCCCAAGGTACTCTAGTACAATCTACTGAGTGCGAATAGATGTCCTAATGTCGAACACCCAGTCGATTCTATCGATCAAAGGTCAATGATGTGAACCTATGTCGAGAACAAGAGAATATGTCATTAAGGCATATGGATCTCAAGGTACTAAATGTTGTTTCTAAGACTATTTACTAGATGATGAGCTGATGTCAACAGGAACAGTCTCGTCGAAGGAAGGCCATGATGAGTCCCACATCAACGACACGAAACTTGGAACACAGTTCTGGAATGATGTGAACATAGTAACCATATGACTGACTCAAAGATACTGACACAAAGGCTGTGTATACTGCAGAGGTAAGACTTCTTCAAATTCCCTTTGAACATCAGGTGGCATGACAAAATGACTTGGCAGCATGAGTAAACAGGACAAATACACAATGCAATAGTGGACACTGCATTCTTTTGAAAGACTCAAAGGATTGACATGACTCATGAAAGTGGATCATCACAGAGATCAGCTGAATACCCAATTGACTGACATGATTGTATAGACAAGTGCCATGTTCAAAGGTAACAACAAACAACTGCCATTATTTGCAAAATGATTCCCTTCCCATTTTCCCCATCATGATCGATGACTGCCACTTTTCGGTTTTACAAGTTCAAAGAGGGTAACAAACACTCGATATAGCTTGTTAGAAGACAAGTCTAGTCTCATATGTTTTACGAACCTGAGAGAGGATGGATTCGTTCCCAAAACGGGTCTCTCAATGTTTAATTTTTTAACGAGTCCACTGAAAGAAAACTCAGTATCGTTCATATTTAGAGAGTCTGAATGAATACGGAAGAAAACTTCCTGGGGGTCCTTTTTCGTATGATTTAGTCTCTAAGGCCTGAAAAAGTGTAAAATCATACCTTAGAGAACTCTTCTAGTCATGATTGGATGGAGTGTTCCTTTCTCATAAATAGTACTGTCCGAACTGAGAAAGAGATAACCTACCATCGGATAGACGACTCTTCAAATACTTTAACGAGCGTGAAGAAGACAAGATCCCTCGACAATCTTTTCGTATTTAGGGAGCCTAAAAGGGTTTAAAGAGAACTCCATGAGGTTTCTTTACACAATGTCACTTTTTACGATCCTGGAAAGATTCGAAAATGGACTCAACTATCTTTTCATATTTAAGGAGTCTGAAAGAAGATGTGAAAAGAAGACTCCATGATGTTTCTTTACACAATGTTGTATTTTACGAGCCTGGAAAGAAACATGAACTGGACTTGGAACATTGATACTAGATTTTAATGAGCGTGACAAAGTGTCATAATAAACACTCAATGACCTTTTCTGTTTTGTGAAAGTACAAAAAATCCATAAACAAACTTTCCAAAGCTTTCACTAAAGTCAACCTGCAGACGACTCATAAACAAGTGTTAAATGCATCCAAAATCAACATTACAGGATTAGGACATATAGATTTTGACCAGAACATGATGTAATATCAAAACTATACTAAGTCAGACCCAAAAAATGTCTATATAAGGCAAGTAAATAGTAAAAAATCAAACATTTCACTATTTACCTCTAGCAGAGAGCACTTGGAGCATTTTTTAGCCAGATCTTCCACAGCTGATACTGGAAGTTTCCACCGTCCGTTTTCAGCCTCGTCAGTTGTGGGTAAGAGCTAAAACCTTCTTCCTTCATTTCATAGCTTTTATTTTGGGATTTGATGGGGTTTTAGGCCTATTTGGAAAGCCCTAAAATCCTATTTGTGGGCTCCGCAGCTACCCCTTATAGGATAGGCGGTACCACCCGAGAACTGCGCCAAGATCAAGGTGGACAGGCAGTGTCACCTCCTATCTCCAATGGGGCACAGGCGGTGCCGGCTGTGGAGAAATTAAACCAATGATATATACAAAATTATCTCATTCTTTTGATTTATGATGATTTAAGGATGATATTGATGTATACCATTGTTGTTTTGACAGGTCTAGGATTCCAAAATATGGTGATATGGAAGGAAAGAACACATGATGATGAGGATGCCACTTCTGAAAGGGATCCGGTTTGTATTGCCGTACTCCAGAACTGTGGACACATAAATTTATTCTGGACACCAAGCATGGTGTCCCATGAGAGACTACTGGAACACATACTGAGAATGTGGAATCCAGAACAACAGTATTTCGAGGTGGGGGAACATATACTCACAGTGGAGGTAGAGGACATCTACTTCTTGACTAGCCTATTGAGACGGCATGCCCCTATCTCATTGACAAGTTCTCATGGTGGGGACATTACCACCAGAGAGATTATAGATCGACATTGCGTACCAGGTATAGGTACATCAGGGAAGAAAATCTCCATCAAAGCAGTGACAAATAAAGCTCTACGGATTGTTTTGTTCACCATGCAAAGGGTGGCAGGGAGTCAGGGTGCACATCGGGATTCCAGGGAACATATGTTGTATGCCCCATAGGAAATGGCACCTACGGTGTTCAACTGGGCAGAAGCATTGCTTCCGATCTTCCAGGATCAGCTGACTAAATGTCAGTAGGGAGAGCTAAAGCAAATCAGCTTTGGCTCCATCTTAGCTTATTTCATCTTTGAGCGGGTCCCCCATATGAGGCCCCATGTGACTTTTCGAAGTCTGAGAGCACGAGATCCCCGCATGCTGAGGTGGGTCCAAATCATGGCTCGCACAGGAGTAGGTAGGGGCAGAGTGAAGTTCAGTGACATGTTCTTTAGATGGCTTCGGGATCAGATGCTCATGGTCAAGGACTATGCCTATGAGGGCACAGATTTTACAGGTGATCCTAACCTACCACTCCCACTTGGAGGGCAATGGGGAGACATTGCTAAGAAAAAAGAAACACTAAGGATGGAAAGTGTTTTTAGGTTTTATATTTTTTATGATAAGTGACGAGACTTGTTTGTCTTCATGCAGATGTTGGAGCAGCGAGACCTAGAGGAGCATCTCCATTAGATAGGCGAGTCGGAGCCCGCTTCCTACCATAGGGTGATGATATCACTGGGGAGCTAGAGGATAACCTTGAGAGGTTGACTCTAGACATCCCATATACTGACATAGATGACCTCCCAACTAGATATCTAAGATCTACCGCAGGAGTACCAAGCAGATTCAGCAAGATACTACACAGGGTGGCTCGAGCAGTGATGTGCTATCATGAGCACCACTAGTGGATGAGACATATATACTGAAAGCTGATAGATTTTGGATTTTGTATGATGATTTTGCTTGAAATCCTACGTTCTTCAGATGAGGTCTCGAGACCTATTTTTTGTAACATTTTCGTATATATATATATATAGAGAGAGAGAGAGAGACTTTTACATGATGTTTATACGTTTCGAAGGGATGAATGCATTTTCTATGAGTTCTATGTTTCTTTAAATGTTTATTTACCATCTACCATGTTTGATTAACATCATGAATGGGCAATATGCCAATCTAGGATGTAATTAGCCAATGAATCAACAACTACATCATGTTACCTAGGGATATGCCTATATGTAATGGTTCCAAATGATGTTTCTAACAAACGTACCCTCCGAAAGAGGTGAAGGAGCACTGGGTTCCTAATGGTGTAAACATGGTTTAAATGACAAACCACGAGTTGAGATTCCATCAAAACTACTAGATCATGGACATCCTGGGAGGAAGCTTCAATTAGAAGACCAATGATTGCTTCATACTCAGCGATGTTATTAGTAGAGAGACCTAAGTGAACTGCTCTTGAACTGACCAAATCTTCAGCTGGGGAATAGAGAATCCAAGAAGTCTAGGTTAGATTCAAGGTGTGGAGGAAAGCACCATCAACAAAGCCATAGAAAGCCATCTGCATGACCAAAACATGGTATAAAAAGATGCAGACACCAAAACTCAAAACCATCTTGAAAATACTAAAAACACACTGAAAATCAATCAATATACATATATACAAGATACCATCCAAGAATACCTAGGCATAGTACCTTTTTAGGTATAACCCATTGCGAGGTTGCCCCAAAGGGATCCAATCATAATATACCAACTCATAGTCTCCTTTTTCTAACACCTTGGAAATAATGAAAGGTCCATAGCACATAGACTCGAAATTACCCTTTCCTAGCTTGTCATATCTTTGGTCATAAGTCAAAACTAGGTCACCCTCATTGAAAACATGAGGCTGGATGGATTTATCGTACTGCGCCTTGACGTGTTTCTTATGTGCCTCATTAGCCAAGGTAGCATCTCTACGAGTCTCATCAAGGTTATTCAAGTACAAGAATCTCGCTTCCTCTGCAGAAGTGTCCGGGAGAATTTTGACGGCGAGTTGTAAAGATGGAATCTGACATTGGATAGGAAAGACAGCTTCAAGTCCATAGACAAGCTGGAATGGCATGAAACCAGTAGCTTTTTTCACGGAAGTCCGATAAGCCTAAAGAGCAAAAAAAAGAACGAGATGCCAATTGGATTTATGATCTCCAACCATCCAACGAAGCATAGTTTTCAAAACTTTGTCAATGGCCTCTACCTGACCATTAGCTTTTGGATAATATGGCATAGAGTTTTCATGGAGAAAACCTAGCTTGGCACTCAATTCCTCCATCATGTGATTATGGAAATGGGATCCGTGATCAATGAATATGGACTGTGGAACTCCAAATATAGCAATGATATGGTTGAACAAGAAGAGAGAGGCATTCTTACCATCTTCTACATATGTAGGCATGGCCTCGGCCCATTTTGTGAAATAATCCACAGCTACGATGATGTAACCATGCCCCCCGACTGAGGTAGGCTTACAATGCATGAAGTCAATCCCCCATTTGGAAAAAGGGCTAGCGGCAATGATTGGGTGAAGCAGAGCAGGATGGGTGTGCTTTTTGGGATAAAAATGTTGACATGGTGGGAATTTCTTAACAACCTCATGACAGTCTTTGAAGACAGAAGGCCAGAAATAGCTAGTGCGAAGGATTTTCTGGGCTATAGCCATCCCAGATAAATGACCGCCACATGCTCCAGAGTGGCAATCATTTAGCATGTGTTCAACCTCCTCATGGGTGAGGAATCACCAAATAATGGAATCAATCCCATGTCTATACAAGGTATCATACAAGATAAGATAGTATTTCATGTGGTGCCGGATGTGGCGATGATCATCGCGAGATAGATGCAACTGAAGATGCTGGGTCTGGAGATAAATCAACAAATCTCCATACCAAGGATCAGTAGTGATAATAAGGAATAGGAATTCATCCAGAAATGAATCGTTAGGCTCAGATTCTGTGGTAGCACAGGGAAGGTCACATATAAGCTCAGAAAAAACCAAGGATTTCTTTGATGTAGCCTTGGAAAACTCAAGATTGAACTCCTGAAGGATGACGATCCAACGGGAGTACTTGCCCCCGAGTACCTGATGAGTCAGAATGTAGTACATTGGGTTTTGGTCTGCCAATACGGTGGTAGTGCGAAGCAAAATGTAGTGATGAAATTTTTGCACAGCAATGACCCTGGCCAAAGCGAGCTTCTCCACATGTGAATAACAAGTTTCAGAATCAATAAGATTCTTACTGGCGTAATGAATCACATGCTCCTGACCGTGGAGAATGTACTGCACTAAAACCATGGCGATGGTAGTAGTGGAGGCAGAAATATACAAGAGAAAATCCTTTGAATAGTTCGGGGGGTGTATCACAGGTGAATGAGTCAGTGCATGCTTAAGACTATCAAAGGTGCATTGGGCCTAGTCATCCCAGAAGAATGGAGTGTTCTTCTTGAGGAGATGCATATAACCATGTGTTTTCTCAGTGAAATTGCACACGAAACGATGGATAAATTTTGCCTTCCCATACAAACTTTGGAGTTCAAGGATGGTGGTTGGGGCTGGTAGATTAATGATGGTGGCAATCTTCAAAGGATCGATCCAGATGCCATATTTGGATACCACAAAGCCAAGCAGACGTCCCGTCTCAATGCAAAAAAAACATTTATGGGGATTGAGCCATATATTATAATGACGACATCTCAGGAATATGGCTCTAAGATGACCGGGGTGGTCCTCCCATCGATGTGAATGAGCAGGGAGGTTCTCAAGGTACGGTTCAACAATATGTTTAATGTCGTGAAACACATAGGACATCGCATGCTGGAATGTGGCGCCAGTGTTTTTCAAGCCGAAAGGTAACTTATTATATGCAAAGGTTCCCCGTGGGAAAATAAATGCTATCTTATGCTGATCAGCAAGCAATACCTCAATCTAATTATAGCCGAAAAATCCATCCATGAATGAAAAGATGACACTTCCAGCACAGTTGTCGATAATATGATTGATGTGCGGGGTAGGAAAGTTGTCCTTGGGACAAGATTTATTTAAATCCCTAAAGTCGATGTAGACTCTAATGGTGCCCTGCTTTTTATTGACATGGACAACGTTCGATACCCATTCCGTCAGAGGTACAGGATAAATAAAACCAGCTTTCAGAAGTTTCTCAATCTCAGCTTTAATAGCTATGGCCTTCCTAGGATGGACTTGCCTAAGTTTCTTCCTGATAGGTTTAGCCATGGGATAAGTTTTAATCTCATGGACCACAATGGAAGGGTCAATCCCAGGCATCTCGTCATAGGACCAGGAAAAAACATCATAGAATTCCTTAAAAAGTGCCTTATATGCTTCAGATTCATCTGTGGAGCAGTTCTGCCGAACATGAACGTGCTCAATAACATCAGGCTTGGTTGATATGTCAATTGGGTTCATCTGAGTAATGTTGCAAAGGTTTCCTTCAGAATCTATATCTTGCAATAATATAGGAATTTTTGAAACGTTGACAATATCAAGGGGAAACAAGGATGCAAAATCATGGCTGCCCAAACTGGTATTGGCGAGGAACATGGATCTATGATGGTGATCCTCCCAAATGGGCTCATCCATGTTCATGATCTTTATAATGGACTCGTCAAAAGGAAAAGTCGTAGAGAGATAGTCTAGAACTAGAAGAGAAGGTGCTTATAACTAGTATGGTAAATGGTAAGGATCCGAAGCCACTAAATGAATGTCATCAGTGTGATCATCGGAGCAATTTTGAATGGTGTCATACATAGCTTCGTGCAGACTCAATGAGGTGGACTCAAAAACATTTGTGCCTAGGGGCTTAATATCAAATGAGGCGATCATATGGATTGTCACGGTATCTTTGCTAGGAGGAGTGGAGGGAAAAATCCCCATAAGGGATGAATCCTTCAACATACCTACCCCAATTGACTGGTAAGGAAAAGGGGACTGACCTAACATGGGGATGTTATTAGCCGTGGAGGTAGTAACATCTGGTGTATAGAAATCAAGTAGGCCAATAGTAACAATTCTCCCGAGATGCAGGAATTGGACTGTTCGAAATACTATTGAAGCAACAACGTTCATGGCATAGAACCAATTCCTTCCTAAAAGGAGGTTATAATCTAGAGGGGCATCTACCACTTCTACTTGGATGGAAACGGTTTTTCCCCCCAGATCGACCGCAAGGGCTGATACGAGGCCATGGGGTTGGAATCCCCATCCATCAAAGGCCTTAAGGGTCGTAGGTGATGTTACAATCTTGGGAGAGCCAAGATCTTTTGAACAAGTCAGAGATAACACGGAGGTCGAAGCTCCTTCATCTAGTACCATTCGAAAGACTTTCTTTCCCACTACTTTCGTAATGATTTGAAAATAAAGTTTATGCGGTAATCTAGGTTTATAGTTCTCAACATTGAAGTGAATCAAGTTAGTTTTATCCAGGTCTACAGCTCCTAATGCAGTCAACAAGTTCTTGCGCTGTGTAGGGAAACTTTGGAGTACTTCTAGGGTAGACATCGCACAAGGTTCTTGAGCGAGATATTCAACCACATTATAGAATTGAGCAGCTCGGGCATTGGGATTAAAGACAACCTTCCGAAGAGTACTCTTTGGTGGGTGTAAGATCATGTCGAGAATAGGCTTCTTGATAGACAAGGGAACAGTAGACGAGGATTCCAGAGAACTAGCAGAGGGAGCTTTCCCTGAAGAAGATTGATCTTCTTGCTTATCTGTGGGTTTATCATAATTCTGGCTTTGAGTTTGTAGATGGATGGTATCTGAGGACATCATATGAATTTCCTCTGATGAACTAGAGTTACCCTGGTTCGACATGTGGTCTACCAACTGTTGTTGAGAGGGGAAAGGATCCGTAAGTACTGCAGGTGCGGGATTAGACTTCAAAAAATGGGAGATTTCATCCCGACGGGGAGACTCCTTTGAGAAGTGGTCACCACCACATAACATACAAGGGTATTTATCCTTCCTTTTCCCTAGGTTGGTGTCATTATGGGTTGATTTTGGGGTCTCCTGCTGGTTTCCATGTTTTTTATTTCGATTTTTACCTTTATTTTTAATACCCGAGGTTTGAGTACTTTGAATAGAATTGACCTCGACATAAACCTTGGGATTCAAAGGAGTAATAGGATGGGTTTGCTTGGCAGGTTTCACTATGGATGGGGACTGGATTGAACCAATAATCCCATCAACAGTTACTTCTACTGATGGCTTGGCAAGGTCAGTGCTGGGGCGAGGAGCTTGAGGAATTAGGTCATAAAGAGTCTCGAACTGGGAATAGACCAAGTCTAGGTACTGAGCCCAACTAATAGCCTGCTCTTTGGTAATGGCACCTCCCATGGCCACATCTCGGGCAATAGGAGGCAACAAGGACTTAGTGAACCAATCAGCTAACAACTGATCCGGGATAGGGGCCTTAATGAGCCTTATCCGCCTTCTACACTCATGAATATGGTTAGAAATGTGGGTGGAGGTGTTATATCGTAGAGAAGTTAAAAGATCAGTGCATGTTTCATAACAAATAGGGAGCTGAAAGTGCGTAAGAAATACGGTTTCCAACGAGCCAAAATCCACAAACTAGTGTTGTGGGAGTTCAATATACCACTTCACGGCCGTACCGATCAAAGTTCATTGAAAGAGTCGTAACCTAACGAAATCATCCATGAGGGAGTTCGAGGAACACCACAAATGAAAATTCATAACATGGTTCCACGGATCTTCACCTTGCTTCCCAACGAATTTTGGAATGTCCGATGGTAACTTTACCAGAATGGGAGGCCATGGGGGATTGTGTCGAATGGGATCATTAATCAACTTGGACAAATCAGGCAAGTCCAAAGTTGCAAGGAAAGGTAACTGTCTATTAGGATGCACATACTGGTAATATTGATATGGCATGAAATTACCAATAGGGCCATAGGTTGACTGATAAACAGGTTACTGTGAGGAAGAACTACTGGGAAATCCACCCATGGGGGGTTGATTTCCATAATTAGGACCGCTAGGACCACCAGGGCCTCTAGGAGGAGGACCACCAGAGCCACCGGGACCACCAAGACCACCAGGACCACCAGAAGCCAGACCACCAGACCCTCTGGGACCTCCAGGAGGTGGAAAACCTCTAGAGCCATCGGAACCACTAGGTGGAGGGCCACCAGGCCCTCTAGAGCTATAAGGAGGAAATCCACTAGGTCCCTCAGGACCACTAGGACCACTAGGACCATGAGGAGGACCGCTAGGCCCTCTAGGACCATTAGGTCCCCCAAGGGGAGGACCTCCATAAGGCGGTCCTCCCACACCTCCCGCAGTATGTATGGGTATCCCTCCCATGGCTGGCATGTAAGACCAGTTGGGTTTCCCCCATGGCATAAAAGTGTTCCTAGGGAATGGGATTCCAGTAACATTGGATAGATGATTACCTATAGGTATTTGATAACCATAACCACTAGAAGACTAAAAGGCAACAGGTTGTGCCCCCAAGGGATGACCTGAACTAGATGGGGGATTCACCACATTAGTGTGGGTGGGAGGGACAAAAGCTGTAGATGTTTCTATGTTAGAGGTCTGCACCTAACTAGGTACAACTCTGGGATCAGATAACGTAGGTCATACTAGGGGTTTCCCCCTGACATTCAAAGGTATTGAAGACACAGGAATTGAAGGTTGGGTCTCAGATGCAAAAGATCTGGGTAGATTTGGATCAGACATAACATAAGAGGTGAGAGAGGTGGAAATTTGACCTGGGCTATGGGTTGTTAATGGACGATCTATAATCGGTTCAATGGGTCTCATAGAATCGGCTAGTGAACAATATCCCACAGGAAGGAATGTGGAGCGAACTGGTGAAGGGCCTAATAGGTTGTCAATCTATTTTTCTACCTCCTGTGCATGGAGGATAGTAGCACGGTATTGCCTGTGTTCTTCTTCACTTTCAAGAGAACTTACATAGGTGCCAAATGAGGCAATGGCCTGTTCGAGAGGTGTCTCCCAAAAAGGAGAGTTAGGACAAAAATCCGGACGGGTATCATCAACATGATCTTCCCTGGGAGGATGGAGCAATGAATCCTCATGGGAGGTGAGTGTGAAAAATATGGTACTCCACTTTCCACCACCACACGATCTCCAACTTGGGAGGTGGTAGAAGCTCCTTAGTCGATAGCTTCCATTGGATTTCCTTCTGAAACAGAAGTAAAATCGGGTGGCAAGCCCCGTACTCTCCTGGACTGTCTTAACTCATCCAGTGTGTACAGTTCCTATCTAACCTAGGGTCTGAAAATATAGAAAAAACACACCAAAATACTTCCCTACTCAAACTATAGGTCAAAACAAGCAGACTTAAAATGACAGGAGGAGTTCAAAAGTTAGGTCTCTCACTAGGATTGTCAAGCCGGTGCCACTCACGATATACCTCAAGGGTACATGCGTAGTAATATCCTTGAATGTTGTTTTCAATGTATGGCTCCAAACAAGATGGCCAAAGGGATTTTCTTAGATAGATAAGGTACCCTAGTGGGGTCTCCTGATATACTCAAGGTATGTGGGAGCTCGAATCGGTAGTAGTGTTGTCTAATGAATAACTGTACACAAGGGGTCTTTCGATATACAATCAAGTATTTGAAGTACCTTTCTATATACCTCAAGGGTACATAAAAGGCCGTTCAATATACCTATGGTACGTGGAAGAACCGCGCGAGTCCCAGAATGTAATGCTGACAAATAACGACAACTCCTACGTTTTACGATGCCCGAACACGTCTCTAACCTATCACTCAAGTTACTATGTAAATTTTGACCTAAAACTACCATTAATTTTAACTTGTATGGTTAGGTGAATGCATGATGTTCTGACAGAAAAGTAAAACCATGCAGTATGCTTGTGCAAATGTTCACTTTACTGTTCAATATGCCTACTTACGGGAGGGAAGAGAGTGTTTTTCCTTTTGTTTCAAAACTAAAAATAATCATTCCAATCAACAGTCATGAACATCAATTCAAAGACAAGAAAATACTTCTACAAACCAAATTCTTCTTTTCAAAAGCAAATGGGAAGGGTGAGAATCTCTTTTCTGAAAAGAATAACATCAAGCACACCTATATGCCAATGCACTCTAACTTTTCGAGTTTCTTAAAAACATAAGCAAATCTAACTTAAAACTACAATTTTTATTTATTTATTAAGGAATTCCTATATGCATGAGAGACAAAAGATCGTAAAGGTTTTGAAAGCTTATGATCCCAATCAGAAAACCCAAATCCAACACTCAAATATGATTTCTTGATCTCAAGCAAAACTTTTCTTTTTTAAAGGGAAGAAAAAGAAGTTCACTATGCAAGCAAGAAATGAAATCTAGAAGCTAATATAATGTTCTTATTTCAGTATATGCAACGAAAAGAGAGTTCAATGAGCACCCTAACTTTCAGAAAACAAGAAATCCTTCTTTAAACACAACCAACAAGCAAGAAGCAGATGAACAATCAAAAAGACCAAACAAGTTTTTGAAATTCCACTCAAAATCAATCTTAACCATAAAAGTAGCAAGCCACACACATCAGACTCAATAACACAAGCCTAACAATAGAATTGAAAGCAATCAAAATTCCAAATTTTTACAAAGAAAAAAGAGGAAAAAGAGTTTTCGACTAATGCCTACCTGGTACCGCACTTTGTAGGTGTTGTAAGAGTGTTTCCAAAGCAGCACCGCTCTTTGCTAATCGGATATAGGCGGTGGCACCGCTTACTATCCACTGTGTTCAAGCGGTGACACCGCACCTCGTACAAAGCATTTCCGCGGTTCCCTATAGATGGCCAAAACAAAAAGAGAACAATGGATCAGATAAAAAATAGACTAGATCAAGGTGAATACTGTCGAATTGAATATGGTAACAGAGCATAAAAAAACGAAATAACTCAGATCTGAACAGATCTGTAAATTTCAAACCCAAATATTACAAATCAGAAAGTAGATCTGACTGTAAAGAGTTGAAGAAAATGGATCCTGGATTTGGACAAGAGTTGCAGACTGAGGACGATTATAACGACTAAATACAACTACTCCCCAGTAGAGTCACCAGATTTGTTGCTCAGAATACTTCACCTCCTGCGGACAGCGAGGTGTTCCGCTGGTCTGAATGGTTCAAATCCAGAACAAATAGATCACAGAGGTTGATAACTCTCCCTAGATGCTGTAGATATTTGGAATGCAAGGCTTTGATAGTTCACCTATGTACCTGCAAAAGAGTTCAACATGAAATAGATCAAAGCGACCAGAATATGATCTACTAATCTATGCTAGTGACTAAGGAATCTAGAAATATATATCTGAAATCAAACATCAACAATATATATGGGACAAAAAAATAGCTTGCATTAAAAATATGAAGAAGTTTACAACCAAGCCTTAGTGTTGAGATGCATCTCCATGAAACCAGCTCTTCATCCCCAAAATCTCTGACTCTAGCTCTCCATGATCTCTCCAAATGATCTTGGGCCAAGAATCAGTCCAACAGCATAACAATACCTACAATGTTCCCCCCTCAACCATGGCTATGAGCTCATATTTATAGGGCTAGATGGACAGATATGGTTGAGAAATGAGTGGGTGAGGTGGCCTCTAAGATCCTAGGATGAGGGATCTCAAACTCAACAAACCCACAGTAGTAGGGATAAGGGATATCTCGAGGCTTATCGTCTAGAAGCCTCCCGAAGCTTCTCTTTTTCCCTTTTTACCTAGGATACCGTGATTTTCCTTCTATGACAGAGCGGTTCTGGTAATAACCGCATGTGGACCAAGGGTGACAGGCGGTGGCTCCGCTTGTGGAAAACCAATGAATAGCGTTGTGAACAAGGGTACCACTCCTTAATAAAGGGGCATGAGTAGTGCTGGGAATTTGTATGATAGACTGATAAGAAACCATTTAGTCTTCACTCCAGAAGCTACAATTTAGGGCAAGTAGGTATGTCAAAGGTCTTATCACATGATGGTGATAGGATTTTGGTATAACACCACCCTCAGTCTTCTCATCGTGGCGGAAAAATTTGGAGAAGTATCTTGAAACCTCCTCCCATTAGAATCTATCTTAGTATTTTGAATTCATAGATTTTCCTCCATAGCATCTTCCTCGTATTCATTGGGGTTCTATGCATCATCACACATGTTGGTTCTCATGGCTCAGTGAAACCAGCTTTACCGAGCTGCACTATCTGGAATGCTGCCCTTTGAGGGTGACTATAATTCTGCAAAATGTGTTAATAAACAAAATTGTTAGCCGCATAATAAAATCATAAGTAAAAAAAAATTACGAACAACTCTATCAATTGTTCAAATTGGCCCATGAAGGCCCAATGCTACAACCCACGGCTCTGATACCACACTGTCACGTCCCCTCCTTCCTTGGAGGAGAAACGCAAACATAGTTCCACACATTTGAAGAATGAGCATCCAAATCGAAGTTCAATCTATTCAACTCTGTTTAAATTGTCTTACTTGCCAATAGCAGAGATATTGATCCTGTCGGTGATCGATTCGATGATATAAGAAGGAAAAACCTTAGAGGAGATCGAATGACGGAGAAAGATCATGGTGGAAATCGATGGTCACAATCTGTTCCACATCTAGAGACAGATCAACGGTTGAGAATCGACCCACAAGAATCAACAATGCATAAAACTTGAGTTTGCGGAATCGGGGAAATACGAAAATTGCAGTCCCTCATCCCTCATCCCGCATTCCGCATTCTGCATCCCACATTCCACATCTCGCATCACACATGTGAAATAGACTGTTGCAGAAATAATTAGTTATGGAAATAGAGATCGTGAAGCCCCATCCCACATCCTACATTCCTGCATCCTACATCCCGAATGTGGAAAGGTGGGTTGCAGAAGGAAATATGCGGGGAAGAGAGTTTACAGAAGGACGCTCCTGTATACTGCAAGTTGTGAAAAGAAGAGTTATGGAAGGAAATTCAACATGTTAACAGAAGTCTTGGAAAGATTTGATCATTCAGGCCATCAGCAATCCATCCATCTAAGTCCTATAACATAATTTAGAAATGCATTGAAAGAAACATACATAGATGCATACAATTGCAATTATATAGCGGAATTAATTCATCAATTGAACACATTAAGCATGTTCATCATATTTCATTAAGCAATTACAAATGCATAGATTATCACAGAGGTACTTATCTTTGAAATAATTTTGTTCTGCAACTAGCTACGTCATGGCAACATTCCACCCAACCATATTCCATTGTGCTCATTAATCTCTCAGTAGCACTGTTGATGTAATTGTAACTTCGGAATGTATTCACTTGTATTTCTTATGTATTGTACCTCGATGTTTATTCCAGAAGTTTCTATAATGTAAACAAGTCATGTCAAGTCATTGTGGGTAACCGTCCTATTGGTCAAGGGTTAAAGTCCCCGCAGTTGTGGGGCCCTAGGGTTATTAGACTATCCTAGATAATTTGACCCTAGGTGAGTCATTGTAATTCGGAGCAATAGTCCCCACTGTTGTTTTAAGGATAACCCTCCTTGTTGGTCGGAGGAGGCAAAGTCCCCACAAGTTGTGGGGCACTAGGGTTATTAGACACTCCTATAGATGTCGGATCTAGTAAGTAATTGTTAAGTGAGGCTGACATGTTGGATTGGGTTTCAAGTGAAGGAAATAATATAAATAGAGAGTAATCCTCTCTATTTATCACACACACACTCACTCATTGGGGCACATGAGTGAGAGGAGAAGATGTTGGTATCATAGAGAGAGAATACTACTATCGGGAGATCATCTTTATGTTTTTGGGTTTTACTTTTGGTGTTGATTCTATCTCTGAGGAAGTTGCGGGATTTTCTCCTTTATGGTTTCCCCGAGGAAAATTCTTTGTGTCTCTTGTCTCTTGTGTTTATTGTTGTGCATGTTATTCTCTCAGTTAAAGATCCTAAGATCATAATGCTAGCTTGAATGATAAAAATATAACATGGTATCAGAGCTAACCTGAGAAGAAGACATTATGCAGCTATAGAAGCTAGGTATTATTAATTTTTGGTTCTCTCTCCACAATCCATCAGAAAAAGTATGCTAGGCTAACTCTCCATTGAAGGGCGCATCTTACTGTCGAAGCAAAATTCGATTACGAGCATTTTCAGTTTTTGGTACGGGAAATTAGGGATTCTTACAGAAGATGAATTTTTGAGTGAGCCCAGCATAGGATTTATCTCCTCATCAAAATCAATGTTTAAATACCTGGGTCGATATTTTTAGTTGGGTGAAACTTGGGGAAAGTCAAACCTTAGTTTGAACCCGAGCTAGAAAAACCCTAAAATAGTAAAACTGATAAGTTTTGGTACATTCGATATATCTCAAGATTGGAGCAGGATCAAGATCTGAAAATTTCATAGGCCAAATACAAAATCCTTATTTACACTTTATCCAAAATTTAGCCTCATATTCACTATAGTCTCAGAGATATGATCCCTCCAAGTTAGGATTCCAGCCTCTTCTAGGATTCATCCCTAAACATGACACCTGGGGGGAATTGCTATATCTTGGGCTACAAAGGTCCAAATGAAATTTATAAAGATGTTCCAAAAATGGAACAGAGTGTACTTTGTATGTTCCTAGTTTCAGACCCAGAATATGAAACAGTGACATGTGGCAGTCCCTACAACTTCGTGTTATGAACAATCCTGAAACGGGTCACCTTGGGAAAACGATCATAAGTCCCAATTGGTGAAACCAATTCTGATGAAACCTGTGGTGTTGAAAAAGGTACAAGAGAGGCCAGCTTAGTGCAATGTTTCAGACCTAGAGGATCAGTAATGTTTGGAGATACTATAGAAACAGTATTAGGAAGCTCTGTAGAAGAAATTGGAAAACTAGGGCTTCCTATTCCGAGAGCTTCCCTCCACTGTTTTCAGAAAAGGAGTACATTAAACATCTCAACTTGAAGAGATATATGTTTCTATCCAATCGGATCTGAAATATTCCAAGTTTTGAAAATTAGGGTTTCTCTAACAAACCCTAGATCAGCCAACTCCAGAACCAGGACGGACACCTCAAATCGGTAAGATCTAATCTTTTGCTATATTCATTTGAGGTTCTCATTTCAAAGTGATCTATCACATCAACTTGATGATAAGCTTGGTGAAGTTTACAAATTCAAAGCATGGAAGTATATGATCTCTCTGAAGAAAATGAATTGGACACCTACATGAGTAGAGAGGTTCCAGTTCCAGAGAGAGATGAGGCTAGAAGCCTTACACAAGAAGAACTTGGTCAAGGCCAAGAAGATCATTGTTGATTCAATCATGGATCACCTTGTCTTCCCTAAAGACACTGAAATAGGTGTTTGATTCCTCAACCAAGCTATTTGAAGGGAAGAACATAAATCAGAATATGACTTTGAGAAAACAGTTGAAGAATGTAAATATCTAGAATGCAGAGACCATAAAGTTATACTTTAAGGGGGTCTCTCAAATCAAAGAACAAATTGTAGCAGTAGAAGAAGAAGTCGAGAATGAAGAAGTGGTGATAGCCACCTTGAATGACCTCCTAGGATCATGGGATTCATTCATTCAAGGAATGTGTGTTAGAAGTAAGTGTTTACTTTCATAAATATTCCGAGAAGAGCACACATAAGAATATTCTCAACTCATAGTAAGAGAAAAGAAGATGGGAAGATCAAGCTCTCACCATCCAAAGAAGATCCCTCAAGCGGCGAGGAATATGAATAAATAAAATCTTGAAGAACCTCTTATCCATCTTAGCATTTGGATAAGAAATGATGCCATTATGAATGAAGAAGATGATGAAGTTGAAGGCTCAAAGAAGGAGTCTACCCACGAAACAAATAAATATAAGTATTCAATTCTCATTTCATGATATTGTTTTGTTATGCATTTGTTTATATTCAGTTGATGTATTATGCATGATAGAATGTTTTCATTAATGACAATATACTATTAATATGCATGTGATGGGTAAGTAGCTCATGGTTCTATACAACTCTCCATTGCTACTTATCTAGAATGAAACCTCTTTGCTGACATATTGGATTAGTGCACAATCTCAATGTTGTCGTGGTAGAGATGGAAGGAATCTAGAAAGTTTTCGTGAGATGTGGATGAATGTTGTATTGGCTAAAATAGTTGCATGATCATATATTTATGCATAACAATTTTCCATTATGAATATTCCTTATGAAATGTTTCTAACTATACAAATGCATTTGACTTGTAGGAAAGATTGCATACATAATCGCCTACAAGCAAAGAAGGATGAGACTTGTTCTGAAGAACAAGTGACGATAGTTCAAGATGAAGAATAATATGACAAATGTAGCGACATCATTGATGCAGAACCTTCCAGCTATGAAGAAGTAACCAAGAAGAAAGGAAAGACCAGTTCAAGAAGAATGATGTCTAGGATGCAGTATCAATACATGAAGGGAAGTTCGTAGTTCCATCATGCAGTATATGGAAACATCGTGGGATACAAGGAAATATTCGTAGCATGACGATTCTCATGAAAAGAAGGCATAGACTATGAAGAGACATTTGCATCTAGTGAGAGTTAAGACACATGATAGGAAGAATCATGTGTGCAAATGAAAGAAGGCCCTGTACGATCTCAAAAGACCCCAATGGGATAACACATACACGAGGAGCTTGATTATGATCTGAACCTTTACTACAAGGTTGATAAAGGATGAAAACATCATAGATGGGTGCAAGAAGAACACTTTCAAAGATAGAGGATATTGGTATCCAATGACCCTAGATGGATACATAGAATATTAGTAGCAGAGGAAGCTACTTGTCACTCTAGTACAGAATGTTTTAGTGCATAGAGTACAGAAGACAGAGGGAGTATGATGCTTCAGAGGGAGTGACTGTAGAAGATCCTAAGGTTCGACATGGTACGACAGGATGGATATATTATTGATGACTCTAGGCTTTACTGAGAGTAAAGCAAATTCCAACCTTTGCTTCAAGTTGAAGGCAGAAGACCAGTGATGCTCTTGTTATGTGTCAATACACTATTTTCTATGCATGGAGGTGTGGTAGAATATCCCTGGGACAAGGGAAGTATGCAGTAGAGATCCTGAAGAGATTCAGGATGATGGACTACAAGGCCATGACCACACCTATGGCATCGAACCTGAAGCTATTGAGTGATGATTCATTAGAAGCGGTTGATGCTACGATGTATTGTCAGATGATTGGGTCCTTGATGTACCAGACAAACCTAAGACCATATATTTACTTTGTTGTGAACACCTTGAGCTAGTTCCTGACAGATCCGAGACATGTTCACTTGATTGCTACAAAGCATATTCTAAGGTACCTAAAGAGTATAGTTGATTATGGGCTCAAGTATGAGGCGAATCAGAAGATTAACCTAGAGGGTTATGTTGATTCATATTGGGCAGGCATTGCCATCGATAGGAAGAGCACTTCAGGGTGTTGCTTCAATATGGGATCAGGTGTGATCTCATGGTTTAGTAGGAAGCAATCCTGTGTGGCATTGAGTATAGCTAAAGCAGAGTATGTTGCATCCTGTTCAACTAGTTGTGAGGTATTATGGCTAAGGAAGCTACTGTCTGATTTATTTGATATCCAGTTAGATGCTACTTGTATATATTGCAACAACCAGAGTTGTGTGAAGTTGTCAGAGAACACGATGTTCCATGACAAGTCAAAGCATATCGATATCAAGTATCACTATATCAAGGATATGGTACAGAGAGGAGCAGTGAAGCTCCAGTATGTTGCGATGGACAAACAAATAGCTGATGTGTTGAAGAAGCCATTATCCAGAGTGAAGTTTGAGTACTTCAGGGAGAATCTTAGTGTTCTCTAGATCGAGGTTCCTTCCAAGGGGAAGTGATGAGTCCGTGAGCCATTCTGACATGGTGAGAGGATTGGTTCCTTCCATGGTTAGATGTAAGGGCTAAGCCATTCTTTCATGGTAAGAGGATTGGTTCCTTCCATGTCAGATATGAGTGCTAAGCCATTCTAATGTGACTATAAAATTGGTTCCTACAAGATCAGATATAAGCGTTGAATGCCATTCTTGGAATGGAGGCACCCGGTCAATTACCAGGAATACTCAATCTAGGGTTGAGGGCCATTCTGATGTGATTGAGGGATGTGTTCCCACTTGATCAAATATAAGTGCAGGGCCATTCTGATGTGATTGAGGGATGTGTTCCCACTTGATCATATATAAGGGATGATGCCATTCTCTAGGAGAATGGAGGCACCTGGTCAGTTACCAAGAACCCTCAACCTGGGGTTGAGAGCCTTTCTATAAAGGTCACAGGATGTGTTCCCGCATGGCTAGATGTAAGTACAGAGCCTTTCTAGAAAGGTTGCAGGATGTGTTCCCGCATGGCTAGATGTAAGTGTAGAACCTTTCTAGAAAGGTTGCAGGATGTGTTCCTGCATGGCTGGATGTAAGTTTAGAGCCTTTCTAGCAAGGTTGCAGGATGTGTTCCTGCCTGGCTAGATGTAAGTGCAGATCCTTTCTAGCAAGGTTGTAGGATGTGTTCCCTCATGGATAGATATAAGTGCTGAGCCTTTTTGACAGGGTTGTGGGATGTGTTCCTACATGATCGGATGTGAGTGCTTGGCCTTTCTGACAAGGTTGTGGGATGTGTTCCCGCATGGTCATATGTGAGTGTTGGGGCGTGCCTTTCTGACATGGTGTTGGATGTGTTCCTCTCATGGTCATATGTAAGTGTTGGGAGGGCCATTCTAACTTAGGGTCAGATATAAATGATGAAGAAGACCTACATGGAGGCTAGGCCTACAACCAACATGAAAAAGGGTTGGCTCTGTAGAACTTCCTGTGATGAGAAGAATCATGAGATAGCATCCATGATGATGATCCAGTAGTGATGATACAACAGTGATGATCCAGATCCAATGATGATGATCCAAATCAAGTGATGATCTAGATCCAGTGATGATGACCCAGATCGAGTGATGATCTAGATCCAGTGATGATGATCCAGATCAAGTCACTGATCCAAACTTGATGGTGATCTAGTGATCATCAAAATCCAGTGATGATCCAGATTTGATGAAGATGACTTGACAATGAAGATGACTTGAAGATGAAGATGACTTGAAGACGAAGATGACTTGCTGATGATCCATATGATACAGAGAAGAAGACTTGTGCTGATAAATTGTGTCGAGAGAATACCTTCCTAGTTAAGAGGGAGTGTTGATGTAATTGTAACTTCGGAATGTATTCACTTGTATTTCTTATGTATTGTACCCCGATGTTTATTCTTGGA
Organism: Pseudotsuga menziesii; assembly: GCA_001517045.1. Classification (NCBI taxonomy): domain Eukaryota; kingdom Viridiplantae; phylum Streptophyta; class Pinopsida; order Pinales; family Pinaceae; genus Pseudotsuga; species Pseudotsuga menziesii. Next base: position 387,628 of record LPNX011041902.1, on the reverse strand, counting down.
GTTTCTATAATGTAAACAAGTCATGTCAAGTCATTGTGGGTAACCCTCCTATTGGTCAAGGGTTAAAGTCCCCGCAGTTGTGGGACCCTAGGGTTATTAAACTATCCTAGAGAAGTCGATCCTAGGTGAGTCATTGTAAGTCAAGGCAATAGTCCCCATCATTGTGTTAAGGATAACCCTCCTTGTTGGTCGGAGGAGGAAAATTCCCCACAAGTTGTGGGGCACTAGAGTTATTAGATACTCCTAGAGATGTCGGCTCTAGTAAGTAATTGTTAAGTGAGGTCGACATGTTGGAGTGGGTTTCAAGCGAACGAAAGAATATAAATAGAGAGTGAGCCTCTCTATTTATCACAAACACACTCACTCATTGGGGTGCATGAGTGAGAGGAGAAGTTGTTGGGATCAGAGAGAGAGAGACTACTTCTGTCGAGAGATCATATTTATGTTTTCGGGTTTTACTTTTGGTGCTGATTCTATCTTTGAGGAAGTTGCGGGGTTTTCTCCTTTATGGTTTCCCCGAGGGAAATTATTTGTGTCTCTTGTGTCTTGTGTTTATTTCTATGCATTTTATTCTCTTAGTTAAATATCCTAAGATCATAATTCTATTTTGAATGATAAAAATCTAACAAGCATTGCCACCGCCGAGTTGGGCATGATTTCCACAAGGAATAAGGAACACTAGCAGGGTCACACATAGCCAAGGATACAAAAAAAATCATCCAAGCCAACACAGTTGGGTTTATTAGGTTGCAAACAACCAATCCAATATACTATTGGGTTTATCATACTGTAGTCAGTCAGGCCAACATTCACACTAAGGACTAGCCAAGCCAACTAACAGATGGGTTTATCAGGCTGCAAAGGAGCTAGAAATATTGAACTGCTAAGATAGTGAGCTCAACCATTGAGCTATGGACACCTTCACTAGATCGGGCTTGGCTCCTCAAACATCTACACACCCAACATAAGGAAGCATCCCCTTCTTTGCTACACAGTCCCTTAGGCTATTCCTTCTATTCTAGTGTTGTTCAGGGTGTGAAAAGAAGAAAACTAGCCCCTCTAGATCTATTTAGTGAGGTTCCTTCCTACACTAGGTTTATCAAGCTAGGTTAGACCCAATCCCACTCCAAACTAGTTCAGACCAAGGAAAAAATATGCACACACAGCAGACCACAATGTCAACACAGCAAAACAAGATTCCACTCACTCTGTGATAGAGGAGAACATTGCACAACAACACTGAGGATGGTAACAACAAGTGAACAACCCAGAACAAAACATGGTTTTACAAGAAGGACCAACGCACATCACGCATGCATAGAATGGGATAGAGAATGATCAGAATGGACCAAAATGTTTCGTTGAGATCCAGATGATGGACTGGCATGCACAATGAGGAAAAAAAGTAAAAACGTGAAGGATGAATTATCAAACCATCCCTCCCCCTCCCCTCCCACTCCCCAAAATGTGAGGGAAGATGAAAACGTGAATGCATGAGGGAATGGGCATACATTTTTGGGAGTTTCCTTTTGACACATGGATTTTCCCCAAAATGTTTCAAGTTTAAACATCCCCCCCCTTATCCTTAGGAAATCATGCCCCCATCTCATTATTTGTTGCAGTGACATAGTTGGTTGTGTGTTTTTAATTAAATTGCATATTTATACGATGTCCATAATTATATATCGTGCTTGACTTATCACCATAAACCGTAGGCATCAACCTTGATCACCTATACACAAAATATCAATCAACAACATGGCCTTGGCTTTGAGCTCCTTGCCATGATTCCATACAATATTTACATCATATATATTTAATGAAAACGGGGTCAAAATCGGGGTGTTACATTGTTTGTTAGATGGGTTTTATGCAACATTAATTTCTAATCTCTATGTGGATTTCCTATTTTCCCTAGAACATGTTTGATGTTGCTTTTGTGAATACAAACATGGAAAGCCATGTGGTTTTCAATTTTACAGGATTCATGGACCGTCTTATAGATGGATGGATTGGAAAGCCGACAAATGGATTTTTGGGAAGATGTCTTGTATGTTTTAATAGGGTTATATGATATGTCCTCACTATGTAGAAAATATTTGGAAGAAAGTTCTAAAGAAGGATGGACTTGAAATCAGAGTAGGGTGTCCCGGGGTGGCGAAGTGTGGAAATGTCAGATGCTATTGTTCATCAAGCCAATAAATATTTAAAAGGTATAAATTTTTAAATGAGGAAGTTCCTTTAGAAGCAAACAACTGCTCCAAAGAAGGCCAATAAATATCCAACAATTGCAGAGTTAATGACAACTATAGGAATAATACATGTTCCATAAAAGTATGCACTTTAGAATGGTAAGCTGAGTGTGGTTTTCATGTTTGTTTATTTGCGGTCCATCCTGTGCACAGCTAGATTGATTTCCGAAGTGACTTTCGATCTTACAGGCTTCAGGATTGATAGGTCAGTGAATGGATTTTGGACAAATGTTTTGCATGTTTTGGATGGTGTTTTGTTAATTGGGTTTTGATGCAGCATTATTTGTATCTATAATAAAACTATAATAAGGGAAGGAACTATTTTCCTCATTATCAAGACATATCATATGCTATGAAGAAAAGTCCTATTGGACAACTTGTTGGTTTTAAGATACTTCTTAAATAGTGCATTCCTTTTTTGAGGTTAAAAAATGAGGAAATACTTGGATGCAACAATGGATATCAAGTCTCCAAGATTCCTTATGAGTATGGTAAGTGTCTCAGGGACAAATGGATCACATTGATTGGTAGGTTTTTTGTTCACTGGGTTTCGATGCAATCTTATTTCGTAACCTAATATTGAAAATACAAATGCTTGAAAATTCTATAAGAAAACTATGATAAGGGTGGGCACTATTTTTCTCATGACCAATACATATCATATGCTTTGAAGGAAAGTTCTATACTTCTTATTGATGTTAAACAAGGATGAATCAATTGAGATCAAGTCTCCAAGATTCCTTGGTGGTATGGCATGTGGAATTTGAGCATATGTCTCCCATTTCTTTGGTAGGTGTTTTGTTAACTGAGTTTTGATGCAGGCTTATTTGGAAACATGAGTGTGGATTCCCCATTGGACCCAAATAAAATCTGCTTCTAATTACACTAGTCAAAACATTGTAAGCATGTTGATATTTAATTTTAAAGGTTTCCACAGTTAGGCATGCACACAGTCGAATCGACAACCCCATATCATATCATCTTGTTTTGATGCATGACTGATGCAATTCTATGATTGAGAAAAAAGGTTGCATGCATGGAGGATGTTTTGGATGCATAAGAAACTTTTGCAAACTGGGCGTTTTCTAATGAAAATGACATTGCAGGCAAGTTGATAGAACACAATTTTAAGTGCAATAATGTTTAGAGAGACCTTGAATAAAGGGATGTATGATATTCAGGCAGCGTAGGATGAGTACATATTATCCTTTGTTGTAGGGGGGTGAATAGAGATATAATATGGAAATTCATTAATGTCCTATCAATATTAATCACTCCCATATGTCCTAATTACATAGAACATGTTTGGAATGAAGTTATGAAGGATAGATTTGCATTCAAAGCAGAGTCAAAAAATGTGGATCTACCTAAGCTAACTCTTTAGTGAGCGAATATATATTTATAAGGTACAATTGTATCAATGAGAAAGTTTCTTAAGAAGCACACATATGCTTCAAAGAAAGCAATAAAAGGTCCAACAAACATTGCAACAACAATTGAAGAGATTAATCCAACTGTAGGATTAATCTATGTTCTAGAAAAATATGAAGGTTGGAAAGAAGAATGTATAAAGTTTCCCTACACAAATTATGATAAGGGAAACTGTGAACATGATATATCAGTTGATTTTAAAATAGTTCTTAAAACACGCATGCCTTTATTGAGGTTATAAAAGAAAGAATTACTTGTTGGTGAGTTGCAACCGCTGCAAGAAAAGGTTGACTTATTAAACAACTAGAAAGGACTTGAAAAGCTGGATTTTTTTTTCATAACAGATGAATGTGCTTGCAAGAAAACATGTTTGTATGTTTCAGTATTGAATTAAATTCATTTTCCACTCTAAAATATAATAGGTATATTTTATAGGTTCTTTGAATTTACAACAAAATTATACAAAGACAGGGGCATAACTTATTAGCAAGGTTAGTTATAGAAATAAAATTACTATGAACAACATGTATTTGAAAATGCTACAAACTAACATTGTATCCACTAACACCTGATTCATAATACTTGTACACACCCATGCAATTCCAGCAATTAGAGTTTCCTCTGTTAGGCTAAATACTACATTTCAAAACTACTCATACCCATTTCAAAACAACAATTATAAACAGTTTGCAAAATGAAACCCTCAATTTGATAGTAAACATATAGTAATTCAGGCTAGCAATAATTCCACTATCAAATGTATGCAAGATGATGAGATTCCTTGTATTGAATGAAGGAAATCCTATTTTGGAATATTTATGTGTAATTGAAACTCTGCCTGAGTGTAATATTTTATGAGTTGAATGCTTGAATAACCTCTGTTAATGGTTGATAAGTCTATGTGTGCCATATTCTGGATTTAGGGATTTTGAGAGTGGAAGGTTACAGATATTGTTTGACGAATATCCGTGTGTGAAACCATATGAATAAGTCATATTCCATCGATCACTGAGAGGATCTATGCTCCTTTGTAAAAACTCTGCAAAGGTGAAGTTTTGAATTGAACCAGGAAGAGTTCGGGGAAGCTGGACAGAGATAAATTGATTGATGCTCTAATCAATGGGAAAGGAGTTACATATATCATAATTAAGATTGGATGATCCAATTAAAGGAGAGAATATGGATTGACGATGGGGAAAACATTAAAAAATTGAACTTGCACGGGAGATAAGAGATCCACAAAGTTTAAGTGAAGTTTTGTAAGTGATTGCAGATCGAAGGATGAGATCAAATCCACAAGAAATCAATGACTCGGAGGAATTACGGAAAAGGAAGTTATGGAAGGAAAATTTAGAAGCCCATTTTGGAAAAGTGGTAAGGTGTATTGTAATCGACAATGCGCAATATGATTGCGGGAAGGACCATTGCGGCCACATGATTCCGGAGGTCATATTTTGGAAAAATTGGGAATTACATACCCACAACTTGCAATCCACATCTATAGAAAAGAATATTGCAGAAAGGTTCTTTTGGAAAGGCAATTACAGAAGGAGTTGAATTGCGGAAAGAACCTTGCAGAAAGGTAATTGTGAAAGGAGTTGAATTGCATAAAAGTTGTTGCAAAAACTAAGTGGAAGAAACTCAATTACAAAAAGATAGAGTTGTGGAAAGACTGAGGTTGCATAAGCAAGCTTGCAGAAAGCTTGTTTGTGGATAGGTAGCTTGCAGAATTAAACTTGCAGAAACAAAGTTGCACATAAGAGTTAGAAAAATATCTATCCAAATAGACATATTTAGAGGTTTGCTAAATGTAAAGCAAACTAAATCAGGGGCAGAAATTGGGATATGGATTTTTGGGGTTCCCTTCTGCATCATGTGGTATCAGAGCAGAAAGAAAAGAATTATGCATGAAGGTAGCACAGCATAGAATATTCCGCATGAATATTGTTAGAGCTTAGATTAGAGCCAAGTGGTAAATCAAATTCTGATTTTCAATTTTTGTTAAAGTTGAAGACTAACAATTGTGTTGAAATGGTTGGTCTGATGAGAGTATTTAAAATTGATTTAAATCAAGAATTATAGAAAGGGAAATTTTTTCATCCAACTATAAAAGTGGAAAAGTCTTATAGGTATGGACTGATTGATGTTTTAGTTAACTCAGGTTATAATAATTTGTTTGAAAAAAATAGGGAAGGTTTGATAGCAACAATTAAAGCAAAAGGATATATATCGAGGATAATTGTATTCTTGAGGAAGAGTTTGTGAACTCTTGGAGAAAAGAGAAAGCATCAACAGAACCTAAAGAGCCAACAAAGGTTGGACAAGAAAGGGAACAAGTTGAGTGTTCTCATAGGAGAAGTGGATCTACAGAAGCCAAAAGGAGAAAAGGAAGTTGTTCAAAAGGTTCTAGAGGAGAAGAACCAGAGATACCAAAAGAACAAGCTCAAGGAGAGATATCTTGTTGAGGTATAGTAGCAGGTATGAAGAATTGCTGAGAGGAGGCTTGGGAGAAGTTCATAGAAGAAAAGAAGATGAAGATGACGACTATTTGAAATTACTGCAAAGGTTCAAACACAAGCCACAACATGTGAAAATATGTCAAGGAAAAAGACATCAATGGGATGAGTCAAGAGTATTATGACAAATAATTAGTTGACATAGGATTGCAACTTATTCATTTGGACATTCTGCTACAAAAACAGAATAAGAGGTATGGCTGGATCATGAAAAAGAAGAAGGTGAGATGGAATTCACCACAGGTGAAGCTACAACAAACAATCCCTATCATATTGAAGGAAGAATACATGATAGCCAAGCCTAAGTTAGATGTTTTGATATGTGAACCTAAAAAAGGTCCTTTGCTTGGAGGATATGTGAGTAAGGATGATGAAGAGAGACTAAATAAAAGTATCATGGATTATGTAGAAAGTACATATCAACTTATGGAGGAGATGATTGTGAGGCCCAATGACACGAAGAGGTCTTATATTTTTTAGACTCATGATTTGTTTGTGATTACAGATTTTGTTGCAGATGATAGGCAGTCTTTTGAAAATGTATAAAGTCAAATATGATGAAGAAAATATCTCAAATGATGAAAGGTTTAAATTATTGCAACAAAATAAACTCATTAATGAGTTGCTTGATGGAGGAACACCGTCAATTAGAGTTGATCTGAAGACAAAGGAAGAAAAAGAAATGTAAACAAACATTTCTATAGGGAAGAATTAGAATTGCATTCTTATGAAGGAAAACGTTGAACAACCACCTTGTACTATCATGAAGTCTGAAGGAAAATAAGACGTGCTTTCCAAAAGCATGACAATAGAATATAATCTCTTTGTAGTAAGAGATGAAATGGTATCCTATGAATATTGTATGCATCCTATAGCTCATACTGCTGAAGAAATAGATGATGGTGAAAGTTTGATGTTATGTTCAAACCAATACAAAGGGAGGATGCCAGACAAATATCGACAGGGAATTCAGAGTCTCATGCTTTTGAAACTGATTACTGGTGTGTGTTTACAGGTATTAAAGAAAATGAAGGTAGATAGAGAAAGAAATATGTCATGACAAAATAAGAGACTATATTTTCTCAAAAGGGTGATCAGTACTTAGAAGAACTTGTTGTTGCATAGTTAGCTAATGAAGATAAAGATAAAATTTCTAACCTCGAAAAGTATGATGAAGAGTTAAAAATGATGGAAGATTGGTTGATCAATCCAAGAATTAATAAAGATGACTACTTAATTCCTGGTTGCAACATTGTAAAAGAGAAGATAGAAGGGAGAAACATTGAATTGTCTTGTAAGCTAGTAGATGGAAATAAAGAGCCAAAGGAATGACAACAATTTCAGAACAAGAAGATGCAAGCATACCAGCCAAAGGATAGATTGGACATGAAGATTGAAGAAATAAGGATGTTGACGGTGATGATGTCTTAGAGAAAGAATAAATAAAGAATGGATATTTACATCAATGGAGAAAATAAACAAAATGAAAGCATAAGACAAATGATAGAAGAATATTGCAGAAGAAAAGTTAGTGGGGCATTGCAACAAAAAATATGGAAATGAAGATGACAAAGACAAAATAACATGATGAGATGAATAACCAGCTACAGAACAAAGTTTGGCATCCTAGTATATTGAATACTGAATATTATGACCAGGAGGTCATATTTCTTTCTTCCCGGGGAGTCTGATGTAGGAGCATCTTGCTCTCCACCCAAATCCAAGCCCAATGTTTGGATTAGACCTAGAAGGGGTCCTCATTTCTTGAATTAATAGTCATTGAACTATTATATTGTAAATAAACCTATGTTTAAATCTGATTCTAAATGGGTGATGAGTCTTTTAGGTGAGTCACTAGGTGAATGAATGAAGGATAGAGTTAAAGTGTGAGTCATGTAACAAATCCCTCATCTAATGGAAGCGAGTCATAAGATAGGATTAATATTTTCCTTAATTAGAATTAGTTAGTAGATTGTGGAGTGTATTTAGGATGTGAACCCGAATTGGTTCATGAATTCGATTGTATATATTCTTTAATCCTTCGAGGAAATAGTAGGGTAGCCAAACAATGTAAATCTGGATAAAAGGTAGCGAAACAATGTAATCTAGCTAAAGGGTAGCCACAAAATGTAAATATAACTAGAGCTGGCCAATCAAGGAGAAATCAGGCTAAGGAAATATTTGGTCATAGTTGTAACAAACTAAGAGGTTCATAATGTAGGTTCTGAGATAATTGCAAAATCACAGATTCGTTGTATTGAATGAATGAAATCCTATTTAGGAATATCTCTGTGTAATTAAAACTCTGTTTGAGTGTAATATTTTATGAGTTGAATGCTTAAATAACCTTTGTTAATGGTTGATAGGTCTATGTGTGTCGTATTCTGAATTTAGGGATTTTGAGAGTGGAAGGTTACAGAGATTGTTTGATAGATCTATGTGTTTGAAAACATATGAATAAATCCTATGTCATCGATCACTGAGAGTATCAATGATACTTTGTAGACATTATGCAGAGGTGAAGTTCAAAATTGAACCAGGAAGAGTTCAAGGAAGTTGGATATAGATCGATCGATTGATGCTTTGATGAATTGACATAGATTTGCAGAGATCATAATTAAGATTGGATGATCCAGATTAAAGGAGAGAAGATGGATCGACGATGGGGAAATAATTTAAAAAGTGAACCTACACGGGAGATAAGAGATCCAAAAATTTAAAATGAAGTTCTGTAAATGATAGAAGATCGACGGACGAGATCAAAGCCGCAAGAATCCAACGACTCAGGAAAATTGTGGAAAAGGAAGTTGTGGAAGGAAAATTACGGAATCCCATTTTGGAAAAATGGGAAGGTGTATCTGAAATTTGCAATCTGATTGTGGAAAGGACCATTGTGGCTACATGATTGCGGAAGTCATCTTTTGGAAAAATTGGGAATTACATACCCACAATCCACATTTGAGGAAAAGAATCTTATGGAAAGGTTCCTGCGGAAAGTCAATTGTGGAAGGAGCTGAATTGCGGAAAGAATCTCAAAGAAAGTTTCTTGCGGAAAGGAAATTGTGGAAGGAGTTCAATTGCGGAAAATTTATTGCAAAAACTAAGTTGTAGAAACTCAAATGTGAAAATATTGAGTTGTGGAAAGAATGAGGTTGTGGAAGTAAGCTTGCAGAAATATTTTTGTGGAAAGATAGCCTGCGAAATTGAACTTATGGAAACATAGTTGCATAGAAGAGTTAGAGAAATATATGGTCGATTAGCAATATTTAGAGGGTTTTCTAAATGTAGAGAAAACTAAATCATAGGGAATTAGTTGGGATATGGAGTTTTGGGGTTCCCTTCTACATCATGTGGTATCAGAGCAGAAAGAAAAGAATTATGTGTGAAGGTAGCAGAGCGTAGAATATTCCACGTGAAGATTGTTAGAGCTCAGATCATAGCCAAGAGGTAAATTAATGTCTGATTTTCAATTTATGTTAAAGTTGAATACTAATAATTGTGTTGAGAGGGTTGATCATATGAGAGTATTCAGAATTGATTTAAATCAAGAAATGCAGAGATGGGAATGTTTTCAGTCAACCATACAAGTGGAAAATTCTTATAGATATAGACTGATTGATGTTTTATTTAACTCTAGTTATAAGAATTTGTTTGAAAAAAATAGGGAAGGTTTGATAGCAGCAATGGAAGCTAAAGGATATATATCGAGGATAATTTTATTCTTGAGGAAGAGTTTGTGAACTCTTGGAGAAAAGAGAAAGCAGTGGCATAACCTAAAGAGACAACAAAGGTTGGACAAGAAAGGGAATAAGTTGAATATTCTCATAGGAGAAGTTGATCTAGAGAAGCCAAAAGGAGAAAAGGAAGTTTCTCAAAAGGTTCTAGAGGAGAAGAACCAGATATACAAAAAGAACAAGCTCAAGGAGAGATAGCTTGTTGAGGTATAGTAGCAAGTATGAAGAATTGCTAAGAGGATGCTTGGGAGCAGTACACAAGTGAAGAAGAAGTTCATAGAAGAAAAGAATATGAAGATGATGACTATTATAAGTCATTGCAATGGTTCAAATACAAGCCACAACAGAAGAAAGGTTGTGAATGAAAAAGACATCAACAAGACGAGTCAAGAGGAGTGTTGCAGGGATTTCTCCCTTTCTACAGGGCAGGAATGGCTACCTTCCATCTATAGGATGGAAGGGTAGGTTCCTAGTGGTGAAATGTAAGAAAAATGGACAGAAACTAAAACAGAATAGAAATAAAAGAAATGGGATGGAAACCCCTCTACAAACACTATTAGGGTTTAGCTCCAGCTACCTCCAAACAAATGTTAGAACCAAGATACCTGCAAAAACATGTTAGAAACAAACCTGCAAACAAAGATGGGTTAGGAAAAACTAAGCAAACTACCAAAGCAAAGACATAAACAACAAGCTATACCTTCTCTTTGATGGAATGGGCCACCATGCCCTAGCTTGGAGAAGCACCTATCTTGAATGGGGGACATATGGATCAATGGAAGATGGAGGAGAGGGAGTGTGGGTGGCTTGAGAGACAAAGGATCTCAAGGCATCCACTCAGGCAGCATAACAGTATGTAAGGGAGAAGTGATTTGAGAGTGACCCCCACCCCTCTATTTATAGCTTTTTGGGGCTTTTTAGGGTTTTAAGCCCCTGGTTGGGGATTTAACCCCTTTTTTGGGATTTTATCCCCTTTTGGAGGCTTTAGCCCCTAGGAGAACTAGTTAGGCTCTTTTTTGGGGTTTTTAAGCCCCTTTGCTCATTTTTAAGCCTTTTTTAGGGTGTGGGGGTCCAATGGGGTGAAATGAGGGCCGTGTATGGGTGTCCTTCGGTGGTGTAGGCCATGTAGAGATGAGTGAGGGATTTTTGGGTTAACAGATTGCCCCCTGATGTGTGAGGGTAGGATCTCATCGTATGGCTGATGGACATCATATGATTTGTTGCAGAGAGGTGGTGTTTCCGGGGATGGGGCATGGTGGATTTTGGTTTTTGTATTAATATGGTTCCCATCAATGGGTGAGATACAAATAATGTGTGACATGTATATGGACAAGGTGGGCATCCACATGCTCATAACAATGTCAAAAGAATAATGTGATCTATTCTCTATAATAAAAGAGCTGATCATATACAACTGATGATACATAGTGGTTGCCTCACTGAGAGGCTAAACACAATATTGATATAAAGAAGTGCTACATTGGACCCATGCCATTATTGTGGAATGCTATATCTTAATGATTCATGTCCTGCTAGATCTAGAATGGTACATAGCTGTATGGACTTACTGATTGAGAGTCAGGTTCTCTGTGGTACAAGTATGTTGCATCAATCATAAATCTATATAGAAGCATTGCTAGGGATTTTGAACACTGTCTCCAACGCAAACCAGAAATCATAAGGGACATAACCTATTTAGGTCCCTTGGATAGACCCATCAATGTGCTAGAGTCAGGTGACATCCGTGGTCTTTGACCAAATATTGCACGGACCAATACCCTATACAAATCTCAACGGTGTGATGATGTAGCTGGAGTCGAGCACATGAGAAACAACCATCCTGAGAGGCACTAAGGAATCCTCTCAAGTGGTCCAAGGAGCTCATAAATTAGGTTAATGAAACCAAGATATAGGGACCTTTGGGTCTATCCTATGGAATATGTGCGTTGTTGTCGATAGAAGGAGACCTGCCCCAAGTCAAGGCAATGGTGTTTCCTTGACCAGAAGCGCAAGGGAGATAACCGAAAGATGTGAGACAATCTGTGGACCGACCCACTGAATGGCGGGGGGGGAGGGAAAGAGTTGAATAGGGATAGGGGGAGTGTAGTAGACTCAAACTTCCTTTGTTCAGAGTATGAAAGTAGGGTATACCAGGCAGCAAACAAAACTAACTCATGGGAATGGGATCATAGCTGTAATACCGGGAATGTCACTGCAGATGGGAAATACTTGGGGGAGGTAGACACTTTTAATATTGATGGGATCCAAGGAAGACACATTGCAGAGTACTCTGAACAAAGGTGACCCAAAGTGGGAATGCTGACAAACTGTTATCTGTGGGGTGGTGTCTAAAGACACCGTTGTGGTACGATCCCGTGGATTTTTAGAGAGCCCGAGAAAGTAAATGCTTGATGGTGCTTTCAATTTTAGAGAGTCTGAAAGCATGAAGAAGAATCCAGTGAAGACTCTTTTTCGTTGGTAGTCTCCTATGCCCAAAAAAGGATAAAAGTATACATAGGAGAGCTCGCCCATCCTGTAGGGGATGAGAGACTTCTTTACCGTTGGTATTCCAATTAGGCCTAAAAAGGTTAAACCTATACTGACTAGATGGTCATTCATATACTTTTACGAGCATGAATGAAACCAAGATTGCTCAATAATATTTTATTGATAAGGCTGGAAAAGAGCTTAACAACAACCCATGGTGAGATTTTTCATAAAGTTGCGGCCCCTCTGCCTGAGAAAGCATAAAAGCATGTAGAGGGGAATGGTCTTGGCTTGAATATGCCAAGGTGGTCCTTTTCATTTGATGGTCTACATAGTACACAAAAGAGATGATTTCAATGCCCTTTCCTATACTTTAACGAGCGGGAAAGGAAGCAGCTGTGCTCGACAATCTTTTCATTCTTTGAGGAGTCAGAAAAGAGCTTAAATGAAAATCTAGTATGGTCAACCGATTACAGTGGCATAAGCAGTGGCCCATGTCAGGATGGTGGACAGTGGTCCAAAGTTCATCTTTACAGTATGGATGGAGCAGCTGGCTGTCAAGCATACCAATACATGCATGGGATAGATCGCAACAAAGGAACGCGACTCGAAATAGCAGAGGAACACAAACCGAGGTGGCTCTTGGATAGAGGTTAGGAGAGTTGTGTGTGAACTATGGTGGACGGACTTGAATACATGTGATGTGAGTGCAAATCCAAAGGAATTTATATTCCAAATACATGTAAAATAAATAATTCATCTTCTAGACAATGGTCCAGAGATCCACATAAGGTGCGGTGGACGAAGTAGACAGCTATATGCTAAGACAAAAATGATGTTCCTTAATGGGCAGTGGCCCAAGAACCCACATGAGTGGCAGTAGGAAAGTGTGATGAAAGTACAGGTCTGCAGACACTTTCATCACCATGATGTGGCTTGTAAATCAAGGTAACTTCTAGGAAGCAGTCTCGAAATTTGTGTGTTAAACATGAGACGATGGTCTCATAAGGAGATGGAAATTTGAGCCTAGAGGTGTGAGAGGTGTCTCGAACAGGTTCTGAGTGAATTTGGATGAGCAGGTAATGGTGTTGTCCCTGACTTGTGGTAAAAAAAATTAAAAAGCAAAAAAGGAAAATCAAGCGACTCATTGGTGATGTTAAGCGTAAAACCTCTTGAGGTAGATCCCGTTGCGGGGATTCTCCAAGAGTTGTCCATCATAGTCAATAAGGGTAGATTCCCCTTTTCTAAGGCAATGTCCTAAAAATTACATATTAAACATGAGATGATGGTCTCATTCGAAGATAGAAGACAAAAATTTGAGCCCATAGGTGTGAGAGGTGTCTCAAATAGGTTCCAAGTGAATATGATTTAGTAGTTGATGGTGCTACCCCTGAATGGGGGTCTTTTATTTGTGGTAAAAACATTGCAAAACAAAAAAGGGAAAAAAAAGAAGAAAAAAAAACTATGCTATAAGGGACTCACAGTGGTGGTATTAGGCATAGGCTCTCTTGAGGTGGAGTCCGTTGTGCGGCTTCTTCAAGAGTCGAAAATCTGAGTCAGTGAAGAGGTATGCCCCCTTACTGAGACAAAGGTCATTGGTCAGGCAAGATGATGGAATCTAGTCTTTTATGGGAAGAATTGATTCCACACTATGTGTTAAAGGGAATGGGGTAAAACCAAAGGTGGTCCTACATATATCTCCATCATCGCACAACTGGTGTCCGGATAGATCAGGTGGATATTCCATGGCCGATGAGACAGAAGGGAAACTAGTGCTAGTGATCATGTAAATGGAATTGGTTGTGGTTTTGGTGGCCTTTCCCCCAGTCTCTGTCGGAGGAAGAGGGGCAGGCCTGGAGACGGGAAGATTCTTTGATGGACCTGGAGGTAGGTGCAACATCATCTCACTTGGCCGGACATGAGTCAACACATCTTGGGGCCTCAAAGGTAGGGTAGGTGGTTCAAGGTACCACACAGGAACTCCCAGTGTGAAATCCTGTAAATTGCAGGTTTCCAAGATAGACTTGCTCACGATATCGGATGGTAGGAAAAGGAAAAGCAAAAGAAAAAGGGAAAGGATCTTGTTGAGTGGGAATGAACCCCATTGTTTCCCTAGTAACTGAGGTTGAGGTTGCAACTAAGGTTGTGGCTGCGGCTGGGGAAACAATGGAAGAGATAGGTCTGATGGATCGTCGGTGATGGTGGAGACAAGAGGGTCGGTAAAACTGGACATCATGTAAATGGACATGGTGTCCAAAGAAGGAGGTGGGGGGTGAACTTATTCGATCAGGGTGATCTCAGTTTCAAGGGAATGTTGATGGAGGTTGGATAAAGCCATTCAAAACTTGGGAAAGTCTTAACAGTGGTGAGAATATTGTCCATACAATCTGCAAAGGGTGCAAGCATGGTTTGTTCTCAATGACTTATTTTTCACTATTGGCGTGGTTGGAAGTTCAACCATGGGGAGGTTTTGGGCTGTATCCATGGAATCCAAATGTGCACGGATCATTGGAATCTCAGGGCAGTTTTGAGTCGGATGTCCCTATTCTTCGCAGACGGCACAAGATGGGATTTGCTAAGGCTCTATGGTAGCTTTCACATTCTTTCCCCTGGCCCTTTTTGGGTGGGGCAGTGCGGGTGCGGGTGCAGTGGTTGGTTTTTGCGGGTCAGGTGGAGGATGAGACTCAACTGCAATGGGTTGCATGGGGGTTAAGACTACCTAGGGCATTGATGGTTGAGCTAGTGGATCAAGATACCACACAGGAATTCCCAATGTAAAGTTGGGTAGGTTTAGGGTGGCCATTACTGGTTTGCTCATGACACTAGGCAAGGGAAAGAGGAAGGGAATTGTATGGACTAGAGAGGAGCCCAGATAACTCCCTTATGGTTGTATGTGGGGGTGAGGTTGTGGTTGCGGTTGCGCATAATGCTTCGGTTGCGGATGATGTTGCGGCTTCAGACGGTGTTTTGGTTATGGTTGTGGCTACGACTGCGGTTGTTGTTTGGGTGCAGTGGTGCTGGATGAGAGCATGCATAAGTCCACAGTCTCATTTGGTGTCGGTGGTGGTGACACTAAGGGGAAAGGAGCCATCATGGTGGTATCGGAAAACAACCCGGGGCCCACATTCAACAATGAGGAGGCTTGTATGTTGTCAACCATGGTGTTAACCGCATGGATAACATTGGAGTGTGTGGTCATCCCTTGTGGATCAATGTTGTTAATCATAGGGATAATGTTGGTGGGTGTCGTTAGCACTTGCAGATCATGATAAGTCAGTTGGTCAACTATCACAATTTTCCCTTCGTGGGGGAACATCATGAGATGGAAGACAGTTGATGCAATAGCTCTCATGGCATACATATAACTTCTTCCGAGGAGAAGGTTATAGTCCAATTGAGCATTGACAGCCTCTATGTCAATCAAAACTGTCTTCTCGGCTAATGTGATGGGGACATGGGAGAGGATTCCTTGGGATTTAGTGGGATGGCCATCATAAGACTTCAAATTTATGGAGGATGGTTGCAGAATTGGGGATATAAGTTTCTACCAAACTAGGGTAGACATAACGCACATGGATGCCCCCTCATCCACTATGCATCGGTGCACAACCAAATTTTGGATAGACACCGATATTTTAAAGGCAATGGTTGATGGCATTTACGGTTCTCCATTCTCCGTGTCGAATGTGATCAACTTGGATTCGGAGGGTTCTACGGCCTTAAGGGTGGCTAGTAAGGATTTCCGCTACGTTTGGCACATTTTGAGTACCTCAAGAGTAGACATGGCAATTGGTGTCTAGGAAAAATCATCCATGGTGTTGTAGCTGATAGCAGCTCTAGTCATGGCGTTATTGGCAACTAGACATTTGGGGGGGCATGGGAACGATGGTAATTGAAGAGGTGCATTGATTGTTTTAGACGTTGATGCCGATGATGTGTCACCAGGTTCAGTGTTGGTTTTGTATTGATTTCGTCTAGTTTGTAGATTGACCTCTTCAGTTGTCATAGCTAGCAGGTGGTGGACAACTGTTTCTGCAGTGGGAGGTTCCCCCGAAGCATTGGGATTGGGTTGGGGAGGGGGTGCAGTTGCCACCAATCCTTGGACTGGTAGTGGGTTTTGAAGCACCATAAGAGGAGGTCCTTGTGGTGCCGGGTGTTGATGTATATGTAACTTCAGAATGTATTTGACTTGTATTTATTATATATTGTAACACGATGTTTATTCTAGGATGTACTTGAGTCATCTCATGCCCTGATGTTCCTATTGGGAAGATCTATAATGTAAACAAGTCATGTCAATTCATTGTGGTTAACCCTCCTATTGTCTAAGGGTTAAATTCCCCGGAGTTCCAAGGCACTAGGGCTATTAGATTCTCCTAGTGAGGTTGGCCCTAGTAGGGTTTTAGTCATGTTAGGATTAGTATAAATAGAGAGTTGGACTCTCTATTTAACACACAACTCATACACACTCAAGTGTAGCACCTAGTTGAGGAAGGAGAAGACACTAAGGCTAGATAAGAAGAAGGTTACTGCTGTCGGGAGATCTCTTACTGTTTTAGATTCTACTTTTGGTGTTGATTCTTTCTTAGAGGAAGTTGCAGGGTTTTCACCATTTATGGTTTCCCCAAGGATAAACACTGTGTTCATTGTCTCTTGTGTTTGATTGTTGTACTTGTTATTCTCTCAGTTAAAGATCCTAATGTTATGGTAGCTTAATGATAGAAAAACTAGCATGGTATCAGAGCTAACCTGAGAACAAGACACTGTGCAGCTGTGGGAACTAGGGATTCCTAATTTATGGATCTTCCTCCATAAGTTTTCAGCAAAATTAAGGTGGAACAACTCTCCTCCTTAGGGCGCATCTTTCTGTCGAAGCAGAATCCAATTCTGAGGTTTTTCATTTTTGGACCCTACACTAATGCCGGAAATTAGGGCTTTTCATAGAAGAGGAATTTTTCAGTGAGCCCACACCTGGATTGATCGCCTCCCCAAAATCAAAGTTAGGGATAAATTTCAAGGCATTTGGGTGGACAAAACTCCGGAAAAGAAAAACCCTAATTTGCTACTGAACTAGCATTGCAGGATTTCAGCTCCAAATTCAGATCCGATATATTGACCTGGTACGATCTAAATATTTTGTATTTCCATTTGACGTTCTCAGTCTAAGATGTCTCATCATACCAAGCTTGATGAAAAGCTTGAGGGAGCTGATAACTTCCGAGCCTGGAAGTATAGGATCTCCCTAGTCTTGGAAGAAAATGAGTTGGAATCCTATATCAGTGAAGAGGTTCCAGTTCCAGAGGGAGATGAGGCTAAGGCCTTACATAAGAAGAAAATGGTTATGGAAAAGAGAATCATTGCTGACTCTATCAAGGATTGCCTCATACAATAGGTGTCCTCCCTCAAGACACCTAAATCTATGTTTGATGCCCTAACCAAATTGTTTTAAGGGAAGAACATAAACACGAAGATGACTCTGAGAAACCAATATAAGAATGTAAAGATACAGAATGCTGGGACTATTCAGTCTTACTTTACAAGGGTCTCTCAAATCAAGGAGCAGCTAGAAGCAGTAGATGAAGAAGTGGAAAATGAAGAAATTGTGATGACCACCTTGAATGGTCTCACTAGATCATGGGACTCTTTCATTCAAGGGATCTGTGCCAGAAAGAAGTTAGTCAAGTTCAGTATACTATGGGAAGAATGCTCTCAAGAAGAAGCTCGGATAGCAGCTCAAGAACAAAATATGGGAAGTGAAGATCAACCTCTCACCACCCACACCAAGAAGACCAAAACGGACCATCATCACTCCAAAGGTAAGCCTTATCACTCTATAAGAGATTGGGATACTGTTAGATGTTACACATGTGATGAGAAAGGTCACATATCCAAATTCTATCCTAACAAAGGGAATTCAAAGAAGAAGAAGGGAAGCAAGAGAAGACATCATGCACATGCTGCAGAGGATGATGAAACTTCCACAAAGAGAACCAAACAAGAAAGTGATTCTTCAAGTGATGAAGAATATGTGCTGATCTCCACTCTTACGGGAATTGTTTCACATGGAAGCAATGATTTTCATAGACAGTGGTGCTTCCAAGCACATGAAAGGATTCAAAGATTCATTTGTGAAGCTATCTGACCATGAGTCACCTCACAAGGTGAAACTTGGGGATGACTACCAGTATCTGATAAAAGGTAGTGGTGAATCCTCCTACATACTAGACTCTGGAAATTCTTTGAAGATGAAGAATGTATTATTTGTTCCAGGACTAAAGAAGAACCTCCTCTCCATATCCACATTGGATGCAAAAGGAATGAGGGTTTATTTTGTATATGTCCAAGTTCTTATGTGGCCAAAGGGAAAGACTTTTGACGATGCAATAGTGATTGGGGAACAAGAAGGAGGACTATACAAACTGAAGGGCCAACTAGAACAAGCTTTGGTTCATGACTAAGTAGAACCAAATGAACTTTGGCATAGAAGGCTTGCACATGTGCATTACAGAGCACTACCACTTGCAAGTAAAGCTGTTGAAGGTCTTCCAGAAATTCAAGAAAAAAATGAAGGGGTCTGCAAAGGATGTGTGAAAGGAAAGAATACAAAGAAGGCATTTCCAAGTAGCGAGAGAAAGGCAAAAGGAATCTTGGAAATCATCCACTCCGATGTATGCAGACCAATGTCATCAAATTCTCTAAGCGGGTATGCATACAATGTTTCTTTTATTGATGACTTTTCTAGGAAGACATGGATTTACTTCATGAAGAATAAAGATGAAGTATTCAACAAGTTCAAGGAATTCAAATCCTTGATCGAAAACCACACTGAAAAGAAGATCAAGACTTTTCGATCAGACAATGGTGGAGAATTCACTTCAAATGAGTTCAAGGAACTATGTAAAGACTTAAATATTAAGAGGGAGTTTTCCACTCCTTATAATCCACAATAGAATGGAATTGTAGAAAGCAAGAATAGAGCTATCATGGAGGTTGCAAGAGCTATGCTTCATGATCAAGATCTTCCTATGCATCTTTGGGCAGAAGCAGCTAGAATAGCAGTGTATGTACAGAACCATACTCCACACAGAGTACTCGAGAACAAGACTCCTGAAGAAGTCTTCTCTGGTAAGAAACCAGAAGTCATCCATCTCAGAATATTTGGTTGTCCTGTGTACATACACATTCCAAGAGAGAAGAGAACAAAATTAGATCCTTCAGGAAATAAGGGTATATTTGTGGGATACTCTGAAAGCTCAAAGGCTTACAGAATATACTTCCCAGGGTTCAAGAAGATTGATATCAGTAGGGATGCAACATTTGATGAAGATTCAGCCTACATCAAATCCAGAAAGAAACCCATTGAAGAACCTGAAGAAGCAAAAGCTCCCATAACTCATGATACAATCATGAATGAAGAAACTCAAGAAGAAGATCGAGAATTTGAAGAACCACAAAGACCTGTAGATCCACCTCAAGAGAAGAACCCTCACAAGAGGAAACCTACTTGAGTACAAGAGATTATCCAAGATGCGGAAAGATATGGGGTTCCAGAAGAGAATCTTAGAGAAAGAAAGAGGACCAGATCCTGTTCCAGTTATGTAGCATTTCTATGTGACTTCATTGATAAAGAACCTTCCAATTATGAAGAAGTGGCAGAACGGAAAGAATGGAAGGATGTTATGATCGAAGAATATCAATCGATCATGAAGAATGATGTTTGGGAAGTTGTCCCAAGATCAAAAGGGAAGTCAGTTGTAACTTCCAAGTGGATCTGCAAGATTAAGCATGCTGCAGATGGTAGCATAGATAAATATAAAGCAAGATTTGTTGCTCGTGGCTTCTTACAGAAAGAAGGAATAGACTATGAAGAAACCTTTGCACCTGTAGCCAGATACACTTCCATCAAATCAGTACTTGCTCTGGCTGTAGTGATGAAATGGAAGATACACTAAATGGATGTCAAGACTTCTTTCTTGAATGGTGTAGTAGAAGAGGAAGTGTATGTTGAGTAGCCACTCGGTTTTGAGACACATGACAGGGAGTCTCATGTGTGTAGATTGAAGAAATCCCTATACAGTTTGAAATAGGCACCCAGGACATGGTACAATAGAATTGACAACTTTCTATCCAGTTTGGGCTTTACCAAGAGTAAAGCAGATTCCAACCTTTACTACAAGGTTGAAGATGGAAACCCAGTGATACTCTTGGTAGATGTAGATGATCTATTTGTGACAGGTATGGATGGGTTGATTACTGATATGAAGAGAAATCTTGTTGCCGAGTTAGAAATGAAGGACTTAGGTATGATGCATTATTTTCTAGGGATGGAGGTGTTGCAGACTATGGATGGAATCTTCCTTGGACAAGGGAAGTATGCAGTAGAGATCCTAAAGAGATTTGGGATGATGGACTACAAGGAATTAACCACACCTATGGCATCAAACCTGAAGCTATTGAGTGATGCTTCATCAGAGACAATTGATGCCACGATGCATCGTCAGATGATTGGGTCCTTGATGTATCTGACGAACACAAGACCAGATATCTGCTTTGCCGTGAACACCTTGATCCGGTACTTGACAGATCCAATACATGTTCACTTGACTACTGCAAAGCATATTCTGAGGTACCTGAAGGGTACGGTTGATTATGGGCTCAAGTATAAGACTGATCAGAAGATTAACCTGGAGGGTTATGTTGATTTAGATTAGGTAGGTAGTGCCATCGATAGGAAGAGTACTTCAGGGTGTTGCTTCAGTATGGGATCAGGTATGATCTCGTGGTTTAGAAAGAAGCAATCCTATGTAGCACTGAGTACAGCTGAAGTAGAGTATGTTGTAGCCTGTTCAGCTAGTTGTGAGGTAGTATGGCTGAGGAATGTACTGTCTGATTTATTTGATCTCCAGTTAGATGATACTTGTATATACTGTGATAAAAAGAGTTGTGTGAAGTTGTTAGAGAATCCAGTATTCCATGACAAGTCGAAGCATATCGAGATCAAGTATCACTATATCAAGGATATGGTGCAGAGAGGAGCAGTGAAGCTCTAGTATGTTGCAACGGATGAACAGATAGCTGATGTTTTGACTAAACCATTAGCTTGGGTGAAGTTTGAATACTTCAGGGAGAAGCTTGGTGTTCTCCAGATTGATATTCCTCCCAAGAGGAAGTGATATGTCCGTGCTGAGCTCTTCTGACATGGTGAGAGGATTGGTTCCTTCCATGGTCAGATGTAAGTGTTGTGCCATTCTGACATGGTGAGAGGATTACTTCCTTCCATGGTCAGATATAAGTGTTGTGCTCTTTCGACATGGTCAGAGGATTGATTCCTTCCATGGTTGGATGTAAGAGCTATGACATGGTGAGAGGATTGGTTCCTTCCATTGTCATATGTATGTATGGATTCCACACCTAGCATGAAAAAGGGCTGGCTCTATGAAGACACATCTAGTATGAAAAAGAACTAGCTCTATGTGGATCCCACATCCAGTATGAAAAAGGACTAGCTCTGTGAAGACTCATCTAGTATGAAAAAGAACTAGCTCTGTGTGGATGCCACACCCAGTATGAAAAAGGATTGGCTCTGTGAAGACTCATCTAGTATGAAAAAGGACTAGCTTTGTGTGGATGCCACACCCAGTATGAAAAAGAACTGGCTCTATGAAGACTCATCTAGTATGAAAAAGGACTAGCTCTAAGTGGATCCCACACCCAGTATGAAAAAGGACTGGCTCTATGAAGACTCATCTAGTATGAAAAAGGACTGGCTCTATGAAGACTCATCTAGTATGAAAAAGGACTAGCTTTGAGTGGATGCCACATCTAGTATGAAAAAGGACTATATCTATGTGATGATACATCTAGTATGAAAAAGGACTGCCTCTGTAGATGTACATCCAGCATGAAAAAGGGCTGGCTCTGTAGAGATTCCTATGATGAGAAGAATCAAGAGATAGCACCTATGATGATGACCTAGTGATGATACAGATCGATTGATGATGATCTATATCTAGTGATGATGATCCAGTAGTGATGATCCAGATCAAGTGATGATCCAGATCCAGTGATGATGATCCAACAGTGATGATCCAGATCCAGTGATGATGTCCAGTGATGATCTAGATCGAGAGATGATCCAGATCCGATGATGAAGATGACTTGAAGATGAAGAAGACTTGAAGATGAATATGACTTGAAGATGAAGAATACTTGAAGATGAAAAAGACTCGATGATGATCCAGAAGATACAGAGAAGAAGACTTGTACTGAAAATTGTGTCGAAAGAATACCTTCCTAGTTAAGAGGGAGTGTTGATGTATATGTAAATTCGGAATGTATTTCACTTGTATTTCTTATATATTGTAACCTGATGTTTGTTTCAGGATGTACTTGAGTCATTTCATGCCCCAATGTTCCTATCGGGAAGATCTATAATGTAAACAAGTCATGTCAAGTCATTGTGGGTAATCCTCCTATTGTCTAAGGGTTAAAGTCCCCAGAGTTTTGGGGAACTAGGGTTATTAGTTTCTCCTAGTGAGGTCGTCCCTAGTAGGGTTTTAGTCATGTTAGGATTAGTATAAATAGAGAGTTGGACTCTCTATTTAACACACAACTCATACACACTCAAGTGTAGCACATAGTTGAGGAAGGAGAAGACACTGGGGCTAGATAAGAAGAAGGTTACCGCCGTCGGGAGATCTCTTACTGTTTTGGGTTCTACTTTTGGTGATGATTATTTCTTAGAGGAAGTTGCGGGGTTTTCACCATTTATGGTTTCCCCAAGGATAAACACTATGTTCATTGTCTCTTGTGTTTGATTGTTGTACTTGTTATTCTCTCAGTTAAACATCCTAATGTTATGGTAGCTTAATGATAGAAAAACTAACACCGGGTTGGGTTGGGCTTGGTCCGTTGTGTTGGTGGCATGTTGAACCTCATTCCGAATGGCCTGCTTAGCATGACCCATGAAGGGAAACTCGAATGTGTAGTGCCCGTAGACCTCACAGAGTGTGCATGGTTGGTTTGTATGCAACGGGGCGTTGCGTCTCGGTGCATTTGGTCGTGGAGGAGTTTGGGCTGGTCAGTTTGCCGCAACATTGTTGGGAGGGTTTGGTTGTTGACCGCTTCTCTATGGTTGATTGTTTCCTTGGTTCTGGGGTCGGTTATTCCTATCTTTCCCTTGTTGATTATTGGGGGCTGGCTAGTTGGGACGGTTTTGTTGTGCAAACACGCGTCCCAACAAAGTGGGTGGAGAGGGGGCAGGGGCTTGAACCGCTTGTACTGGTGGTGCATAGTATATTTGGGTGGGTGGTTGTGCCAAAATTGTGGGAATTTCCCCCGCGTACTGCTATTTTGGTGAAGCCAAGGCCTGAGCCTACTGTGGTGGTGCAGGTTGTGCATAAGAATTTGTGGCTCCAAACTGGGACACCATTCTTGCATAGTCCGATGTTTGGTTTTCGTAGGAAACACTAGCAGTGTTTCTCAGTTATGGTGGTACTGTAGGTGGTGTCGAATTGTGTTGTGGTTGTTGGGAAACTGATCCTATGATGCCATTTGTAGCATGGGATACCCCCGATGCATCCCGGTAGGAGGTACCCACACGGGGAGCATCTAGAATGACAGTGGAAAGGTACCCAGACTGTGCATAAATCAGATCGAACTGTTGGGCTTTCAAGATGGCTTCTTCCTTAGATTGGGGACGTTCAGATGCGACGTCCTTTGCTATGGGTGGGATCAAGGTTTTGAGGAACCAATACAAGAATATCCTGTCATCAAGTTGGATCTTACACAGACTATGGCGTCGCCGCCACTCATGGATGTGGTTGGTTATATGGGTCGCAGTATTATGGTAGAAAGATAAAAATATCTCCACCTGTTCATCATATATGACAGGGAGTTGGAAATATTGCAGGAACATGAAATCCAAGGAGTTAAAATCTAGGTACTTGGCTTGTGGTAGCTCAATGTACCATTTGGTTGCAGCACCTATGAGGGTGTGTTGGAACAGTATTAGCCTGATTGAATCGTCTACGATGTTGTTTGATGAGCACCATAGATGAAATATCATGATGTGGTTTTGGGGGCACTCCCCTACCTTCCCTTCAAACTTGGGAATATCTGAGGGCAGTTTGGTTGGCATGGGTGGCCAAAACGTTTGATGGCAGATGGGGTCATTTGTTAATCGAGCCAAATCAGGAAAGTTGAGACATGCCATGAAAGGAAGGTTTGACTCCAGGTTGATGTGAGATGGGGCAGCCATGGTGGTGGGGTTTGCAGGTGGATAATGCACCTGCATAGCTGGGGGTACTTGTGGCGCCATTGTAGATGGGCCAGTTCCCCCAAGTGTGGTGGGAAAAAAGTGTGGGTGGAAGGGCCACTACCCCCTTGTATGACAGAAGGGGTAGTGTAGGTGGAAGGGCCACTGCCCCAATGTGTGACAGGAGGGGTAGTGTATATGGAAGGGCCACTGCCCCCATGTGTTGTAGGTGGTACAACTTGACTGGTCAATATGGGTGGTGGAAGATGACTTATCACAGTTTGCATAACCATGCTAGGGCCACCTTCAGGGTTGTTGGTGATATTTTGTGGTGTGTACATGGTTCCACTAGCAACTGCTATGCCAAAAAATGGATCCAAGTTTGCACCAGCCATGGGGCTTGATGATGCAGTGTGCAAGTCTGGTTCAGACTGATATGAGTCTGAATCTGAATCAGAGGTTGTGTGGCCCTCTAATGGTGTGAGAGATCATCGAGAATGGTCTTGACGATGTTGGTTTAATGACCTAAATTATGGTTGTTCGCCTCTTAGGCGTGAGGAAGAGCGTGAGCGATCAGTCGTGTTAAATTTGTGTATCAAACTGGTGGGAATGATTTTTTGGACCTCGGTTTCAATGGCTTCCTATTGCTTGTAGGTGGTCACTTAGCCACCAAGACTGCTGGAAGACAACGCATGGATTTTTCCTCATGGGCGTTCTACTCAATCGGTGGGGGTCGTTGCCCATTTTGCTTGGCAATTCCTCTTAGCGGCCAACTACTTTGGGGTTCCCATGGTACTACTCACAATGAGTTTCTAGGATGATCCCAAGTACTTCCCATGGTTAAGGCAGTCAAGGACTTATGTCCTCAAAGACTGCATATTTTTAACTTAGTGTAAATTTGTAAATTTTATTAGCTCTCTCAACATCATGAACTGAGTTGGGTTGATTTACATGGTATGGTGTGTATGTCTTTTTGTTTTTCTATTATCTGGTGGTTGCAAATGGTTTATGAATATTCTGTAGAGTTCATATCATTGTGGATGAAAGTAGTAAATCGTAATCAGAAATGTTTTAGACATATACCATTTTTTATCCTAAATTGTGATATCCTGACTAGGTGACTACCTTACACCTATATTCTTCTTCAACCAGGAGAACGTGATGGGCTCTCAATACAATGGGACTAATCCCATCCGTATATCCATAGGTCACCTTTCGGATGCAAGGTTGGCCAACAGGGAGGACACTGAGCACCGTGAGAAGCCCTCTTTCTCTACCCCCTCTACCTCCCAAGTCACCTGTTTTTAGTGGTTTCAAACAATATTGGGTGAAGTTCCTATTACTATATGAGCTATGTCCTTTGTCTTATCCCAAAATACCCTGAAGGGTGATGACTGGGTAGAGGAGGAAGGGTTAAGCAAGATTTTTGATTTTAAGTGGATTTTAGTCAAACTATGTTCATTAACCCATTCACTATTAATTTACACTTTGGTTTACACTATGTTCTGTAAATGAAATTGTCATTAACATAAACAAAAACAGAAATGAAACAATTCGGATGGACAGAGGCAAATAAGCCACACTAACAGTTTTTAATTATTAAAAACCCAATTTTGAGTGACAGATCGTGTGTTTCGGGTCAAATGTGGCGAGGGGGTTGCCAAATTTTTCCAGAAATAGGCAAGGGGGTCGCTTAGATTTTGTAGACAAAAGCGGGCTATCTTTTGGAAGGGCTCACACCTTTCGCGGGTAAAAGGGCGACCTGGTCACACCTGTGAGGCCCAAATGAGTGACTTGGTCCCCTATTTGGGCCCGATATGTGTGACTTGCTCTGAAAAGTAAAAAAAATTTGACCCCGAGTTAGATTCGGCCGACAGTAACCTGTACTGTGGCCAAATGGACTCGTATTTACCTTGTGGAGGCTTGGCAGTAGTAGAAATTGTAAATAAACAATATTGTAAACTAGATTTGACAAAAAAATTAACCTAGGGCAAAAAACTAAACTAAAACTTGAAATTTTGAAAAACAGGCCTAGGGATCCTGTGCGATCGACCTGGTATGGTCGCCAGTTCTGTAGTAGGGATTTCTCCCTTGCTATAGGGTAGGAATGGCTACTTTCCATCTATAGGACAAAAGGGTAGCTTCATGGTGGTGAAATGCAAGAAAAATAGATAGAAACTAAAACATAACAGAAATAATAGAAATGGGATGGAAACCCCTCTGCAAACACTGTTAGGGTTTAGCTCCAGCTACCTGCAAACAAATGTTAGAACCAAGATACCTATAAAAACATGTTAGAAACAAACCTGCAAACAAAGATGGGTTAGGAAAAACTAAGCAAACTACCAAAGCAAAGACATAAACAACAAGCTATACCTTCTCTTTGATTGAATGGGCCACAATGTTGTAGCTTAGAGAAGCACCTCTCTTGAATGGGGGAGCTATGGCTCAATGGAAGATGGAGGAGAGGGAGTGTGGGTGGCTTGAGAGACAAAGGGTCTAAAGGCATCCACTCGGGTAGCATAGCAATATGCAAGGGAGAAGTGATTTTAGAGTGACCCCCACCCCTCTATTTATATCTTTTTGGGGCTTTTTAGGGTTTTAAGCCCCTGGTTGGGGATTTAGCTCCTTTTTTGGGATTTTAGCCCCTTTCTCCCTATATTTAGCTCCTTTTGGGGTTTTTAGCCCCTTTGAGGGGGTTTAGCCCCTTTTTGGAGGCTTTAGCCCCTAGGAGAACTATTTAGGCTCTTTTTTGGGGTTTTTAAGCCCCTTTGCTCATTCTTAAGCCTTTTTGAGGGTGTGGGGGTCCAATGGGGTGAAATGAGGGTCGTGTATGGATGTCCTTGGGTGGTGTAGGCCATGTAGATATGAGTGAGGTATTTTTTGGGTTAACAAGGGGTATGATAGAGAATTAGTTGACATAGGATTGCAAGTTATTCATTTAGAGATGTTTCTACAGAAAGAGAACCAGATGTATAGTTGGATCATGAAAAAGAAGAAGAAGGTAAGATGGCATTCACTACAAGTGAAGCTACAACAAATAATGTCTATCATAATAAAGGAAGAACTCAGGATAGCCGATTTTGAGATAGATGTTTCTATATGTGAAGCTGAACTGGGTCCTTTGCATGGAGGAGATGTGAGTAAGGATGATGAAGAGAGACTAACTAAAAGTCTCATGGATTGTGTAGAGAGTATAGATCAAATTATGGAGGAGATGACTGTGAGGCCAAATGAGACCAAGAGGTCTTATGTTTTTTAGACTGATGATTTGTTTTTGACTACAAGTTTTGTTGCAGATGATAGGAAGTCTTTTGAAACTATCTTAAATTTTGATAAAGTCAAATATTATGAATAAAATATCTCAAACGAGGAAATGTATGAAGGTTTGCAGCAAAAGGAGCTCATTGATGGGTTGCTTGATGGAAGAACACAATCAATTAGAGTTGATCTGAATATGAAGGAAGAAAAAGAAATGCACAAATACATTTCTATAGGGAAGAATCTTAATTGCATTCTGATGAAGGAAAAAGTTGAACAGTCACCTTGTACTATCATGAAGTCTGAAGGAAAAGAAGATGTGCTTTCCAAAAGCATGATAGAATAATATAATTGTGTTGTAGTAATAGATGAAATGGTATCATATGAAGATTGTATGCATCCTATAGCTCATATTGTTGAAGAAATAGATGATGGTGAAATTTTGATGTGATGTCCAAACCAATACAACGAGAGGATGCCATAGAAAATATCGATGGGGACTTCAGAGTCTCATGTTTTTTAAATTGATTATTGGTCTGTGTTTGCAGGTATTAAAGAAAGTGAATGTAGATAGAGAAATAAATCCGTCATGACAAAATAAGAGACTATATTGTTTCAAAAGGGTGATCAGTACCTAGAAGAACTTGTTGATGCAAAGTTGGATAATAAATACAAAAAGAAACTTTCTATCCTTAGAAAGTATGATGAAGAGTTAGAAATGTTGGAAGATTGGTTTATCAATCCAAGGTTTGATAAAGATAACTGCTTAATTCTTGGCTGTAGCATTGGAAAAGAGCATATAGAAGGAAAAAAATTGGAATTGTCTTGTAAGCTAGTAGATGGCAGTAGAGAGCCAAAGGAATGACAACAGTTTTAGAACAAGAAGATGCAAGTGTACCAACCAAAGGATAGATTTGACATGGAGATTGAAGAACTAAGGATGCTGACAGTGATGATGTCTCAGAGAAGGCATGAAAAAAGAATTGAGATTTACATGAGCACATAAAAGAAACAAAATGACCGTAGAAGACAAATGACACAAGAAAATTGCATAAGCAAAGCTAGTGAGGCATTGTAACATAAAACATGGAAACTAAGAGAACTGAATATGACAAAGAAAAAACATCATGGTGAGATGAATGACCAGCAACAGAACAAAGTTTGGGATCTTGGTATATTGAATACTGAATATTATGACTGGGAGGTCATATTTATTTCTTCATGGGAAGTATAATGCAGGAGCATCTTGCTCTCCATCCAAATCCAAGCCCAATGTTTGGATCAGACCTAGAAGGGGTCCTCTTCCTAAATTAATAGTCATTGAACTATTATATTGTAAATAAAACTATGTTTAAATGTAATTCTAAATGGGTGATGAGTCATTTAATTGAGTCACTAGGTGAATGAATGAATGGTAGAGTCAAAGTGTGAGTCATGTAACAAATCCCTCATCTAATGGCAACAAGTCATAGGATAGGCTTAATATTTTCCTTAATTAGAATTAGTTAGTAGGTTGTTGAGTGTATTGAGGATATGAACCTAAATTGGTTCATGAATCATGTTGTATATATTTTGTAAGCCTTCGAGGCAATAGTAGGGTAGCCAAACAATGTAAATCTAGCTAAAGGTTTCCAAAAAATGTAAATATGGCTAAAGGGTAGCCAAACAATGTAAATCTAGCTAGAGGTGGCCAATCAAGGAGAAATCGGGCTAAGGAAAGATAGTTGGTCATAGTTGTACCAGAGTAAGAGGATCAGAATGCAGGTTTTGAGATAATTGTGAATGTGCATATTCCTTGTATTGAATGAAGGAAAGATTATTTCATCATATGTCTGTTTAATTGCAACTCTATATGAGTGTAATATTTTATGAGTTGAATGCTTTATTAACCTCTGTTAATGATTGATAAGTCTATGTGTGTCGTATTCTAAATTTAGGGATTTTGAGAGTGGAAGGTTACATGGATTGTTTGACAGATCTATGTGCATGAAAACATATGAATAAATCCTATGTCATCGATCACTGAGAAGATTCATGCTCCTTTCTAAACATTCTACAGAGGTGAAGTTCATAACTGAACCAAGAAGAGTTTGAGGAAGTTGGGAAGAGACCAATTGATTGATGTTCCGATCAATTGGCATATATTTGTAGAGATCATAATTAATATTGGACAATCCAGATTAAAGGAGAGAAGATGAGTCTATGATGGGGAAATAATTCAAAAAGTGAAACCGCACAGGAGATAAGAGATCCACAAATTTAAAGTGAAGTTTCGTAGGTGATAGTAGATCAAAAGACAAGATCAAAGCCACAATAAATCAATGGCTTAAAAGAAGTGCGAAAAAAGGAAGTTGTGGAAGGAGAATTGTGGAAGCTCATTTTGGAAAAGTGGGAAGGCGTATCCGCAATTCGCAATGTGTAATACGATTGCAGAAAGGACCATTGTGACAGCATGATTGTGGAATTCATATTTTGGAAAAAATGGGAATCGCATACCTGTAACCTGCAATCTGCATTTGCAGAAAAGAATGTGTTGCTGGAAATTCTCACCTCATGCAAACAGGAGTTGTTTCCCTAGATCTGAATGGTGCAGGTCTAGAACAAATGAGTGATAAAAAGGATAAGCACTTTCCCTAGGATTGGTAGATATGTCTTTGATATGTTCTACAATGTGATATATCAGCTTTATATGGTGTTAGATCTCCACAGATGTACCTGCAATAAACACATCAAACAACAAACGATATCAAAACTACCAGAAAATGATCTACAATTCTATATCAATGACTAAGGAATCCAATAATAAAATGAGTGATCATAACACAATACACTTTATGGGAAAGAAACCACCATTGCATTAAGATCAAGAAGAGATATTACAACCATATTGTCTTAGTGTTGTGATGCCTCCTCACAAACCAAGTCTTGTCCTCAAAGCTCCAACTTGCCTTCCTTATGCTCACCCTAGATTTGGTCAGAACTTCAGTGTAGCAACATAACTTTCCTCCCTCCTAACCCATGGGGAATGAGCTAGTAGTTATATCCCTTGGGAGGATAGGGATGGTTGAGAAAATGGTGGATGAGGTGGAAGGGAGATCCTACTAGGGGGGATATCGAGCCTAGGTGGTCCACAAGAGTAGGAATGAGGGTGCCATGAAGCTTTCCTTCGAGAAGCTTCATGTATCTTCTATTTTTCCATTTAAAACTCGAGCACTGCTCTTTCACTATGTATATAGAGAATTACCAGGAAATAACCACTTATTGATCAAAGGGTAAAGGTGGTGGCACTGCTCATTGTCAAGAGACAAGAGGCGTTCTGAAGAGGGTAATGCTTATTGCATAAAGAGAAGAAGCAGTGGTGGACTCACGTATAAAAAATAAGAGTCCTAGATAGTATCCAACTTCACAATATGGGGATTGAAGGAAATTTCTAATGTTTTGGGCCTCAACACATGATGGTGACGAGAATTATGTGTAACCAAATGCCCCCCAAAGCATGAGGCTAGACATATACGATAGGTGAGAGATTTATAAGAGCAAGTTATCACTTCAAGGAAATAAATTGCTTTATCGGAGATCATCATCAACTTGGAATATGCAATACATTAATACTTTTGACACATATCCAAATGAATACTCATCATGGCTATAGACTAATACAAGTAAGATCCATGATAGAGATGAATAAACATGGCTACTAGAGAGTACAATATAGATCAATGTGAAAGAGACTCAAACTTGGACATAGCTGCCAGCCATACAATGTAGATATATGTCATACAGACACAAATTTGAGCATGACCACAACCATACAAATGTGGATTGATGCTAGTACTTATTGTAAATTCTCCATCGCAACCTGGGGAATGCAATGAACGTTTAACAAATACCAAGGTATTTGTCTTGTATTCCATAAAGTACAATTCGATCCATGCAATTACAAGGTCTTGATGTCAAGCATGGTAAAAACCACTTGATTACCAGTCAATGATGAGAACCATTAACAAGTGTGAAGGAGATCACCATTGATGTCGATAATTCCTAAGGTATGCTAGTACAATATCCTAAGTGTGAATATATGACCTGATATCAAACACTCAGTTGAATATTTTGATCAAAGGTCAATGATGTGAACCTATGTCTAAAGCAAGAGTATATGTCATTGATGAATACAGATCTCAAGGTATTAATTTGTTTCTAAGACAAATTCTTGGATGATAAGATGAAGTCGATAGGAATAGTCTCATTGAAGGAGGGCCATGATGAATCCCACATTGATGATGTGAAACTCAGAACAAAGTTTTGGAATTTTGAGTATGATGTAACCATAGGTGTTATAGCTCAAAATTACACATCTCTGCCTATGACCACTATCCCATGATTTTGTCACATGTCGACATTTCCATGATGACACTTCATGAAAGTCACTGATAAAACAACTAAATTGGAGGACCCATATATTGAGTTCTATAACTCTATTTGATCTCACCTATACACCATTTGAAATATCCTTCAGTTAGCTAAAACTTTCCAGAAGACACCAAAGTCTGAAAATGCCTATAAGTACCCTAAAAATGATATTTTTTGATGTATACATGAGTTTCCTTAAGGAAAACCACGTATGGTACGCGACTTGCTATATAAAATACTTGCGTATGCCCTAAATATGTGACTTTGTGCATTTGAACCCACGTATAACTATTGCATATGCAACTGATGTCTCCGCAACCCGTGTATTCCTCCTAAAAATGTTAAAAAAATACGTTTTTCAAAATTTGGGTAGTTTGGTTAGTTATGCAACTGAGTCCTTCAGTTGTAACTACTTTGTCCTCAACCCTATCTCTTTAGAAGCATATAAATAGAGGTAGGGAGGTCCATGAGAGGAGACTTGAATCTTTGCATTGTTATGCTAGAGAAATTGGAGCTATCTTTCCCTCACCATTTCCCTAGCGATCATCCCCTTGTGTTGCAGAGCTTGGAGGTTGAGTTCCTTGGAGAAGAGAAGCAGAAGAACCAAATCAAGGTTTCATGAGGTGACCAACTTGAAGAGAAGGTACACTTGTAATTGTTTTCAAGATTAATAAATATGTGATGTCCTTCTTCTTCCCAAATCATTGTTCAATGTGTAATTAAATTTATATTTATGATTAGATGTTTATGTTACTCAGAATAGTTTCTCATATTTCTTTGATTATCATTTCTTTATATGTGGTCATATTGGTTTGAGGAAGGTATAATTTGTTTTGCAGGTCTCTTGGAGCAAGAGGAGCAAGAGGAGCAAGAAGAGGATTGAAGGGATTCTTGGATCAACCTTAGTTTATTAATGTATGAACCATTATAATCTCTGAAACTTGTTTATATTTACTTGTGGAACCATTTGCATCCACCTTTCAACCCCAGTACGTTGATGGCTTCTTAAACCCTAGCCATAGGAAACTTTCCTTTACAAAAGAACTCATGACTCCACTGGGAAAGAGCCTTTTCTATTTGGGGTTTCTCTATTTTTATTTCATTCTTTTGCAAGGTTTTAGGTCTTTCTTACCACTTAGGAACACTTTATATGTCTGATAGAACACCTCCCTTGCCTTGGCATTTTTTGACCTTTTTTGGGTTTTTTCCCACCCATACGCGAGTTGCATATTGAATAGTCACGTATCTGGTATTTATACGTGACTTGATTTACTATAAACTCACGTATGATACACGACTTTTCAGTACTGAAACTCACGTATGCCCCTTTAAACAATGTTTTTTCCTCTTTTGTGGTTTTTTCTTCTGTTTGAAGGTTTTTTTGGTAGGTCTTTTGGGGTCCTCTGCAGGTGCATGAATCCAGGGATTTAGTGTCATCCATTTCGGTTGTTATTTATCTATGTGGTAAGCCTTTTTACAACATTAGGGTTTTCTCTTTTCTCTTTCCCCCCACCCCCTTGGCTTGGCATGATTTTTGGCTTATGTTTCTGGTTATCCTATGTTTGTTGGTGTTTGTTTCCTTCTTCTTTTGTTGGTTAAATTCACCATGCCTAAGTAGTTGACTTGTATTTTATGTAAGACTTCCTTCCAAGTAGGGTCTATACTGACTTTAGGGTATTCTAGAGTCTATTTGGTGGTTGTATAGCAGAGTTCCTTTTGCTTTGTTCTTGTCATCTGCATACTTTTGTTTGTAGGTAGTTTTTCTTTTGCATTTATAAAAGAAAAAGAAAAAGAACATATAGTGTTTTAATATGCATGTGGATTAGAGTTTTGTCTTTAATGCATTGCTGATCATTATTTTTGAAAAAATAAAAAGAAATTGTTCTTTTGTGGCTTTCAAGTTTCTATTTGAAAAGAAAGAGAATAGTTTTTTCTTTTTGCATTTCATTTCTCTTTGCTTAGTCATTTTGTTTCAAATTTGAGTCAAAACACCACATAAGTTTCACGCCATTTACCCTCTGACTAAAAAAAACCTTTTAAAATGAATGATATAATTAAAAATTATTAGCAAGTTTTATTTTTGAGGCTCCTACACCAACTAGTTTAGGCTAGACTTGTGGATTAGGGAGTTTCAAATCTCGACAAGTGTTTGATTTCAAATGTAGTTGGCCAATTAATAGGTAAATCCTCTTCTATATTGATTGTATCTGGGAATCTCCTCTCAAATAGGAGTTAAGCACAAGGCTGTGTGGAGGCTTGGACTGATGAGATAACCCTCCAATTCCTTGCCAAAGCGTAGACCAAGGTTTTTCCGCATCTGGGGACTTCTATCAATACCACCCTTGAGGCCCCGTACGGTGCCGGTTTTGAAAAGGTTTCGGGATTTGCTACCCTACCCATGTGTACAAACTAGGATTATGACTATCCCCTAGACTGTCAATATAGTTAATGCAACCTTTAGTCTCTTTGACATCTAGGGTTCATACATAGGTACACCAAAAGGCTATTTCTGGTTGACCTTAGACGGGCTTGGAAGGTAACCCCAGTAGAAGGTCTAGGAGGGTGGTGGGTGATTCCTTCGCTTGTGCCGGCCAAGAACATCTATAGGGAGGCCAAGTAACTACATATCATCTTTCTTCTAGAAAGAATATCTTATACCTATATGTCTGTTTGGCTTTAGGAATTTTTTAGTGAGTTCTCTGTGGTTTGTCTGTACTTAGTTTTCCTTCAGGTGTGTGCTTTGTATTGTTGGTTACATGTTGACCTCAGAATTTGTCTCCTTATTTGAATCTATGGATAACACCCATTTGAGCACCAACCAAGGGATCCCCATGCTAGGAACTCCTTGTACTATTCCTCTCACAAGGAATGTTGGTGTTCCTTTGATGGCCACCCTAAATCTACCTGGATTCACCCTAGGGATACCAGTATGGTTGTTTTCCACTCCAACTGTCCTAAATGCTCTTGATGCTTCCCAAGTAAGCTCCTTATATCAAGGGCATCAAGACACTGATTCCCCTTCACCTGTGTTTGATTCTCCTCTTCCTTCTACCTCATGTGGTGAAAGTACTGATACTAGTAACTCACAGTCTAAAAGGAGTAAGAAAAGGAGGAATAGGAAGAAGGCACATAAGAAATGGGGCACCCGTTCAACCTCTACAAGTCAAGTTGAAGCTCACCACCCAGCCTCTACAGTTCATGATGGGGGCACCTATCCAACCTCTGCAATTCATGTTGGATCTAAGAACTCAACCTCTGCAAGTCAAGTTGATCTTCACCATCCAGCCTCTGTTCATCATGCTGGTGGGATCCTTCCAACCTTTCCAGGTCACATTGGATCTAGTAACTAAACCTCTATAGTTCATGCTGAGGGCACCCATTAAACCTTTGATGTTCAAGTTGAACCCCCCCATCCAACCTCTACAATTCATGTTGGATCCATCCACCCAGCCTCTAAAGTTCATGCTGGGGGCACACACTCAACTACTGCAAAGCATGTTGATCCTAACCATTAGAGGAAATTTGGGGTATAAAATGGGCCTTATAAGAAAACGCGCCAACAATACATTTTTGAAATTCAAGAACCAATATAATTTCAATAAAATGAGTCAACCATAATAGTTGAATTGACATATTTGTCATAAAAGAAAACTACTATTTTTGTTCATATTTTCGACATATCTCCCTGTGTTTTTACTCAAATTTCAAGCGGGGGAGCTCATTTGATGTGTAATTTAATTCCGCATCCAATGAGTACCCACACTACATACTTTTAACAAACCCTGCTACCCCCAAAATAAGAAATACCAGAAAAAAACATGATTATGACATCATCATCACGTGTTTTTAGGTATTTCTTGTTTTTGGGGTAGCAGGGTCTGTCAAAAGTATGCAGTGTGGGTACTCGTTGGATGCGGAATTAAATTCCACATCCAACGAGCTCTCCCACTTAGAATTTGAGTAAAAACACAAGGAGATATGTTGAAAATACGAACACAAAAAGTAGTTTTTTTCTTTCTTCCTCTAAAATTAATAACTATTATTTTATTATTTTAACTATTATTTTATTATCTTCCTTAGGAGGCCTATTTTAGACCTAAAATTTCCTCTAATGCATTCAACCTCTGTTGTTCATCCTGGTGGTGCTCATCCAACCTCTACAAGTCATATTGGACCCAATCTCTCAGCCTTTGCAGGTCATGCTTGGAGAAGTCTCTCAACCTCTGTGGTTCATGCTGAAGACAATCAGTAAACCACTGCGAGTCATGTTGACATTGTTGAAAAGACTACTCATTCAAAACACAAGCCCAAGTTTCCTTGTAAGCTTTGTGAGGAAGATCACCTTACTTATAAATGCCCTTCTATTGAGGAGGTGCGAAGATTTTGATTCCAAGCCCATCCTATTTTTTAACATTCTGAAGTCTCTCAACAACCAGCTTGTCTTAGTCAGGTTGGAACCAGTCACCCAGCCTTTGGTGGTCATGCTGGGGGGAAAATATAAGACTCTGGAGGTCATGTTGAGAGAAAATTGTCAGCCACTACTAGTCATGTTGACATCGTTGAGAAAACTGGTCATTTGAAGTGAAAACTTAAGTTCCCTTGTAATCTATGTGAGGGAGATCATCTTACTCACCAGTGTCGTGCTATCGTAGAGGTGCGAAGAGTGTGTTATGAGACTCAAGAATTTCCTTCTCCTAAACAACCTATACTTTCTCAACAACCTACTCAACCTTTGGTTGATCAAGTGGTCGAACCAATCTCAGCTTTGGTTGATCCCACTCTTCTTTTGGAGAGTGATCCTAATGTGATTGAACCAATGTCCTCTTTTGTCAATCCCACTCTCCCTTCAGAGAGTGAATTTCATGAAGCGGTTGAAGCGATTCCATTTTCAATCGATCCCACTCTTCCTTTGCAGAGTGAAGTGTCTGCTAGTCACATTTTCTTCACTGCCAGTTCAGAACTTACTGAACAAGGGGGCACTGAACTCGCTTAAGATCAAACCCCACCAAGCTCTTGGATTGCTTCCTTTGATTGGGATAGCCTAGTTGAGCCGTTTCTTCCTTCTAATGTACATTTCCAGTTAAAGGTCAAAGTTGAACCATACACGATTTCTCGTTCTATTGTTGATAAAGGAGCCTCAGTTAGTATCTTGTCTGCTCATGCTTGGCAAGGCATGGGATCTCCCAGCCTTGTGTCGACTGCTAGTCAGTTACTGGCATTTAATAGAAGAACTTGTATAGCCTTGGGAATTCTTGCTCAAACACCTGTTACTTTGGGTGGGAATACCATCTTAGTTGACTTCATGGTGATAGAAGACCCCTTGGACTTTAATATGCTCCTTGGACATGATTATGTCTATGCCATGCAAGATGTGGTGTCAACATTATTTCATGTGATGTACTTTAATCATGGTGAATAAATTGTCACTATCGATCAGTTTGATTTTCTTGATCCTTCTCCTGGCCCAAGTAGAGACCAGGTCTTTCCTTTATTGATTCCTAGTGTTTCTATAGACGCTACCCCACCACAGGTGAGCTATTTGGCCTAATGTCCTTTGCATTCAATTTCTACTAAGAATCAGCCTCTATTTTCATGCTTACCTTCTCGAGACTTGGTCCCGGCAGTTGACTAGGTGAGTCATCCTATACAGACTGTGGAGCCTTCTCTCCACTCTGTCAATACATTTGAAAGTTTAGACATGTTTCCTATCTCGGACGATCTCCTTCTTCGGATGAAGTCTTCCTAGAGTATTTGATACAATCTGACCTTATTTTGGATGTTGGTTCAGTTGTGACTAAGTATAACCATGACTTCCTTAATAAGCCTGATCTTCTCATGGATCAGTCTTCTTATGTTGATCTTGTTGAGTCTTTTGACTCTTCCTTTGAATAGCAAATCAGTGATCCTGATGAGTTTGTTTTTTCTTATGAATTTTTCAACTCCTGTGATATTGATTTTGTTGTTGCAGACTCTATCTCCCATGTTGATATTTTCTTTCCTTCTGAGGTTGATCATACTGATTATAAACCCTCGATCCTTGGTGCTATAAAATCTTCTTCGGTCTATTCTGCCTTGACTTTACCTTTTGTAGAAGATATCAAAGTCGCATGTGTTTCTGCCAAAGTGACCTGCATCGAATATTTTCTTCTAAATTTGATTCTGATGTTGTTGTTTCTTGGAGATAGGATTTTTAGTTGGATTCACAACTGTTTACTTGCCTCTCCTTGTTTTTCAAGTTGTAACTACATTTGCATGTATCCTTCTCTCACTTATGAGCCTGATGCCGGCTTCCACGCTTTTAGCTCATTGTATAATCCCTCATATTTTCTCTCATTGTCACACAACCTTGTATCATTTTCCTTTGCAACTTGACACATTTTACCTTGAGGAGACGTTCCCTGAGTGTCTTTATCCTGCTCATGTTCCTTGCATTATGCATAGGTTTGTTCGTTGTGCTTGGAACTAGTTTTGCCTGCCTATGACACTCGTCTCCTCGCATTTAGAGCATTATTTTTTCTCTCCTTTGAGCTCGTTAAAAATAGTAAGGAGGCCATGAGTTGACTTTTCTGGACTCGTTAAAACTTCACAGGAAAGATATTGAGTTTCTTTAGGACCAGGTCTAACTCCTCAGAATAGACTTGACTTCCGAGTAAACTTGTCCATTCAGGCACGTTAAGAATATGTGAATGGACATCCACATTGGTGGTAGGTTGTCACTTTCTCGAACCATGTGGAATAATACAAGAAAGG
This sequence comes from Pseudotsuga menziesii, assembly GCA_001517045.1. Classification (NCBI taxonomy): domain Eukaryota; kingdom Viridiplantae; phylum Streptophyta; class Pinopsida; order Pinales; family Pinaceae; genus Pseudotsuga; species Pseudotsuga menziesii. The sequence goes on along the minus strand of LPNX011041902.1, from coordinate 348,531 downwards.
AACACTCTGTTTTCTTCAGAATTGAGAAGAGTATTCTCAGGCATAGGATTATCACTTTTCTAGACTTGAGGGACTAAAATTATGGAAAAGGATCCCCTAGTATGAGCTTAGTTTTCTCTTTTTCGTGCTCTGGACCTAAACATGAAAAATATTTGGAGTGTACTTTATGTCTTTGTCATGCTCGTTAAACCCTAAATAACAAAACATCGAGTTTATTGTTGCAATATCCATTTCTTGTAATCAAATGGATCTTTTCGAGTGATCTTGCCTTCCTTCACACTCATAAAACTCAGGCTATATGTTTCTTTTGAAGGAGCGTTGGGTAGGTGGTAATTTAACCTTTTTCGGACCTCCCCAACTAAGTACGAAAAAGGTGTGCCTTACTTCTTTGGAAGGTAAGAGAGTTCTTGTGTGGTTTGTTTTATACTTTTCTGGCCTCAGGAGACTAAATTGGATGAAAACATTCCCCCCTGGAGTCTTCTTTGGAGTTTTTAGACTCTCTAAACTATGAAAACACCGTCTAGTATTCACTAATTTGGGTTCATAAAATCCATGAATTAGTGCTTTATCAAACATTCTTCTATCTCTTTTTTGAGCTTTCCAAAAATGAAGAAGCTCCCGAGTTTTCTTTCTTGGACTCGTTAAACCTTTACAAGAAAAAGGGGAAGGGAAGTTTATTCACATGTTTTTTACATCATGGAAGCAAGTCTTTTTTCCTTGAACAAATCACTAGTTTTGAGTCTATCAATAGTTGGGTCCTTGTATTTTGACCTTATCCCGATTCATATTTTCTTACTCCTCTGGTTGGTCTCTTTTCCAATTATATGGGGAATATGTCAATGTCTCCTACATTGCAAATTTATATCATTGGTCCTTTTATGTCAAAATATTCCTAAGTAAATTTTGTGTCATGCTCACTGTTCAAGGATTAAACCTTTGTCAGCCATTCTTTAGTTGCCTTGACCTTTTGTGTCGGCCATTTCCTGGTTTTAGTTCATTACATCATGTCTTCAGCGGTCCTTGTCGTTAAATTTAGTACCAATTCCAAATACAATTAGTATTTGACTTACCTCATGTTGGATGATGAAGGATGCCTTAATGCCTTACTTCCAATGGATCTCTTACTATTGACTGCAACACCTCTTACTCTGGGAATGATATTTATATTTTTATTACAGTACCTTGGGGATTGCAGTTATCAGTGGAAATTTCCCTCTCTATTGGGTAGTGGGAATACCTTAATGTCTCCTACTCGATGGATTCTTCAAGTGTTCGACTTCAAGTCCTTGTATTCACACTTGTTTGAATGTACTAGGTACCTTGGGGACCATTTTCATTAATGGCAGTTTCCCTCATGTTTGTTAACGGTTCTCATTATTGACCGGTAATCAAACGGTTTCCTCCATGTTTGACTTCAACTCCTTTATTCGCATGGTTAGGATTCACAACTTTTGGGCGGTTTGGATTGAAAACCTTGGGCTGACATTAGCATCGTCATTTTTCTATTTCCTAAGCTACGCAAGACCTTGTTACATTTTATATGACATTTTGTTGAGACATAGATCCACCTTGTATTCTTGTGGCTATGATCAATTGTTGAGCATGAATCCACGTTGTTCATTTGTGGAAATGAATCCTTTAGATTTGATATGGTGCTTTTTTGCATATTGAGTGACCATGATAGTTTCATCAGTTATACATATGTTCGATCCGCCTGTATATTTATGGCGATGATTTGTATATGGAATTGTATGTCCTAGAGATTAGTTTTTTCTGACATTTATCTCTCTTTCATGTACCTTTGTTCGAGCCTTTTGATCTTGGATTCTCTGCTCTCTCCATACTCAGTTGTTTCCTTTATAATGTATTTAGGATATCGTCTTCCCCTCTAACCTCATACATTAGGGGGCATCTATTACAACTCAAAATGACACATCTCTTCCTATGACCACTTTCCCATGATTTCGTCGCATGTCGACAATTCCATGACGACACTTCATGAAAGTCACTGAAAAAAATATAACTTGGAGGAACCATATATTGAGTTATGTAACTCCGTTTGAACTCATCTTTGCACCATTTGAAACATATTTCAGTTCGCTAAAACTTTTGAGAAGACACCAAAGTCTGAAAATGCATATAAGTACCCTAAAAATGAAAGTTTTTGATGTATATGTGAGTTTCCTTAAGGAAACCCATGTCTGGTACGCGATTTGCTATATATAATACTTGCGTATGCCCTGAATATGCAACTTTGTGCATTGAAACCCGCATATACCTACTACATATGTGACTGGTGTCTCTGCAACCCACGTATTCCTCCTAAAAATGTCAGAAAAATATGTTTTTTGAAATTTGTGTAGTTTGGTTAGTTATGCAACTGACTCCTTCAGTTGTAAATACTTTGTCTTCAACCCTATCTCTTTAGAAGCATAAAAATAGAGGTAGGGAGCTCCATGAGAGGAGACTTGAATATTTGCATTGTTATGCTGGAGAAATTAGAGCTCTCTTTCCCTCACCTTTTCCCTAGCGATCATCCCCTTGTGTTGCAGAGCTTGGAGGCTGAGTTCCTTGGAGAAGAGAAGCAGCAGAACCAGATCAAGGTTTCATGAGGTGCCCAACTTGAAGAGAAGGTATACTTGTACTTGTTTTCAATATTAATAAAGATGTGATGTCCTTCTTCTTCCCAATTCATTGTTCAATGTGTGATTGAATTTATATTTATGATCAGATGTTTATGTTAATCAGAATAGTTTTCCATATTTATTTGATTATCATTTCTTTATATGTGGTCATATTGGTTTGAGGAAGGTATATTTCGTTTTGCAAGTCTCTTGGAGTGATAGGAGCAAGAGGAGAAATAAGAGGATTGAAGGGCTGCTTGGATCAACCTTAGTTTATTAAGGTATGAACCATTCTAATCTCTGAATCTTGTTTATATTTACTTACAAAACCATTTGCATCCACCTTTGAACCCTAGTACATGGATGGCCTCTTAAACCCTAGCCATACGAAAATTTCCTTTACAACAATAGGACTGACTCAAATGTAACTAACAAAAAATTTTAAACCACATATGTACACTTTCAACATGACTTCCCTTTGAACATCGAGTGGCATGACCGAAGACTTGGCAGCACTGACTTGACCAAGCAGATACCAAAACATAATGCGATGGTGGACGATGCATTCTTTGAAAGACTCAAAGGAATGACATGACTCATGAAAGTGGATCAACTTGGAAGCAATTTGAATACCCAATTGACTTAATGAAATGAATAAAGGTGCCATGTTCAAAGGTGACTAATAACTTCCATTACTGCAAATGTGATAGTTCCCTTCCCTTAATTTCCCCATCATGATTGATGAGTGCCTCTTCTCAATTTTATGAGTTCAAAGAGGGTAACAAACAATCGTTGTAGATTATCCTAAGATAAGTCCATTCTCATATGTTTCACAAACCTGAGAAAGGAGGGGTTCGTTCCCAAAAAAGGGTCTCTCAGTGTTTGATTTAACAAGTCCATTGAAATTTAACTCGGTATCATTCATGTTTAGAGAGTCTGAACGAAAATGGAAGAAGAATCCAAAAGGTCCTTTTTTGTATGATTTAGTCCCTAGGGCCTGAAAAAGTATAAAATAATACCCAAGAGAACTCTTCCAGTCATGATTGATCAGAGTATTCATTTTTCATAATTAGTCAATCTGAACCAAAAAGAGATAAACTACCATCGCAAAGACAACTCTTCAAATACTTTTACGAGCGTGAAGAAGAAAAGTTCGCTCAACAATATGTTCACATTTAAGGAGTCTAAAAAGAGCTGAAAGAAGACTCCATTAGGGTTCTTTTTTCATAATACAAGTTTAACAAGTCTGAAAAATAGTAAAAGTACACTTGATACCTCTTCACTTTTTTTTAATGAACACGCCAAAGGTATAAAAGGCACTCGAAACCTTTTTCATGTTTGAATCCAAAGCATGAAAAAGAAATTAAGTAAGCTCAAACCACTTTTTTAATGTTTAACCAGAGCACATGAAATGAAAAGTAAGCTCAACACCATGTTACTATTTTTAATGAGCTCAAACATTGATTGAAAGAATGCTTAGAGTATCTGCTTCATTTTTAACGAACTTGACATAGAATATGAACTATGCTCTAAGTGTCGTTTCATGGTTTAGAGAGATCAAAACTAAAATAGAGTATACTCAAAATGAGTTCCATTGACGTGTATTTTCCCAAAATCATGTCCAATGGTTGGTACTTTCCCCCAGTATAACTGTCAAGTAGCTTAACTCCAACATAATGTAAAGTGGTTGGCTTTGTTTTGTCTTCCTACTCTATTAGTCATCCAACTAAATTCACAGTTACTACCAGGAAAAGGTTCACCAGAAACAGAGGAAGAAAGTGGATCAGGTTATACAGGAAGGTGAAATGAAGGTTCAAGGCTTGACAAAATGGAATAATCCATTTCATTTTTTAATGAGCTTTACATGAAAAGAAAACTCTACTCAAAATGACCTGTTTCATTTTTACACAATCTTGAAACAAAAAATAACTATGCTTGCTATGGCCCATTTCATTTTTTAGGGAGATCGAAAGGGAACTGTGCTTCGGAATGGCTTCATTTTTATGCAAGCTTGACATTAGAGGAAATTTCAAATCAAAATGGGCCTTTTAACTTTAACTCAAATTCCATGTCACCATGTGTTAACCAATGAAATTCNCTTTTTTAATATAAATTTGGGGATAGGTATCATAAAAAAAAACTACTTTTTTTGTTTGTATTTTCGACATATCTCCCCGTGTTTTTACTCAAATTTCAATCGAAAGAGCTCATTGGATGCGCTATTAAATTCCGCATCCAATGCGTACCCACTCGGCATACTTTTGATGGACACCACTACCCCAAAAAGAAGAAATACCTGAAAAATGTGATGATGATGTCATCATCACATTTTTTCAAGTGTTTCTTGTTTTTGGGGTAGCGGGGTCCTTCAAAAGTATGCCGAGTGGGTACTCACTGGATGCGGAATTTAATTCCGCATCCACCGAGCTCTCCCAATCAAAATTTAAGTAAAAACACAGGGAGATATGTTGAAAATACAAACAAAAAAGTAGATTTTTTCTTTACTTCCTCCAAAATTAATAAATATTATTTTATTATTTTAACTATTATTTTTATAATTTTTTTAGGAGGCCCATTTTGAGTTGAAATTTCATCTAATGAACCAAAAGGTAAACTATTCTTGAGGCTAATTTTATTTTTTTAACGAGCTTAAAACTAGAAATAAACTATGATCAAGGTCATTTTTATTTTTTAATGAGCTTGAAACCAGAAGTAAACTATGCTCAAGGACATCCATTTTATTTTTTAACGAGATTGACACAGAAAAAGAACTATGCTCTTAGACCGGTTTCATTTTTTAACGATCTTGACACAGAAAAAGAACAATGCTCTCAAACCTGTTTCTTTTTTTAACGAGATTGACACAAAAAAGAATTATGCTCTCAAAACTGTTTCATTTTTTAATGAGCTTGACATAGAAAAAGAACTATGCTCTCAAACCTGTTTCATTTTTTAACGAGCTTGACATAGAAAAAGAACCACACTTTTAAACATGTTCTTACCCAACATGATATCCAGAGGCTGTTAGATTGCCCCTTTCACATACAGATTTAGAAGCTTAATTCCAGTATGGTGTCCATAGACTATAACCATGCCCCCCATTTTACCTATGATGGGAAGAATCTCACTAGAAGAAGGGGAAGGAACCACAAGAACATGCAGAACATTCAAGGTAGTTTGATGACTAGGAATCATGAGATGGTCAGGTGTAACAAAGGAAAGTTGATCAATGGTCACAATCTTCCCATCATGGGGAAAATGCATCACTCTAAAGAGTGTGGACACTACACCCTTCATAGTGTAAATGTAATCATGTCCAAGGAAAATATTGAAATCTAAAGGACCCGGGACCACCATAACATCAATATAGGACGTTTTCCCTCCTAATGTAATAGGTATAGAAGGAAGGATCCCTAAAGGTGCAGTAGATCTCCAATTAAAATCCAGTATCTGATCAGTGTTTGGCACAAGATGAGGAGAAACTAAATCTTACAAAGCAGTAGAGGATAGAACCCAAACAAAAGCCCCTTTGTCAACAATAGTGTGAAGCATTCTCCTAGCGGTAACTTGCACAACTATCTCGAAAGGAATACTTGAATGAAGATGAGATTCTATTAGATTACTCCAATCAAAGGAAGAAACCTTAGTACTTGGAGAGGGTTCTATTGAAATAGAAAAAATATCCTCTTGTCTAGAACAATTAGAGCTAAGCATAAAAATTCAGAAGGTTTTATTTCATTCTCTACTGGAAGAGAAGAACAAGACTAAGAATGTGTCAAAGTGACTACTTCTGTCTTAAGACTCTCTGATAAAAGAGTGGAATCACGTGGACATGACATCAACTCAGCCATTTTAACTTCACTCTTCAAAGGAAGAGTGGGGCGAATAACCCATTCTTCACTCTTTAAATAAAGAGTGGGATCAATCAAGGATGTAGCTAGATCGACCACTTTATCAACCAATGATAGGTCAAGGGACAACTTATGATAAATTGTTGGAATCCGTTGACGAGGAACAATAATATTTTACAACAAATTAGAACTTTTATCCATGCGAGGAAAAAGGTAAGTAAAGTGCATGTCCTTACATAGCAAGCAAGGATTTCTAACTTTACCTTTCCGACTCTTAACCATAGAGTCACTGGTTGAGGGGGGATCATTAGTATGATGATCAGAGGCTGATGACATTGGTTTCCAGGAAACTTTAAACCATTATTCTAAAACTAGGGCCAGACCATGACAATATTTCATAAGATGGTCACCCTTGCAAAGCCTACAAGGAAATTTTGGCTTACGTTGTCTTTGGGTGTGCAGATCATCACTCTTTGCACTGGGAGGACTCAATTGGTTGAGACTAGGTTTTTTGTTTGTGTTTCTTCTTCTTCATCTTCCTTTTCCTCTTCTTCTTATCCACTTGACTACTAGTACTAAAAATTTTAACAGAAGAAGAGGGAGAAAAGGGAGAAGACACATCTGACGAAGAAGGAGAGGGATCAACATGAGGTTTATGCTCCCGTAATAAAGGGTTAGGATATGAAGTAGTTGGTGTACAACGGATAAATGTACTGGAGAATAACCAAATAGGTAATCTGAAAATCAATCCAGGAAGGCTTTACATAGCCATGAAAGGAGGACCAACATCCCCATATGAAGGGAAAACAAAAGACATGCTTGGTGAAGGAGTCTCTCGGTTGGTAGTACCAGAAGGCGAAGCCATAACTATGTAACAAAACTATCTCTCTATTATAAAAAAATCTAACCATATAGACAACAAGCACTACTCAAACTAAATAAACAAGAAAAATATGTGAGAGGAGTGGATTAAAGTTCTGGAACCTTACCGGATTGTCAAACCATCACAACTCGCTATATACCGTAGGGTCCGACAATAGAACATGACAAGGAGGATTGGGACCGTACCCTTTCCTGAATACTTGACTACCCGGATGATACATGCATACTAATATCCCTAAGTGTTCTTCTCAGTGTATTGCGATGATAGTATGGCCAAAGGATTATACTCAAATGGTCTCAATATTCCTAAAGGTGTCTCCCGATATGTGCAAGGTATGTGAGACCTCCACTCTATAGTAGTGTTGTCTAATGCACATCCGTTCGAAAGGGGGCTTTCAATAAACAACTGAGTACGTCAAGCACCTTTCTATATACCTTAAGGGTACGTGAAATGTTGTTCAATATACCAATGGTGCGTGGAAGAACCACACGATCCCCGTGATGCAGTGCAGGAAAAAAATGATAGCTCCTACGTTTAAAGACGTTGAAACACGTCTCTAACCTATCACACAAATTGCTAAATATTTTAAACTTAAACTAGTGCTTAATTTTATCTTGAATGGTTAGGTGAATGCATGAGGTGAGTACATAAAAAGTAAAACCATTTAGTATGATTGTGCAAAATTTCACTTTAACTTTTTGTAGATGTCCTACTTAAGGAAGGGAGAGAGAGATTCAATTTCTTTGAAACACAAAATAAATCCCATACAAATATAAACCAAACTTGTTTATATAGTCCATTCCTAACTGAAACAAACAAAATATTTTTTTTGAATTGAAAAAAAAGGTGATATCTCTAATGAAAAGGAATAAAAGATTGTTATGACTTTTATACAAAAGTGTTCAGATTTTTCAACTAAAGCGAGAATAAACTAATCACCAAATTCTACAATAACTTTTATTTGGATTTTTCACAATTTTTTGAAAAAAGGAAAAAACATACAAAAGCCATGTATAACAAATGAAGAAAAACTGAAATGAATATTTTCTCATTCTGTTAAAGAAGACAGAAATCAAAGATCTAGAAAAAACAAGTTCTAATCAAATCCAACTATGAAGCTTTAAACACCAACATCAGTAACATTTTATTATTATTTTTTGATTGAGTTTTCTTTTTGAGAATAAATTACATAGTTTAGACAATTAGTACAATTATCAGTGATGAAGCTAGAAAGACACTAAAAAAAGAAACAAACTCATACTAATTTTTAAAATCACACATGGATAAAATCCTACCTGGAACTACTTGCAAGAGGTTACTGACAAATTGTTACCTCTTGGGCACCTCCTTTTGTCCACTGGAGCAGAGCGGTGGCACTTCCTATTGTCTATTGAGCATACGCGATGGCACCGCTTAATGTCTTTGCTGAAAGCGTGGTGGGTCTTGTAGGTTTCAAAACAGAAAAGGAGTGAAACAGAGAAATTTAAGTCTCATACAACTAGCATCAAATCATGAAAATTACTGGAAAATTAAGCATAGCAAGTAAATATGTCTTAGTTTGAGCAGATCTGGTTAAACTGAATCCAAATATCACTATAAACTAGTAGATATGATTACTTGAAAAATTTGTAGTTTTGAAATAAGGACAAGGACTGAAAACCAATAAAGATTAGAAGTTCTAAATTGAAAATCAAGAGAGATCAAAAGATCTGAATGTCTACCCCTGAGTATGGTCACCATATTTGTTGTTGTAGATTCTCACCTCCTGCGAATAGAAGATGTTTCCCTAGATCCAAATGGTGCAGGTCTAAATCAAATGAGTGATAAAAAGGATAAGCACTTTCCATATAATTGGTAGATATCTGGAATGGGTCTTTAATCTGTTCTACAATGTGATATATCATCTTTCTATGGTGTTAGATATCCATAGATGTACCTACAATAAACACATCAAACAACAAATGACATCAAAATCATCAGAAAATTATCTACAATTCTATATCAGTGACTAAGGAATTCAATAATAAAATAAGTGATCATAACACAATACACTTTATGGGAAAGAAACCATCATTACATTAAGATGAAGGAGAGATATTACAACCATAATTCCTTAGTGTTGTGATTCCTCCTCACAAACCAAGTCTTATCCTCAAAGCTCCAACTTTCCTTTCTTATGTTCACCCTAGATTTGGACAAAACTTCAGTGCAGCAACATAACTTTCCTCCCTCCTAACCCATGGGGAATGAGCTAGTATTTATAGCCCTTGGGAGGATAGGTATGGTTGAGAAAATGGTGGATGAGGTGGAAGGGAGATCCTAATAGAGGTGATCTCAAGTCCAAGTTGTCCAAAAGAGTAGGGATGAGGGTGCTGTGAATATTTCCTTCAAGAAGCTTCGTGAATCTTCTCTTTTTCCCTTTAAAACTTGAGCATCACTCTTTCACTATGTAGACAGAGCGTTACCAAGGTAGAATTGATTATTGATCAAAGGGTAAAGGTGGTGGCATCACTCATTTTCAAGATATAAGATGTGTTCTAAAGAGAGTAACGCTTATTTCATAGAGAGGACAAGCGGTGGTGGACTTGAGTATTAGAAATAAGAGTCTTGGCCAGTATCCAACTTCTCAATATGGGGATTGAAGGAATTTTTTGATGTTTTGGGCCTCAACACATGATGGTGATGAGAATCACATGTAACAAAATCTTACAGAAAGGTTCTTGTGGAAAAGAAATTGCGGAAGGAGTTGAATTGTAGAAAGAACCTCATGGAAAGTTTCTTGTGGAAAGGCAATTGCAGAAAGAGTTGAATTGAAGAAAATTTGTTGTGGAAACTAAGTTGCAGAAAGATTGAGTTACAAAAAGACTGAGGTTGTAGAAGAAATATTTCAGAAATCTTGTTTGCAGAAATATATCCCTCATAATTGAACTTGCAAAAACAAATTTGCACATAAGAGTTAGAGAAATATCCATCCGCGTAGACAGATTTAGAGGTTTGTTAAATATAGAGAAAACTAAATCCTGGGGAAGAAGTTGGGATATGGACTTTTGGGGTTCCCTTCTACATCAATTACCCTAATTTATGATCCACTATTGTTACTCTCAATAGATACCATAGATACCAATTTTACTCTATTCTCTAAGTGATGCACAATTGTCATTGTGTCTTTTAAATTTCTTCTTACACTTGTCGTTTTTGGATCCAATGAGTGCAAAACTGCCTGAAATACATATATGTGGAATTAAATGTAACATCTGACAATTGGACTTAAACTTTTCAAATTTAAGTGGAACACTTTTCAAAATTATTTCTACCTAGTGTTCCTTGATCTAACTCTATTTTGTTATGAATAAATAGAATGGACATTGGTAAAGTCAATCAGAAGAAAATGTGCATTGGAAAATTTTTATTTCTTAGAATAGGTTATTGCATTTTGTCATATATGAGAACATATCTAAGCATATTTTGCATATCACATGCCAATATCTATATTCTTGAACCATCATCCAAAAAAAACATATTTGTATGGTACATGTCCATCAATATATAGTTGTAATTGTTGGACAAAATTTGATGTAAAGTTGTAATATTATATATGAAAGAATGATGCCAATAAGTTGGAGCTGACCAAAACATACCCAACATAATTTTCTGATAATAACTATTGTATCAGGGCCTAAGGATTTTTCTTACACACACTCACATTAAAAGGTAGTGATGGTGAATTAATAATCCTCGAGCTATCATAAAACTTCATTATCCACACTATGCCAAATTATTCGAAATTTTGACAATGCTTTGCTTCAATACTCTATGATAAAATCATTAAATGGATTTATCTTTAGTGATTTTTTAACTTCATGATAAGTAGGAACCCATATTTATCCCATCTTCATACATATAAAATTGAATTGGATTGAAAAAAATGAAGAAATAACCATATTGTAAAAAGAACACAAATACAATATTGCCTACCTACCTAATTAGTACATCTTTAAAAGGTACCATATTTATATTAAGGTTGTATATGTGTACAAAGTACATATTTATATAATAAAAGGATACACATGTGGCCTAAAGTTAGGGTTAGGATTTGTGTTTCTTATTTTTATAAATAGGCATTTCCCCTAATTTTATGCATTTTGTTACACTTTATAATTACCACAAGAACTTTAAAGTTTTTATTGCATTGTTATGTATTCCTTCATTATTATAATATAGAAGGTCCTAGAAAACCATAGTGAGTGGAGGAGCCTAGAATGTTATGTTTATGTCTTGATATTTCCATTTATTAAAAGTCTAGTTTGATTTTGAATCTAGGAGCAAAATAATTGGTATAAAAGCTAACTCAAGATTCATTTTTGTTGTGCTCTTTTTCTTATTTTTTCAAGAAAAAAATTGGAAAAAGAAAATGAAATTTTTGTATAGACATGCTTAATTAGGCCAAGGTTTATGACTACTTCAAGTTCTTCACAAAATAAATTAGATGGTTTATGCAACAATAATTGGAGGGGAAAAGAACATGGATCATGTAAAAGTGTATTTAGACATTCATATCTTTACAACCTATTCTAGCCTAGAAACTAAATTTACAAATCCTAGAAACCTAATCTAGCCCTTAAACCCCTAGAAATCTAATCTATCCATGAAAACCCTAAAAACCTAATCTATCCCTAGAAACACTAATATAACCCTAGAAACACCAATCTAACCCTAGAAATGAAATCTAGCTCTAGAAACCCTAGAAACATACTCTATATTAAATTTTGTTATTAAGACTGGATCGAAATACTTGCAAGTTTTTAAAAACATATCTTGATATAAATTGATACATAATACTAGATTTAAATTATGTATATGGATTAGGTAAAAATCCCTAATGATCTACTTTAACACCATAATATGCTTATTATCCTATTGAGGGGGTTTACCATTTCTCATTGTTGTAAGTATAAAGTAATTTTGGAATACCTTGCACTATTGCATAGTTTCCCACATTTTCCATTTTTCATAGGTTTTCCTCATATATCTATTTAAATTTAGTATTCAAAACGTATCACACTTATATCCTTTCTTGGATTCCATATCTCGACAAATAATACAGCATACAACACTATGAATCTCCAATACAATAATTGGAAAATTACAAAGAAAACAACCATACATAAAATCTAAAGCAACTGTGTGAATTTTCCTTTTTAATGTGATCAAAGTTTCTTGTTTTGAAGTTTTTGAAGTTGTTTACAATGACATGGAGGCATTGATTATATGACACAGGCCTCACCTAATTTTAAATTACGATCCTACAAGTCAACAGAAAAACAAAACAAATATAAGTTGCACACCTACTAGATCAAGGATAAGCCACTAAAATGTAATAATAATCATATACAAGTGAAATTATATATTCATACCTTTACAACTTAATCTATCCCTCAAAACCATATTTGGAAGCCTAATCCAACCCTAGAAACTTAGTATATCCCTAGAAACCCTAGAAAACTAAACTAGCCATAGAAACCGTAATCTACCCCTAGAAAACTAATCTAGAATCCTAGAAACCTAATCTATCCCTAGAAAAACTAATCTAATTGTAAAAACCTAATCTAGCCCTAGAAACACTAAAAACAATTAAGTCTTTAATCCCTTGTCATTTATCACCAATGTCTTGGCCATTATAATCTATTTGAATAATTGACACGAAGACATGCACTTGGTATACAATTAAAAACTACCAAAATAGTCATTTTCTATATCAAAATGAGAAAGGTTAGTACTTAGTTACCATATATCCCTTAGTCATGCTACAACCATCTACTATTGAAGTTCAAGGATTTCCTCTTCTTTAATTACTACGAATTCAAATTTGAAATTTTGTGATTCACTAATATCGATATTAATTTTTCATGTGGAAACAAAATTCCCAAGGTTTAGATGTACAACAAAAACCCTAGTCATCATGAGAGAAATCCCTAGCATCATATAAGAGAAATATATCCAAAACATCCAAGACTATGAAATTGCATTGCCTCTCATTTAGCCAAACCCTAGATTTTAACATCATGAAAAATGATGAGATTCAGTTCATGGAACCATGCGAGGGAGGAACCCCTAGTATTATTTTGATGTCTCAATTCCAATGGAGTTAATGGTTTGCTGATGTGATCAATGACCATCGTTTTATGGCTCACTTAAACTAACCTCTGGTAGGATTTTAGGGGATACTTTTTGAATCTCTATTGGGGGCTTAGATTTTGATCTAGGTAGTAGAATGGAGTTTCTAGAGATCCTACAAGTGTTCTTGGGAAGCTTTAACATGGGAACAATGGCCACGATCTCAACATTAAGGAATATCCAAAGTTGACCCACTTCTGTAAAAATTGTAGTCTCTCACTAAGCTAAACCCTAGCTTCTGAAATCATGAAACAAACCAGTATCTAGTCCATGGATCCATGTTAGGGAGGCATCCCTAGTATTATTCTGATGTCCCTATTTGAACGAATTCAGTGATTCATCGATCTAAGGAATGATCATCATTTTATGGACCTTTTAAACTTGCCTCTTGTAGGGTTTTAGGAACACTTGTTGAATCTCTACCAAGAGATTAGAATTTGAACCGAGAAACATAATGGAGTTCCATGAGATCCTAGAATTTTTTTTTGGCATTTTGATGTGGTAAAATTGGCCATGAGCTCACTGTCAAAGAATATCCAAAGTTTACCCCCTTGTGTAAAAATTGCAATGTCTTTAATTACGACAAACCCTAGCTTCTAAAATTGTGAAACAAGACGATATTTGGGCATTGGACCCACATTAGGGAGGAACCCGTAATATTATTTTGATTTCCTAATTCCAATAGAGTTGATGGTTTTTTTTATCTAATCAATGATCATCATTTTATGGCCCATTTAAACTTACCTCCTCTGGACTTTTAGGGACAATTGTTCTGTTGAGGGTTTAGAATTTGATCCATGTAGTAGAATAAAGTTCTGTGAGATCTTACAAGTGTATTTAGGCATTTTTATGTGGGAACACTAACCACAACCTGGCCATCGAGGAATATACAAAGTTGACCACCTTGTGAAAAAAATTCAATGTCTCTCACTGAAAATATTATATTACGAGGACTTCATCAACCTTGAGTTTTTTTGTAAACATTTAAATAATATATCCCATTAAATCTAGAAAAAATAACTCAAAGAACTATTCCATGAAATTTGGAAATAAATTCAGGGAACTATTTTCTCAATTAATATTTTTTATTTCTTAAAGTTAAATTTTCATATTCATGCATTCAAAAGGAGATATTACATCTCAATTAGAACTAGACGGATAGGCCATAGATCATGATGAATATATAAATATCCCTAATTTGATAAATGTTAAGATCATTGAAACATTGAGATGTATTAATAGGAATAATTCGGTAAAGTTGCACACATAGTTGCATGCTTTATTGCAAGAGGTTATTAATCTATATTCAAGGTGACCAAAGTAGACTTAGAAGTATTTATACTATTAAAACATGTTATATAGAAAAATAAGATAGCACATATGGACGAAATTCTATTACGAGAAATTTATTGACATTGAATTTTTTAAATCTTTATTATATTCATTAAATCTAGAAAGCTTAACTTCTACTATCGAATGAATTGTAGGTTGTCATGCCCATAATTTTGTTGCAAAATCCATTAATTATCAATGAAATGGAAAGGATTTGTTAAATTTAAATATATCAAATACAATAGTCTTGATACACCCAAGGAATCTGAAGCAGAGTTTCACAATTTTTTTAACAAGGAAATTAAAAAGAACTACCTAATTTTTGTAACATGCAAAATTTTTGTAGAACTTTGGCATACACATAATTTGAATTACTTTTCTAGTTAATTTTAAGTGTTGCTCAGTGATGTTTTACTCTTGGATATAAATTCATGGCTTTTGTATTTCTACAATTATAAGAAAGGTTTGCCAGAGTGATTTTAAAAACTATCGTTTATTTTCTAAAATTGATGAATTTAAACAAATTAAAGTAGTTTAAGAATAATGAAAAAGAAACTATATAACTTTGTGCTTTCCTTTTGTCTATGTTTTGAGCTTTGAGTGCGGAAAACTCCCATTGGAATAACTAAGTTATATCATGGTTAGGTTGGATTTAATGAAGGTTTGATACACAAATATATAAGGTCATTTTGAAGAGAATATGGCCAAGAAAATAGTATAAGCGAAGAAACGATGCACCATATATTGTTCTGCAAATAGAGGCAATTTTTAAAGGGAAAATTACCAAGAATAGGGGTGAGTTGGATCAACTTTGCATCACCTAAGGTTGGAATCTATGCATCCAACCAAATAGAACAAGAGGCCTATCTTTTGTTGAAACATAATAAAATAAAATAAAAAATAGATCACATAAAATTAAGTGTAATATTTTGTATAAGAACTAATTGCACGTGTTGATAAGAAACGACAATACAAGTTGTTCTTGTCTTCCTATACAATCATTATTTTTTCCAACTACATAATTCACCTTTCCCTCATTAACGAACTATTACAGACATTATTCAAAGAAAGATGATTGTTCCAAATGCAATTGTAATTGCTAATAGAAGTCACCACTTTTTTACTATTGTTGTTATAATTCTACCCATGTCAATGAGGAGGTAGTGCTGCTCATAGGCTTGGAATCATGATCATACCAACCATTATGCGAACATTGTGACATGTTAATGATATAGGTTACACCAATACTAATTAAGTTAAATATGGTGGAGCATTTGGAATTTAAGATTTAGAAATTTTAGAATTTTTTTTTCAAACTCCAGATACCAAAAAAACTCTCTAGAGACACTAAAATGTAAATCTATGCAAATAGTTTTCTCTCCCAAGACTAAGACTTTTTTCTCCCTTGATACAATATATAAACAATGTATAAATTCAATGGCTTTCCACTATAATAAATTAACCTAAATATCATCTTCCTAAAAACAAAGTATAATATCATGTTAATTTAGGCAAGGCATGGAGGAATTGAACCGCCACCATTCTGCTTGTAAGGTGGGTGCTCTTCCATTAAGCTATCACCCTTTAAGTAAATAGAGAGGGTTTTTGTTAACACCTAGATTAGACCTTTGTATTTGTAGTTTATAACTCCATCCATGCTTCAATCCTATAGTTTGCAATAATGAGATAAATGTTTAAGGCTAAGCAAGTGTTTTTCCACTTTTCGAGTTAATCATCACATCAGTTCCATATTGAATTTAAATGTGACGTGCAATGCAGAAAGGCCAACTCATGTCTCCAATAATGACAGACATTAGAATAATTAAAAAATCATGTCAATGCCTAATTTTTTTACAACAAATGAAGGTAGCAGAGGATCAAACATCAAGAATTCTCACCAAGTGTTGATAAAATATGGCCTCTAGTTTGGTACAAAATCATATCATACAAAGAGTCATTTATTTATACTAGTTCAAACTATATGAACGGTGAAGTCCCTACATTTGAAAAAAAATAAAAACTATAGTGATGGACATTATTGATTGTTGTCATAGATTTTATCATTGCACTAAAGCATGATATAAATTTTATTAAGACAATACTTCACATAATATCCTAGTCTGATTACTCTCAAAAATAAAATTATAGAGAGTTTAATGTTGGAATATAAAATCAGTCAAGGGTATTTGAAAGCCTAGTTATTAGAATTAAATTCAAAACATGGAAATTTGAAGCATAGACAATTTAAATCAACAAGTAATAATGTTCCCAAGGTTGCAACAATGTTTTATTAGATTGGAGATTTCAGAGAAGGGGAAGTTTTTCGTTCGCTCTAGTTAGGAAGAGGTTAGACGCTCTCCTTGATTTTTCTTGGTATGGAGTCACAAGAAGGGTGGATCACCCATTTCAACCACATAATGGAAGCAAGCTATTCTCAGCATTCATAATAGTAGTAAAGGGGGCATCATTTCCAAGCTACATCATGTTTTATAACAAATTGAAAATCGTCAATAATGAACATCGTTGAGGATCTATTACCTTTTCTTCCAATTATGTCCAATGCTTTCTTCCTATTAACCAACAACTAAAATACAGCTATGTCATGCTATGTATTCCTACTACACCTAATTTTCAATCTTTCTATTTGTTGTAACAACATCAATATTAAAAAGTAGCTCAATGAATATCATCATTCATTCTCAATGCATAGCCTAAATACTTCTTTAGAATAATGGAATGCAATCTCCTATCAAAGAATAAACCAAGGGGGGGAATTCCTTTCATAATTCCCTTTTAGTATTGCAAGTAGCATTTTATAGAAGTAGCGATGTCCCAATTTATCATGACAAGTCTTTTCTTCGTCCTCACTAAAGTAAAAAAAACAAACCAAATGGGAATTTGAAAAATGAAGTGGAATTATTGCACACTAAAGTTTCATTTTCAAAACATTAAAACAATTATGTCTATCTTGGGCCCATAAAAGGTAACTTCACCTTTATTAGTATGACAAAACCTCTATAAACACCAAAAAACAAACTACAAAGAAGCTCCTTTTTGTGTTTCCTTGTTCTACTAGATTGTTAATAGCCCAAGAAATTCATATAGTAAAGGTGAAGCATGATATTTACGTACAATACGAGCAACCACAAGTGCAATAAATTCTACCAAAAAAATATCTCCCCAGCTAGTTCTACTGTCGACTAATTTCTAGAAATTGCCAATACACGATAAGACAAGAAAACTAGAAGGGAGCTAATTGTGCATACCCCCAATTATGTACACAAACAAGAAAAAAGAGTGCTTGAATTGATGATACTAAGAATTGGCTGTAGTGGAATAACCCCCTCCTCTATGTTTTCCTCACCATTTACTTTGGTTTTTCTAGGTAATCGTTTTTCTTTGACTTTCATTTTTTTGTTTTTTTGGTGAAGTTTTTCTCAACTACGGAAAGAGGTTCACTAGCTTTTCAAATGTTTGTTTAGAATATTATTGTCTTCTATCACTAGAGGATATCCCTTGTAAATGTAATCAGTATGGATCCCATGAGTTTTCGATTTGTGTTTATATGCTCATTTACTGAAAGTGCTCAGGTTTCTTGAATAAAAAATGCTATATGTGAAACTCGTATCTCCAAAAAATAAAGTAATTTTAATTAGTATGGAAATCACGATATCCATTTGTATTATATGTTCATTTAGTGAAAGTGCGAAGGTCTTGGTGAGAAACTAGGAAATGGTGTATATGTAAATTCATGTCTTTATTACGAAAATAGTTCATTTTGAACGCACTCATCAACTTATGGATTAAAAGGTATAATTCCAATATATGTTGCATTCAATACATTTTCACCTTAAATTTAATGTCAAGATTTCTTCAACAATAGAAAATTTTCTATTATGGGTTCTAGTATCATCATGCTAACCATCCCTTCCCTTTCATCACTAAATGAATTTGGTTAGTTATCACTTTTTCTCATTTCCCAATCAATTTCCATGGATGAAAATGAAAACTACCAAGGATCTATTGCATTTTATTTTAATTTTCTAGTGTTTTATTCCTCTTTATGAATGACAAAAATATAGTTGTATAATGTATTTATTCCTTCTATACCTTTTGAATCCTTCTATATGTTCTATCGACATTGACATTAAAAAAAAAAAAAAAGTTCTTGAAACTCATCACATATTCCCAATGCATAGTTTAAATACTTCTTTGACATATAACATACAATTTCCTACCCAGGATTGAAGATCATTTCCTAGCATAATTCTCCTAGGTTGTTGAAAGTAGAATTTTACAAAACCAACTAAGGCCTAGTGTGTCATGAAAAATATTTGCCTCGTCCTCGATAGAGTAAAATAAATGAAATCAAATGGGAAGCTAAATCATTGCACACTAAAGTTTCCTTTCCAAAGCACCAAAACATTGATGTATATATTTTGGTCCCATAAAAAAACATTGACAACTTTATTTGTCTACAAAAGGGTCTATGAACACAAAAAATAATCTATAGAAAAAACTCCTTTATTTGTCCCTCATTCTATTATACTATTAATATCCCAAGGAATGCTAGTAAGGTGAACCATGATACCAGTGTACAATGCTAGCATCTACAAGTGTAATAAATTCTGCTAAAAATACAACTCCTCATTTAATTCTATTGCCAATTGATCTTGGAAATTTTTAATACACGTTATAACAAAAAAAATGGAAGGGTGTCAATTGTTCATACTCCCAACTAGTGTTTTGTACACAAATAAGGAGGAGAAAGGGTGCTCACTCAAATCAATTCACTTTATCTCAATTCAATGTACAAAATAGTTTGGCATTTGGCAATTTTTTGGGGGATGCTACTAGAAATCCTATTTCACTATAATTCAAGTTTGTATAAAGAATTGCAATTTTCAAAGGAAGGAAGCTTTCCTAATAAATTTATAAAAGTTGTTGAAAATATTTGTATATATTTGAAAAATATTTCCTTCAAGGGTATTATAAGAAACATTGAGCTACTCCAATCTAGGTGCATTGCAGAGATCATAAGGAAAATGCTCGTTGAAGTTGTTCCTTGATAAGTCTACATAGGATAAAATTTTAAGCTTTGCAAAACTGAAAGGAATGTGGCCACTAAAATTGTTTCACTGAATGTAGGTTCCGTTCATAGTGGGTCAATTTGTAAGACTATAGTGTGTTTCTCTAGTGAACTAGTTGGAAAAGAGAGTAAGTATGGTTAGCTTGTTGTCTTTACACAAGTCACTAGGGATTGGTCTTGCTAATTTATTGAAAGATGCATCCAAACATTTTATCCTACAATTTCACCCCATCTATTGAGGAAGGTTTTCTATGAAGGAATTGTTTCATATCGAACGTATTCAATCTAGGTAGGTCACCAATTCCCTCACAGGTGTATCCATTGAGCTTATTAAGAAATAGGTGCAGAACTATCAACCTTATGAACATAAAAAACCCTTTAGGAATCAATTTGGTTAGCATTTTACTTAACAAATGTAATCTAGCTTGCATGCATGCAATTTCATTTAAATTCTCTAGAATGAATGCAATGAGATTATTGTTGTACAACAACAATTTATTAACCTTATTTAACTTACCTAACTCCACAATATAGGACTGAAATAAGTTTCTAGATGAAATATTCATAGACTCCAACCTTGATAGGTTACTGAACTACCACGAAATATCACCCGTGTAATAATTGAACCCAATCTCCATTTTCCCAAGTTTATACAACTTCCTAATACATATGGGGATGAAATCACTGATCTCATTTCCCTCAAAATTTAAGCATTCTAGGGTAGGTAAGTCATGACACTAGATGAGAATACAGCCATGAAAGTAACTTCCAATAAGGTTTGATATCATAAAATTACTGAGTTGGGAAAATTACAATGACAGGGACTAGTAAATTTGTTGTCACAAGAATTGAACTCCTCAAGTTTCTACAACCCCAAAATGTACTTTGGGAAGGATCCATTGAAAGAATTGTGGTTGATGTATAGATTTCTAATTTTTGGGAGCCTAAAATTGGCTTCAGTGATTAGACTATAAAACTACTTTGGGCCTATACATCAACCACGATTATTACCTTAGGGAAGTCCCTTAGCCACTCTATATTCCCCCACCCTCAAAGATATAATTTAAGGAAACCATACTGAGTTATTCTCAGATAGGGAAAGAAAAAAATAGCTATGCTTAGGATTTGAGGGGGAAAGGAAATAAGGAAGGATTGGTCCTATGCTCTGCTCAAGTAAGGAACTGGATTAGAGATGAATTTAATTGTCTATAAGGTATGATTTGATTTCCAATATGCTATAGACCCCTCTTTGGTATTATATTTACACATTAAAACACTACAAAAAAATTGCAATTGAGAAGTATTAGAAATTGAGTTATTTGACACAATTGATTATTGGCATTCAAATCCGTCATTCTAGTTTCAATTTTTTATAAATCTTATTGCAACTCTAACAATACTAATTTATCTTAGGAAATCCAATATATTCACAGTGTATATACCACCCTACACTTTACAAGAAACAATTTCACTCTACGTCAACAACAACCAACCATGTTTACATGAAAAATGAAAATTAATGTGAAGTTGTCAATCATCAATGTAAATTATTCTCTTTTCTCTATACTAGTTGTCATACCACCTACCATAGTACACCTATTTGAAAATTACTAACACTTTCAATACTTTGAATGTAAAATTATCCATGTATTAAACTTGAGCATCATTTTCAAGAACAAGCTAATCATGCCTATTTACTCACTAATATGTCATTCAATGCTTCAATCCCTCACTCATTTAAAGGAAAACAGATGAATGAAAGATGATATGTGATAGATTTCCTACAAGCACAATCATTGTTATGCAATGAAGTCCCATATATAGCATAAAAAGAGTAGAAATAGACAATAATAGAGTAATCCATGCCTAAAAGATGAATAGCAGATATAAATATCAACCGTATTCAAAATAGGAACCTCCTTACACAATGTACTATGTACACACGCCAAGATAAGATACTATGATTACTAAAATGAGAATATATCCTTCCTATATATAGGAGAAAAAGGTATATAATAACAACTAATAAACCCACAAATAGACCCAATCCTACCTAAATAATATGTAATGCACCACAATATAGGGAGTAATGCGCCACACTATATGGTGTAATGTGTCATCATTAAGGGATTAACATGCCCCTCCCCTTCAAAAAGTGTTGTGCTAAACGATGAAGTGGTTCTGGATGTTGATGTATAAAGGACTCATGTTTCCATGTTGAATCTTCAGCGGGTAAGTTCTTCGATTTAACGAGATACTCTTAAATTGATCTATTTCGAAGTTGTCTAGTTCGTATTTCAGTAATTTCTTCAGGCTCCAGGGTTATCTTTCCTTCCTCATCAAGTTCTAGTAATATCATTTGAACTAGTATCTTGTCATTGATTACCTTCTTTAAACATGAAACATAGAAAAATGGATGGACTCGTGAAGATGCAGGTAGTTCCAATTTGTAGGCCATACTACCAATCTTTTGTAACATCTTGTAGGGACTGTAGTATTTAGGTGATAATTTATTATCCTTCTTGGTGTTCTTCAGGGACATCTATTTGTATCATTGTAGTCTTAAAAACACCCAATCCCCAACATTAAAGCTCCATTCACTACGATGTTTATATGCTTGTTGTTTCATTCAATTTTGTGCTATATCCGGGTTGTCCTTTAAGAGTTGAAGAACTTGTTGTTGATGTTCCATGTGGTCTTCCATTGCTTGAATCTTAGAGTCTCTTAGTGAAGATGTGATGGATGGTAGCCATACAGTGCCATAAATGGGGTCATTTTTTATGATGTATGGAAGGAATTATTATACCAACATTCTACCAAGGGTAACCACTTGACCCATTATGTTTGTTTATAAGCTGCAAAATAATAGAAGACACCCTTCGAAACATTTTTTTACTATCTCTATTTGTCCATCAGATTAAGGGTGATAAGATGAGCTATGAGCCAGTTGAGTACCCAAACAAGAAAATATTTCGGTCCAAAAAATTCCATTAAAAATGGGATCCTTGTCACTTACTATAATATTTGGAGTACCATGTCATTTTTTCACTGTCTCCATAAAAGAATTGGCGACTATGCTTGATTTGAAGGGGTGAGATAGTGCACATAAGTGTGCATATTTATTAAGTCTATCAACAACCACCACGACGGCACTCTTTCCTTCATACTTTGGTAAACATGTGATAAAATACATCGAAACCTCTATCCACCTTTGGCTTGGAATGGAAAGTGGTTGTAGGAGACTAGGGGCCTTAATTGTTTCCACTTTATTTTTTTGGATTTTTAACGTCATTTTTAAGACCATCCCAGAATAAATATTTCTTTACCATGTAGTAGGTTTTTAAGAAACATGAGTTCCCTCCTATCGGTGAAGAGTGGAATTCAAAAAATACATTTTGCTTGAGCTGGGAACTCTTACCAAGATATAAGTGATCCTTGTACCATAGCAAGTCATATTTCCACCTAAATGTATTAGAGTCACTGGGATCCTACTGCAACTTTTGAATAAATGCCCATATTTTTTTGTCATTTTTCCATTCATCCATTGCTTCAGCTATCCAATCTGGTTGGATGATCGAAATAGCATAGATTAATGCTTCAACATCCTCATCTTTCCTGGAGAGTGGATCTACAACAACATTTTGCTTCCCATTTTTGTAGATGATTTCAAAGTCATATCCCAACATATTTGTTACCCATTTTTGTTGCTCTTCTAAAGATAGCATTTGTTCCAAGAAGTATTTAAGGCTATCATGGTCAGTTTAACCTTGAAATGTCTCCCTATAAGGTAGGGGCACCATTACTTCAAGACATGTAGTATTTCCAACATTTCCTTAACATAAATGGGCCTTTTAAAGTTCTTTCCCTTGATTGGATGACATGTGAAGCAAATAGGGTTCCCTTCTTGCATAGGTACAACTCCAATTCCATTTCCTGAAGCATCACATTCCACAATAAAGGTTTTTTTGAAGTATGGTGTCTCCAAAACATGAGCTTTACATATGGCCTCTTTGAGTTGTTGAAAGGCTTTAGCTTCCTTTGGAGTCCAAGAAAATGTATCTTTCTTTAGTAACGATGTTAGAGGAGCTGTTATTTTTCCATAGTTCGAAACAAACTTGCGGTAGTATTCTGTCAGACCTAAGAATTCTTGAATATTGTTTAGGGTTTTGGGAATCGACCAGTCCATCATGGACTTAATTTTTTTAGGGTCTACCTTGACACCTTCATGTGATACAATATGACCCAAATAATCTACCTCCTTTATCCCAAAGAAATATTTTGAGGGTTTTTCATATAGTTCTTTCTCCTTCAGTAGTTGTAGTACCCTATCAACATGTTGAACATGTTCTTCCCAAGACTTTCTATAGATTAGTATATCATCAAAGAATACCAGGAAATATTTTCTGAAGAAAGGATTGAAAATAGAATTCATCAAACCTTGAAATGTGGAAGGTGCCTTTGTTAGACCAAATGGCATGACAAAAAATTCATAGTGACCTTCATGAGTTCTAAGTGTTGTTTTGGGGATGTCTTCATCCTTCATTTGAATCTGATGATACCCAGAACGAAGATCCAACTTTGTGAAGAAAAATGCTCCATGTAATTCGTCTAACTATTCATCAATGTTGGGAAGAAAGTTATCTTTAATGGTGATTTTGTTGAGCTCTCTATAATCGGGACACATACGCCATGATCCATATAGCTTGGGTACAATTACCAATGGTGCAGAGTAAGAACTTTGGCTAGGCATAATTATGCTAGCCTCTAACATTTCAGCCACCATACGCTCAATTTCACTCTTTTGGATATATGGATATTGATAAGGTCTGATGTTAGGAGGAACAATGCGTGGAATTTAAGTGGATAGCATGATCAAAGTTACAAATAGGTGGAAGACCTTTGGGAATATCTTCAAATACCTTAGAATGCTTATTAATGGCCCTTTGGAGATCTAGCGAGATAGGGAACTTTGAGGTTTGAACATCTAATGAGCATAATTGTGAAACTATACGTTGATGTCCATTTTTTAACAACTTTTTCAAACCATTAGAGATTATCACCTTGCTTGGTTTTCCTATGTTACCATTTAAATCATATTTTTTACCTTCCCATAAAAATTTCATGAATTTTTTTTGAAAATTAAAAGCCACTATTCCCAATGATTGTAACCATTGGATACCCAAGACAACATCAACACAACCCATTGGGATATCAATCATTGGACTATTCATTATATATTCCCCCATACCCATATTGATATTATGGCATTTCCCTGAGAAATTTATAGTTCCTCCATTTGCAATCATTACTTGAAATTCTGGTGTTGGATAAACACAGCAATTAAGAACTTTGGCTAATTTACAGTAAATGAAATCATCAGTACTATGAGAATTAATCAACACTGTTACTTTATTTTTCATGTATCTTTCTATATTGAGAGTTTGACGAGTGCTAATTCCAACCAATGTCCCTTGCTATACTTGTTGTCACAATTAAAGCATAATCCTTTTGCTCTTTGTTCATCTATTTTTTGGGGTGTAAACATCTATGGTGTTTTAGAAGAAGGAATAATATTGTCTCTATATGTGTTCGAGAAGGCCTTTCTAGTAGTCATTTCCATATTTTTATTTTCAACCTTCCTTGCCATCATGAAAACCTTCTCTAGCGATGATGGTTCAAAGAGACGTACCTCATGTTGAATGTTATATTTCAAGGTTCCAATAAAGATATGTAAAAAATTATATTTTGAAATATTCTTCACTCTGATACTTAGCTACTGAAATTGCTTGATGTGATCTGTAACTGAACCTTTTTCTTGATATTTACCAACTGACTGAAGAAGGTGTTGTTATTTATATCCCCATAATGTGTAATTAATTCTTCAGTGAATATAGACCAAGAGATAATAGGCTCCTTTTATGGTCACAAATCCATTGGTACCATACAAATTGATCAGGCTCTAAATAAAAGGATGCAATAGTTACATTTTTCATAGTGAGCACCTTGTGTAGATCAAAGAATTGCTCCATCTGAAAAATCCACGTGATTGGATCCTTTCCATCAAACTTTCTCATGCCAATATTGGGGATAAATTAGTATATTGGAACTTAATTTAACCCATTATGTTGTAGTGAATCATCAACGTTTGAGGACTCTAACTTCCTACTCTCCAATTGTTTTTCAATTTTCTCCAGACGTGAATAAGTCATGTTTTTCCTCCTTATCCTCTTCTTGAGTAGATATTTGAAGAATAAAATTATGTTTTATATCCTTGATAAATACCTTCAATTCTTGAATATTTTCTTTACTAGACATCCCCTTGAGATCCTCTTTAGTATCCATCTTCTTTTCCAAGTTAGAAAAGTCATCAATTTTCACATTTCCTTTAATCATATCTTCCAACTTGGACACTCTAAAAGAAATGTTGGGGATGAATCCTCTGGGGGTTTGAGTGGAGTGAGATTATTTCCACTTCCTTTTGGTGTCATTTTAAAAAATATCACACCCTATGGTTTACCACAAATATATCCTTCTACTAAAATATATTCAAATGCAAAATGGTGTACCTTTTTCAAACCCTGATTGGAAGATTGTTTTAGGGCCGACTTGTAATAGGTAAAATTTGAATTGTGACTCCTCTGAGTCTAAAAATTCGTCATGTAGTACCTTGATCTATCCTCTTTCCAATTTCATAGGTATGACCTAATTTTGATGATCCAACAAAATGTTATTGCAAATATACCAAAGCTTCGCTTTTTTGCCTATCCAGAAGAGCTGACTTGTATTGTATGCCACGTGTCCATATTTTTTTTTTTATGTATCTAAAAATTATACCACATATACCCTAGTCCATATTATTTCATATGAAATTTTTCTTTCTCCATTTATATCTCATATTCCTCAGATATGACCTTTGTTTTGGACTAGCTGTATGACTAGTCAAAAACCCTATATTCCTCCGCAATTATCTCTAAAATTGTAATGGATCAAGATCTAAATTTCATACTGGAGATATTTCGGTATGTTTTGGAAGTGGGGTTTTAACCTAAATATTTGAATCCTCATAGAAAAAATTTTGTAGAGAAAGTTCCAAGATGACTCGTTTTGCAGAACCCAGTCCTGAGGAAAGAGCTCTAATACCAAATGTTATGCAACGAAATCCCAAATATAGCATTAAAAGAGCATAAATACACAATACAAGAGTAATCCACACCTAAAATATGAATAGAAGAGATAAATATCAATTCTCTTTGATAGAGGAGCCTCCTCACATAATGTACTGAGTACACAAGACAAGATAAGATACTATGATGACTAAAATGAGAATATCCCCTTCCTATATATAGGAGATAAAGGTGTACAATAACAACTAATAGAACGACTAATAGAACCAAGCCTACATAAATAATCTGTAATGCACCATGATATAGGGAGTAATGCACCATACTATATGGTGTAATGTGTCATCATTAAGGGCTTAACAACTGTATTTCCATCAAATACATTTCACCATGAAACACATGTTAGCTTTCAAATATATACAATGAAATAAATTGCACCATGAAACACATGTTAGCCATCAAATGCATTTCCATCAAACACATGTCATATTTATTTCTACCTCACGCACAAGGTTATGTCTAACAACAACATTTCACAATGAATCAAATCCAACACATGCTAGATTTCCTATTGACACAAACACAATACCATCCAATACATTACACCATGAAGGAAATCAAACGTCTATTAGTTTCCAATTTAACACAAGAAAAAATGTGTTTCTAACAAAAACATTGCACAATGAATGAAATATAGTGCTTGTTGGCTTTCCTACTGGAACAACGACATTGTCATCAAATACATTGTTCCATGAAGAAAACCTAATGTGTTTTAGTTTTCTTTCTAACATAAGCACAAGAGCATTTATAACAATATTTCACAACGAATGAAAGATAACATGTGTTGGATTTCCTAATGGAAAAACTACATTATCATAAAAAGCATTGCACCATGAAAGAAAAATAATGTTTGTTAGTTTTCTTTCTAACATAAGCACAAGAGCATTTTTAAAAACGACATTACACAGTGATTGAAAGTTGACATGTGATAGCCTTCCTATTGGCACAACTGCATTTCCATCAAATACATTTCACCATGAAGGAAATATAATGCATGTTAGTTTTCCTTCTAGTACAATCAGAAACGAATTTTTTACAATAACATTGCACAGTCATTGAAAGCTAACTAATGCATGCAAGCTCTCCTTCTAGCACAAGCACAAGGCCATTTCTAAGAACAACATTGCACAATGAATGAAAGATAAAATGTGCTAGATTTCCTACCAACAAAAACACATTTCCATCAATTATATTGAATCATGATGAAAATATAACACATGTTAGCTTTCCCTCTAATACAAGAAAAAGGGAAATTCTTACAACGACATTGCACAATGAATTATTATCTTTCCATCTAGCACAAACAGAAGGGAACATCTGAAAACAACATTGCATAATGAATGAATTCTAACATGTGTTAGCTTTCCTACTGGCACAACCATATAGCCATCAAATAAGTTGAACCATGAATTAAATCTAATGCATATTAGTTTTCCATTCAGAACAAGCACAAGAGCATCTCTAACAACAACATTGCACGACGAACGAAATACAA
This sequence comes from Pseudotsuga menziesii, assembly GCA_001517045.1. Lineage (NCBI taxonomy): Eukaryota > Viridiplantae > Streptophyta > Pinopsida > Pinales > Pinaceae > Pseudotsuga > Pseudotsuga menziesii. The sequence continues at coordinate 319,902 of LPNX011041902.1, read as the reverse complement.
CATGTGTTGGTTTTCCTACTGGCACAACTACACTATCATCAAATGCATTGCACGATGAAGTAAATCTAATGTGTGTTAACTCTCTTTCTAGCACAAGCAGAAGATGATTTATAGCAGAAGCAGAAGATTATTTTTTAGCAACAACATTGTACAGTGAATGAAAACATCGCCATCAAATACATTGCAGCATAGAGGAAATCTAACAGATGTTAGCTTTCCTTTTAGCACAAGTAGAAGGGAATTTGTAGCAACAACATTGCACAATGAATGAAATCTAACACATGTTAGTTTTCCTTATAGAAAAATCACAAGGGAATTTCTAACAACTACATTGCATGTGAATGAAAGCTAACATGTGTTAGCTTTCCTACTAGGATAACTCGATTGCCATAAAAAACATTGCACCATGAAAGAAATATAACCTGTGTTAGCTTTCCTTTTAACACAACCATTAAGGATTTTCTAACAACAATGTTTCATGTGAATGAAATATAATGCATGTTAGATTTCCCATCGGTACAACTACTTTGCCATCAAATACATTGCACCATGAAGGAAATCTAACAAATTTTAGCTTTCCTTCTGGCACAATCATAAGGAATTTTTTTACAACAACATTGCATAGTGAAGGAAATTTAATCCATTTTATCTTTCCTTCGAGCATGACATCAAATGCATTTCTAACAACATCATTGCATGTCAATGAAAGCCAATGTGTGTTAGCTTTCCTATCAATACAATGGCATTTCCATCAAATATGTTGTACAATGAAGGAAATCCAATGCATTTTAGTCTTTCTTGTACAACAAGATCAACAAAATTTGTTACAACAACATTGCACATTGAAAGAAATCTATCACATGTTAGCTTTCTCTATAGCACAAGCATGAATATATCTCTAGCAACATCATGTCATGGAAAATGAAAGATAATGCATGTTAGTTTTCCTATTGATACAACCACATTGATATCAAATGCATTCCTCCATGAAGGTAATATAACACATCTTAGCTTTCCTTCTAGTGCAATCACAAGGGCATTTCTTACAACAATGTTGCACAATGAAGGAAAGCTAACACGTGTCGAGCACCCAATATGCAAGTAGATTACTACCAACGTACAGAGTGTACAATATTTATTGTCAACCCGGGAAAGTATTGTATTTCAAGGATAAAATGCATATTATATGCTTAAACACAAAATCGCTGCAATTGAACAATACTATCCTCTGTTCAACTATGCTCATCCCAAAAATCTATCTAATCCCATTTATCTTCTAAACACTACAATCACAATTACCTTCTACTATGCTTTGATCTAAGAATGGAAAGATAAACATCATATCTACATTACAATTACAGATGAAAGGAAATCCTATTCACATCCCTGAATGATTAATTCACCTATTCAATCTGATTATTCTAGAAAACCACTAGCGTAATTTAAATATTGATCCAGGAATTCAAATGCAGAGATTAAGTTCGGCTACTCTAGGAAACTGAAGTGCAGGAATGAAATTTGGTAATCATAACAATAAAAACAAGTTGCAAAGATTCATGGAATGACAAATAAAGATCTCAGGATGAACAGAGTTGTTACAGTTACCATATGAATTGCATAAAAGATAATTACCTACTCAGTCGACTGTCACACTATACCACTACAGATCTCCAAGGAATGCAATCACAACACACTATAAATCCACACTTACTACAGCTGCTTATGAAAGGAATAGAATTAACATAACATCACACAGAAAATGAATTAAAAAGTCCTAGTTTAACTCAGCAATGTCTGTGGAAGGCGGGCCCAGCCTTCACACAGAGATGCTGGCTGAATAGGCGTAAAACCCTTAAATAAGAAGTAACTCCTTGTATTAAAAGAAAGAGTAATTACACAATTCCTCCCACAGCTAATACAATGAATGAATTATATGTTCAGCAACCCACTGGGTCAAGACGATTCCCCATATTTATAACATGTGGATCATAACATCTGATCCTATTATGGGGAAGCCATGAAGATCTCTGATCTTTAGGCGCCCTAAATGATAATAGATGTTACAAACGTGGCGTGATAAAAAAATAGAATGCACAGGAAAACTGTTAATCACCCTAGGAGTAGCGATATTTTCATATTACGACTACACCCAAGCAGCAATGTACTATGGATCTCCAAATCTGGTGCATTCTGTTATAGCTTCCCTGTCACAGCTTGTCCGAGATATCGCAATGGAACTGCATGCCTTGGGTGATGATAGGATGGCTGAGAATCAGCTTGAGTAGTGAATGTCCATCCTTTTCGAGACTTGTTTAGCCAAATCTTCCTGCAGTCCACTTTGCTCAAACTACCTTTATAAACCATAATATGTTAGCGCATTGAGAGATACACAGCCTTAATTACCATAATTATAAGTATTAATAAAATAAAACAATGACCAGTCATACCTTGGTGGTTTGAAGAGTAGAATGAGGATAACATGTCTAATTGGTATGTTGAATGGGGTAGGATAGGGCAATAAGAGGTAATTAAAGGTGATTAGAAGAGGCCATTTCTGGGCTCAACATCTCCCCCCAAATATCCTGTTGCATGTCCACATGCAACAACCTCCATCATTCAGAATCTGAATCTTGTACTGAGCTCTGTTCATGAAGAGAGGAGAAGTTGTAGGGGAACTCAGGCACCCCTTCTTTCTCTAAGAACCCTCTGTGAGCGATCCAATATTTCCAGCATTGCTGCTCCTCTGCCTTAGTTAGTGATAATTCCACTCTATACAGTTTTTCTGGCCACCAGATGAGGGGGGATTTGAATTTCAGACACAACCAATTAGCCCCACATTCCCTGATACATCCAACATAGCCCTTGACCCTGGAAAGTGCATGTTTAAGATTCCTAAAACAATAGGGGTCTCAACCTCTAAGTGTAGGAGAGGCAACCTGCCATCTGTGCTTACTTCCTTCCAATGCTGCTTGTTGGTGTATGGAAATATAATTGGTGCAAGTAGAAATCACTTCCTCCTGAAGTTCCATTATGTGCCAAGCCTGGATGGGGCATGAAAGCCTGGATGGGGCATGAAAGAAGAATACCAAGATTTTGAGGCTCACTTCGAACCCACAGGTTAGAGTGAGCTTCATTGTGAGAAAAGGTTTGAAAATACCTTTCCCACTGAGCATGATTGCTCACAAAAGAAGCAAAATCCCTCAGCTGAACATCCCCTAAAAAAGGGATAGGATTTGAATGGCGATCCAGAGGGAAAGCCATTTCATGCAAGTATAGTTCACACAACAAATTTTGATCTTCAAAATTACTTCCAAAAAATGTTTCCAAAAATTCTGCTGAGGTCGTTATCTCGAATGACCTCCCTTCTTTTACAGCTCTCAACTTAAACCAAACAAATTGCTCAAACAGGAAGACGGGGTAAGAGGAAGAAGGCATCTTGGTGCCCAGGAGTTCTTGAGAGAGAGCATACATCTACTCTTTTTCCTTCTGCATGAATTGGAACTTTTTCAGCTCCCTCAAATTGCTCTATAGCTCTTCTTCCCGAATTCTCTGGGTCATACGTTCTTCTACCCAATTCTCCTCCAATCCCCTGATAATCTTTCTATGCTCACGAAGAGAAATCATCCCTACTTGGTATTCATCCACCTGTCTCTTCCATTTGATCACCTCCATTCTTAGAAATGAGACTTCTGCTGTAAAGTTTAGGATTTCCTCTTTATGATGTTCCTCTTTGTCCGAGTCCAGGTCGATGAAATTTATAAGGGGCTCAGTGCTCACCTTGTTTCTTGATGTGCCCCATTGGGAACCCTACACATCTGAAGTTATTTTGAGAGTTTTTGGTTCTTGTGTGACAGTAACTTTCTTTAGACTTTCTTCAACAACTGCCTCCATCACTCCTAGATACACTGGTTCTTGTGTAACAGAGTCTTCTTTCTGAGGTTCCCTCATGGCATGTTCAGCAGCTAATTGTGAGGGTGTTGGTTCTTGTGGCACAACTTCCCCCAAATTTTAATCCCATGTTCTATCTGATTGTCAGCTACTATCTCAGCAAGAGGCTGTGAGGCTACTGGTTCTTGTGGAGCAGAGCCCTATTCTTCTTTGTCCTTCTGTTGCTACGATTGGATGTCTTCTTCAGTGTGCAGCCGCTCCTCAAGGATTTCAGTATCACCTGAGGATTGTGTTTGGACTTGTTCATATTCACTCCAATGCATATCAGGGATGATATCCACTTCAAGGTTATATTCTAGTTGCATTTCAAGAGTCCTTGTTGCAACCTCCAAGGATGTTGGTTCTTGTGTGACAACATCTTGGTTCACCTCTTCATCTCCTTGTTGTTGCAGTTCCTCTTCTATGATTTCTGTGTCATGGGAACATTCTGGAGTTGTAGTACAGAGTTCTTTATTAAAATCCAGATTTCCCTCAATCCCAAATTCTTCTCCCATCTGGATAGCCATTTGGACAACCACACTCAGGGATGCTGGTTCTTGTGTGACAGCACCCTGTTCAATCTCATCATTGTCTTGCCTTTGTGGTTCCACTTCTATAATTTTTGTGTCATGAGAGCACTCCGGGGTCAAAGTACAATCTTCATCCCCATTATTAGAAATGATTTCATCCGTTGGTTTCTCTGTCCCAGCATTGGTGGCAACTTCAGCAAGAATATTCAAAGATGCTGGTTCTTGTGTGACAGCATCTTCTTTTTCTGTAGCTCCCTCTATTGTAGGTGCAGACTGTTGTGTTTTATAGGCACGAATTACAATCTTGTGGCATGCTTCCTTAAATATTTCCCCACAAGTGGGATAGACCACTCTCTCTTCTTCCTTTCCAGGCTCAGTAGAATTTGATCCCTCCAATTGATCCACAGCCTCCACCAATGTGTGCATTTTCCTTTCACCCTGTTTCCTACATGCTTCTTTCCAATTTTTGAATTCCCTTCTAAGTATTTGGACTTCCTCTTTTAATAGCGTATTCTCAAACATAAGTCCTTCAATTTGGGGTTCTTCCTCGACTGGCCCTTGTGGGGCATCAATTGGCCTAGGTTCAAGAGTAGGGAATTCAATCTGTGCCTCTAAGGTTGCCCATATTTTTCTTGCTACTTCTACTGATGCAACCAACCTGGTTCTTTTCCTTCTTATTGGTGGGGTTATCTTAATTTCATCAATTGATCTCTTCCTTTTCTTTTATGGTGCTGGAATATCGAGATTCACAGCTGAGGTAGAAGGAATGTCCCAAGTTCTAGCATTTTCTTGTTCCTCGGGCTGTTCTTCCTCAATCAAAGTTCCTCCCCACTCAGGTGAGGATTCAATGGTCACCAGCTCAATATTTCCTTCCATTGTTATGGCTCTGTCACCTTCGGATTCAATTGTCCCAGCATTTAGTGCTGCTCCAATTTCACCTTCTGTTGTCAGAGCTATCCTGTTATTTGGGTCTTCCACGGGATTTTTATCTACATCCTCTCTCAATTTATCTGCTTGTGCCCCTGGTTTATCTTCTTCTGATCCCGTTTCATCTCCCCCCCCCCCCAACTACATTGCAGGGGATCCTGTCCTCCTGTTGTGGTTCATGTCCCCTAGCTGTGGATGGACCTACTATTGTTCTAAGGGGACGCCGGGAAAAGGAGCGGGTTCCTGAGCTCAAGCTATAAATTGCTCCCAGGTTATATTATATTGAGCAAGGGACCTCAAGATAATTAATTTAATGAGGCCATGGTGGGTCAGTGAGGTGAGTGGATGCTCAGCAGCTTGAACAAACCCCTCCATATGATGCAAATCATGAAGCAGATAATATGGAATGTTCAACAGAATCTTATGGCGGAGATGAGATAGTAAAGGCAGTTCAGAATTATAAATGGTTTGGTACCTACCTTCACAAGTGATATATTTCTTGAGGAAGATAGAAACCTGGTTCCATGGCTGCAGCAATGACTGCAGTGCTATCCCTCTTCTTGACATGTGAACCCGCTCCCCTTCTATTAAAAAGTCTTGCAATGTTGTAGTAGTGGGGACTCGACGTCCAAACCAATCCCTTCCCACCTGAGGGATGGTAGTGACCTCAGATATAATGGCCTTAGAAACTTCTATGCGTAACCCCCAAACCTCTAAGTAAGTTTCTGTGAGGTTCAGAGCAAATTGTAGGGCTGCTTCATGGTTGAATCCGTCCAGACATTCAAAAAATTCCGTCCAGCCGGCGGCTTGAAAGATGGTGAAGACCGCAGCATTTCTCTTGAGCGCCTGTGTATTTGAAGGTTCATAACGAGCTGGAATCCCCATGGTTCTAGCTTCAGACTGAGCTTGCTGTTCAACGGATTACAGACTTCAAAAATGGAGGTTACGACATAGAAGATGCACAGACCGTTGAGAGGAGATGTTAGGCAAATTTGGAAAGTTTCAACACACCAGATTATTTGAAATTTCATTCTGAATTGGGGAATGTGGCGGTTATTGGTCTTTACGTTGCATGGGCAAAGATTTAATCAGGCAATAATGGGCATAAACATAGAGGTACAACTGACATTATTAAATCATATAAATACTTAATCACGTGATTAATCAAATCCATACCTTTGAGACTGCGCACTAGATATCCTTCGGAGAATAACGGAACGTGTGGTTGCTGATGTTGCGGAAGCTGAGCTTATGCACAGTCATTAATTATAATCATTATAACCGGGATACTGCAATAATTCTTTCTTCCAGTGAAGGACAAACCATCACATCCAAATGGTCAGAATTATGAAGAATGTCACCTTATGGATCAGATTGTCGGAACGAGGAGGAGGAATCGAAGCCATATCTAGAGGAATTAATGGCGTACAAAGCAATTTTGCAATAACACAGGAGTTACCATCACAGGTTATGAATAAATTGAAACAGAGACGCGGACCTTAATGTTGGAAATATCAGCCAAATATAGCGGATTTGCAGCTGCCAGGAAAGATGTCGTGGTCGTCGGAGAAAGGATCATGGCTGTCGGGAAGGATGTCCCAGTCGTCGGCGAAAGGATAACGACCGTCGGGAAAGGTGTCGCAGCTGTTGGAAAAAGATCACGGCTACCGAGAAAGGTGTCACAGCCGTCGGAAAAATATCACGGCTGTCGGGAAAGGTGTCGCAGCCATTGGAAAAAGATCACGGCTGCTAGGAAAGATATCACAGCCGTCGAAAAAAAAGATCATGGCCGCCGGGAAGGATGTCACAGCCATCGGGAAAAAGGATCACGGCCACCGAGAAAGATGTCGCAGCCATCAGGAAAAAGGGTCACGGCCGCCGGGAAAGATGTCGCAGTCATTGGGAAAAAGGATCACGGCTGTCGGGAAATATGTCGCAGCCGTCGGGAAAAGATCACGGCTGCCAGGAAAGGTGTCGCAGCTGTTGGGAAAAAGGGTCATGGCCGCCGGGAAATATGTCGTAGCCGTGACAAATTTATTTAAGGAAAAGAAAATATGGTGTAGGAAGGCACAAAAAAATGACTCCCATTCGATAGGCCCAATCTGATCATATCCCTGGGCGCTTCCCTGCAACTCTTGGAAAAACAACAACAAACAAAGAAGATCAAATGAAAAGGAGAAAAATAATATAATGAAACAGAAAGAACAAAACAACAGTTATTTATGTACAGTGATTCCTGTGCGATTTATAGTGGCCAATTAAAGATTGATAGAGGCAGAGAGAAGTTCCTGCCCTGGTGCTAGCTGATAATCTGGGTCAGCGGCAATTTGCGAGATAAATGCATCCTTTGAAATTGGCTTACGGTACAGTCGCAGCCTGTGAACATTAGCAAATAATGGTACATGGTTTTCATCAATGGTCACTAGGAAGACAGTGCCGTTATCAAATACCCTGTCTACTAGGTATGGGCCCAACCACCTTGTGCGTAATTTACCTTTGAAATCTCTTTTGAATCTGGAATTGTATAGTAATGCCTAGTCTCCGTCACATAATACCTTTTTTTTTAATGAATCGGTCATGCCAATTGGATCTCTGTTATTGAATTAACACAGTCTGGTCTACTACAGCTAATCGATTCTCATCCAGCTCGTTCAGTTGATTTAATCTTCTTTTCTGGGCTTCAGTTACATCCAGATTCACTTCGGTGGCTGTCTTCAAGGTCTTGATTTCAAATTCAATTGGAAAGATGGCACTTTTTCCATACACTAAATCATAAGGAGAGAAAATTTTGGTGTTACGCCAAGTGGTGCGATATGCCCACAGTGCTTCCGGAAGCCTGTCAGCCCAATCTTTTCGATGGCTCTTAACTGTCTTGGTAAGGATCGCTTCAATAACTTTATTAGTGCTTTCCACCTGGCCATTGGCTTGGGGATGGTAAGCTGAAGCTACCCTATGCTGAAAATGATACTTCCGTAGCAGGGCCTCAAATTGATGCGACATAAACTGCGGTCCCCCATCGGTAACTACTTCCTTAGGTACCCAAAAATGGGTAAATATTTCACTGTATAGAAAATCAATCACAACCTGGTCGTTAGCCTTAGCCAGAGCTACAGCTTCTACCCACTTGGTCATATAATCGGTACAGACTAGAATGTAGGATTTCTGTTTGGAATAAGGGATGATAGGGCCAATGAAATAAAGATCCCATCTATCAAACGGTTCAACTACTGCTTGAGGTTGTAGAGGCATCTGATCTAATCTGTTGGGCTAGCCCATCCTTTGGCAGCTATCATAGGACTGAACATACCTTTTAGCATCCCTGAAAAGATTTGGCCAATAGTATCCCATCCTCAGTGCTTTGTGCCCTGTCCTTCTATCTGCAAAGTGTCCCCCACAAGGTTCATCGTGACAGGATTTCAGTATATGAAAGATTTCATCTTCCCTTACACACCTTCTAATCTCAAGATTAGGACTTGTGTAGAAGAGATGACCGTTTACCCAACAATACCTGGCACTTTGCTGGATGATTTTCCTCTTTTCTCTTTTAGACATATGTGGCAGGAGCTTTCTTGCAACCAAATAATTAGCGACGTCTGCATACCAAGGGGAATGAGCTGAAAGTGCGAATAGATGTTCATCTGGAAAAGAGTCCTCAATAGGCAAATTATCATCATTGTTAGTGAAACGAGATAAAAAATCAGCGACAACATTTTCTTTCCCAGGTTTATCTATGATGGTAATATCAAATTCCTATAATAATAAGAGCCACTTGGTCACTCTGGCATTAGTGACTGGTTTGTTCATCAAATATTTAATGGCAGAGTGGTTAGTGTGCACAAACGTAGGATACCCAGTAATGTAATGTCGAAATTTATTAATGGAGTAAACGATAGCTAAGAATTATTTTTTAGTGATAGTATAATTAAGTTCAGTAGGGGCTAAGTTTTTACTAATATAATAAATTGCATAGGGTGCTTGACCATCCTGCTGTCCTAAAACTGCTCCAATGGCAATATCAGAAGCATCTGAAGAAATATGAAAGGGTAGGGTCCAATTAGGTCCTCTTAAGATAGGAGTTGTGGATAGATTCTCCTTAAGCTTAACAAACGCTGTCTAGCATGCTTCACTCCAAACAAACTGTGCATCCTTCATTAACAGAGAAAACAAAGGAGAAGCAAGTTTGGAAAAAAATTCTATAAATCTTTGGTAGTATCACTAGTGGAAAATGAGAGATTAGTGACTAGGAGACCACAATTTTTGGTCACCACAGTTTTTTTCAAGGGATAAATGACCAAAGTTGATAAATTTAAGTGAGCTAACTAAAAAATACCAAGATAAATGACCACTTTTGGTCACGAGATAAAAACCAACTTAAAACGACCAAGATAAATGACCAAATTTGGTCACGGGATATCTAGACTAAAAATGACCACATAACAATTGGTCATTTATTTGGTCATTTTTAGTTGTCACTCCGGCAATGAAAAAAATTACAAATTTGACAATGAATTTTTACATTTTACTAAATTCTAACATATATATAATATATATTTACAAGTCCTTATATTAAAAAAACTGAATTAATGCAACCCAACTATATGTTAATTTGGACATGACCTTGGCATATACAAAATCCCACTAAACATTTAAACCCACTAAAACTTGGCATATAATGTTAATTATAAGGCTAATTTGCATGACCTTGACATATAATTATAGTTTTTATAGGCTAATTTGGACATGATCTTGGTACCTTGGCTAATTAAATCGGTGGAATCCATGTCAGTTAAAGGATATTTTGCTATTTGGACCAGCGGTCGTTATAGAAAAAATTATATTATCTAGACCTTAGAAGATCAACTCATATAATATGGGAGCGATAAACATTTTCATCATCATATTATGCACTCAAAATGGACTCAATTCACATAATGAACTTAATCCTAGCATTAATATAGCATACAAGACATTTGTGGATAACAAAAACATGTTGACCATGTTATGTCGACCATCGACTCCATAGACATTTTGTACTCATCTATGTATTGTTTATTAAAATAATATAAATATATAAACTCATTAAAGTTAATATATAAATTAGTTTACCATATAAATTTTTTATATTAAAAACCTATAAATATTACATACAAAATAATTAATACAAAACATTTTTTCTAACACATAAATTTATATTAAAAAACTTATAAATATTACATACAAAATAAATTAATACAAAACATTTTTTCTATAACACAGATATATATATATACATATATAATAAAAAATACATTTAATACAAAATAGTATTGTACCAATATAATAATAATAACAGTATATTGTAACAAACTATACAATATTGTAAAAAAACTATATCATACATCTAAACATAATATTTTTTATATTAAAAACCTATAAATATTAAATACAAAATAATTAATACAAAACATTTTTTCTAACACATAAATTTATATTAAAAACCTATAAATATTACATACAAAATAAATTAATACAAAACATTTTTTTCTATAATATATATAATACAAAATACATTTAATACAAAACAATATTATACCAATATAATAATAATACCAATATGTTGTAACAAACTATATTATATATCTAAACATAATACTGTAACTAACTCCATCGACAATATCGAACAAATTTGGTACTAAATACTCCCAAGTCGTTTCATTGGTTGAAACCCCAGACACCCTCAATTTTCTTCACGAAATCCTGGTGATTTAATCCACAGAGGGTTTCGATCATCGGACCTAATGATTTTGGTCCCAAAGGAAGCCCTTGAAGCAGCTATCGCTGACAGCCATTGAGATTGGTTTGATTAGTCTTCAAATGCAGAGGGTTTCGATCATCGGACCTAATGATTTGGGTCCCAAAGGAAGCCCTTCAAGCAGCTATCGCTGACAGCCATTGAGATTGGTTTGATCAGTCTTCAAAACATTTTTGGTACTCATCGAGCTTTAGAGGTTTTGTTTGATTAAAAACCCACCGACTTTAATAAAACCCTTATAATATGTTGAATATGAATGTACCCAAGTATTTTTTGCACTATATGAATTGGGCATGCTTTAAGATGCTTCAGGGTTTTTACATTAAGATAAGCTTTGGGGTCTACGTATTTCTTTATTTATATGTTTTCTACATGTAGGTTCAGTGAATTAGCCCTTATGTGGCTGTAAAGTTTGCAGTAAATTTGTGGAACTATTAAACTCGGCTCAAATATATGCCCTCCAGATCGATTAATCTGTAAACTTTGAAAAATGAATAATTGGATCAGTTTTTGAAACAGAAATAAACATAGTAAGTCTAATGGTTGGTATCTGATCAAATTAGCCCTTAGGGCGAGTCATTTTTGGTGATGTAAAGGTCACTGCTTTATGGTCAAATTCTCTCTTAGTGCTTGTCAAATCTAGTGATAAGCTAAAGGATCTTTGGCCATACGAATATGTCGGGAATTAGAAATAGCTATTTGGGTATGAGTTAATGTACTATTTTGATTGGCTAAATTTGACTGATAATATGCCGGATAATCTATGAACGAATGCATTAATTCCCCCTTGGACTGAGTTGGTCTATCAGGCCAGGGTTATAGAATCAAGTTCAATAGCTTATTTTAACTTGATGATCTCTGCAATCTGGATTCAATGTGATACATCCTCGATATAATCTAATTGGAGGAATTTTTCTGTCTAAATTTGCAATTAGACAAACTCCAATTTAGTAGAGTGGCAGATTTATTTATTTTGATTTTGATCTGGCTTGGCTCCGAATTCAATGTAGCTCTATGTATATTAGTCACCCCTGTTCCATACTATGGCTTTGTAGGTCTGCATTGACCAGTTACAGTTGTTTGATAATCTATGCTCATCCTTCATGATTTCATGGTGGTCCTAATGACATGAGGCTCTTCTCAAATCACCCTTCCTATAAGGATTCAACAATGTTGCTTGAAGAGGGTGGGGGCAGAATAGTCAAAACCCATTAGGATTCCTTTGCCTTTGTGTGCGTTGAAGAGAGTTACCCTGTGCAAAGTTGCAAACTCTTTTGGGAGTCGAAGTTCTCGTTCACCCAATTATTATGATATCTTGAAATCTGTATAGTTTGGATTCATTTCAAGAAATATTTCATCCTCATTTTATGTGCAGCCACGATTCTTGTGCTCTTATTTTTTCAAATGTTTCCATTTGCTTAGCTTATGTACTTTGTGAATTTGATGCAATTGCTGGAGGTTGGTACTTTCATAGATTTTGTTATCTTTCATGGAATTTTGTTGTCTAGGACAATTTTCTAGTTTGGTAGACCGGGTTTCATTTCACATGCAATTTGAGTGATTGAAAACCCTATCCTTGAAGCAAACAATGATTAGTTAAGCTTCCCTAACATGTAAATTTTGTTACGACCAACTTCTAATGGATGGGAGGCACATGCACCATTCGGTCAGAGCTATCACAAAACTGCACAGCTTCCTTAATCTTCCCCTAGAGGTAAACCCTTAAAATAAAAACTATTTAATTTCCCCTAAAGAGATCTAAGATTATCTAAACACAGTGATATGCCACAAACTCATGAAAAAAATGATATGCCATACACTCATGAAGAAAGGTTTTACCCAAACATGCCAAAGTACCACCAGTAACCAAACCTAGGGAACATGCATTTGTTGCAAGGAAAAAAAAGATACACTAACATATACAACTCCAGAACAAACACAATGATTCCAAAGCAGCTCCACAGTTACGTGAATCATACAACTAAATCACCTAATAACAGATACATAAGCAATTAGTAGGACAGAGTCGACAGACCTCTTCAGATAGGTTTGATAATACACCATTTGCCTTGGGCACTTTTAAACCCGCGAGCTGATTCAAGACTCCTTGCAAAATATCCTCCATACTTTTCAAAAGCTCCAACTTCTTGAGAAAATCATTAGCTAATAGAGGAAGCAAGCAACCATGTTCTCTCCTCAACTGCTTAAGACCTGTGCATAATTTTAGAAGTCCAGAGTTTTGAATTGATGCCTGATTTTGTTCTGCATGAGCAGCTACTGTATGCTCAAGGCGAAGTATGGCATCTTCCTTTGCAGCTTCAGCTACATTATTTTCTTTCTTAAGAGTTATGATTTTAGTTTTTTCCTTTCCTAATTCATCCTCAAGGATGTCCATTCTTTCATGGACCTCATCCAATTCTGCAACCAGTAATTCTGCTGCTCTTTTTTATTTCCTAACATCTTCTTCAGCTGATACTATTTTACCTTGTAAGTTTTGAAATGATTTACCAAGCCATTCAATTACTTCCAGAGGATCCCCAAACTGAAATTGATGAATAGTACCAATAGCATCTAATGCAGTCATCACTCTTTGCATCATTTCATTGCTCTCACACAAAGATTGCTCTACCTCCATAGCATGCTTTCTTGAAGAGATGAGTTCTGATTCTATCACTTTAAAGTGGTCTAGAGCAGGGATGATTTTAGGGGCAAATTATAGCCCATTGGCGAATTTTAAGGGGTGCCCAGAAAAAAGATGGGCGAATTTTTAATATTAAAATGGTTTTTTTTAATTTAATAAATTAGCCCATATTTTATTTTATATATAATTTCCCTTGACTAAATAGACCGTGCGATTAACCTGTGAAAATTCATAAAACCTAATTTCGCCAAGCCGTCGATGGGAAAATCGTGACATTCGTCCCGATTTCTTCCCAAATGGAGGTGAAATCGCCAAAAATTTACAGTTTTGGAGGATAAATGAAGACAATTCGCCCAAATTTATGGTAGATAGGTTAAAAATTTGGTATTTCGCCCCACAGGCCCGATCCTTCTTCCACACATGAGGATAGGGTCGAACTACGCGATCAGAGGAGGTTAGGCTGCTTCATGGATTGCTAAGCTAAGGAGAGACCTGGATACTATTATCCGGGAGCGTGACACCTATTTAAGTATTATCTTCTTGTATGGATGGCTTATAGATGCTTGTAGGCCTCCTTGTTTTTAGAGTACCCACAGGCTTGTAGATTGCTGAGTCATCACGGCGAGGTTTCTTAAATCCTTACTTCAGGATCATATCAAAGAGCTCGAAACCCAGTTGAAGAGTCGAACCGATACAAAGAAGCAGAGAGCTCTATCTTCTAGAGTCACAGAATCAGACCTCTCATACACGATGGATTTTTGGGTAAATTTGTTTTAGTTCGACCCTAATTTGCAGGCCCTGGATGTTCATGCATTGGGTATGGAGCAGCACAACATTTGGGTCTGCTTTAGGTGAAAACAGATGGCACAGGTCTGCCACATCGATTTCCTTCGATAGTTTTCCTTACAGGGTCAACCAGGAGACTGGGTTCATTGATTTTGATAAGCTGGAGGAGAAAGCCTTGGATTTCAGGCCTAAGCTTATTATCTGTGGAGGCAGTGCTTATCCCAGGGACTGGGATTATGCTAGGTTCCACGTTGTTCATCCATTCTTTGGATTTTTTTTATACAGATCTGTCACATGTTCTGTCTTTTCTTGATATTAAAAACACATACTTATTAGCTTAAAGGGCACTAGTTCTGAGAGTGGATGATATTGGTCACACCAAGAAAAAAGATGGTCTCTTAATAGTTAATACAAATGCATACAGTTATGAACTGTTTGAAATTGTTTACTTCATTTTAACTCCATCCATGTTCTAAATATGTTGAGTCCTCTCTTCTGTCTACAGCTATTGAGTTCATGCTATTTTCTATTTCAGGGTGATATTCACAGGCATGGTTGTTGTCATACCAGACATATCAGTCTTATCCTCACCTGGTGACAGAGCAGAATCTCGTAGAGAAGGTCCTCAAAATCGAAGTGCAGCTAGTGGTTATGAAGGAGTGCGTGGGCTTAAATCTATTAGTGTACGAGATCTCTTGTATCGTTTGGCATTTATTGCCAATTCTGTGCAGGTATTATAGGTTTCGTTATCCCTTACTGTACTAGATTAGTGATTCTGCTTGTAAATCATAACTTTCTCTAGTGGTTTGTTTCAAAGAGTTCTCAATGTTTTTTTATCATCATGTGTAGTTTCATGACAAGAAAAGAGGTGTTGATTTTAGAGGAGTAAAGAAGGATGGTGAGGAGGAGGATGCACCCCATTTTAGGGGTAATATTTGTCCTCAATTTCTAATTTGATTTGTCAGCATCTGGGGGAATCTTTGGTGATCTAAAGCATCCGGTTACCCCTTTATTCCTGTAATTTATGAAGCTATCTTTAGCGTGAAACAGTTGTAATCTAATCCTCAGATCCTATGGCCTTGACTTTGTTGCATTTCTTTGGATAGAAATTTTCAATAGCAGAAACCCCAATGACATATCTAGTTGGCTGCAAATGTAGGGCCTATGGTAGTTTTCATTTTCCCATGTTTACTTATTGCATCCCTACTGCTGCTTGTTATTAATGCTTCTGATTGTCAGCGTTCTATGTATATACTTTCTATTTCTCCTTTCAACACATGTGGACCTCCTATGCTCATTTTGTATATCTATTGGCTATTGCCTTCAATTTCTAATAGTAGTTGGTGTCCTTGGTGATCTGTTTCTTCTTTAGGAAATGCTGGTTTATGTGGTTTCTATCGAAGATCATGGATGTTTTCATTTTAAAGAGCTTAGTCCTGCTTCAAAGCGTAATTTTGAGTACGATCAATCTGTAGAAAATTGTGCCATGAAAATGTTGAATTAATTAGTCTCATTTTTTTTTCAGACAATGCAGTTTGAGAAGTTATTCACAATAATGAAATCCAAGGAATCAAGTTGCCATTTCACCTTGTTGGGAGTTTTTTCCCCTCTTGAATGGAGTGGAGTTCAACCCTACTTCTTTTCTGTGCAGATTCTGTACCTACATACCTTAAACAAAGCCAATGCTTTCCTCGTTTTCTTTCATATCTATCTATCTATCTATATCACACAAAATAATTCCAATCTCTTAAGCTGCGAGCACTATTTTCTGCGACCTTATAAGTTATTCCAGTATCATCCCTTTCACATTTTAGAAGGAGCATTTCTATTTCTACGTTGTCGCTTTCCTTTGGTTATTATAAGTTTGGCTATGAGAGTAGCAATAGTGTTTCAGTTAAGCAACAACCCTTTGTAAAATAACAAATTTGAGAGGAGATAAATATTTGCTTGTAAAGAAGCTAGCACTTAACATATATGTTAGGGAATTTTTTTAGTGCATCATGGTTAGGAGCAAAATTTTATTTGATAGGAAGCTTTTAAAATTATCCATCAGTTGTACATTGACTTCAGGAAAGGTGACACATTGTTGTCTTAAAGAGTGCATTTATATCCTGCTAATTGCCCTTATTGTTGTTTAAAGTAGTGATGGACCAATAGAAACAGTAGAAATCATAGTCTTTATTGCTTGAGTAAAAGAAAGGCAACTGTGAAGAAGAATTGTGAGTCAAAAAGCATGGAGGAAAGAGGAGGAATATAGGAATCTGCTAGGTCATGACCACAGATGGCACAAGTGAAAAATTTAATAGTATATTAAATGTTGCTAGCATAGGAAAAGGACCATAATGATTATGTCCATTTAAAAACATGGAAGAAATAGGAGGAATATATGAATCTATTAGGTTATGATTCATTTCTCCACAGTGAAAATCTAGCATAAATCATTGTGTAGAAATGATTCATAATGAGGAATATGGTCATTGCTAGCATAGGAGAAATGACCATAATGGCTATGCTCCCTACCAAGATTTACTATAGACATGACACTTATTGAAGTTGCTTAGAGATCGAGGGGCCAAATGATTTGGATCATAGATGGGAAACATTGATTATTAAAAATAGGAATGTTTACTCCACAATCATTCATTAAACGCTAATGTTATAATTTTTTTTATCAGTAAAAGGCATTGTATTATTGTGCCTATAATTACATCAGCTTTCCCATTTAGCAGGAAATTATATACTAGACCACTATATACTTATCCACTAGTAGGATGACAAATCGAACCTTTATGCCATAGCTGTAGGCTGGGTGTGGCCAAAACTTTCCAGGAAAACAAGATACATGAGTTATAAGGATAGGTTAAAAAGTGATGACCACCATTTGATCACAGATTGAAATATGTTTCTATTGATTGGGGTCATGTAGTACATTGCAAAACTACTGTATACCTTTTGTATAAGATTTGTTGTACCATCATAAGGGGAATAATTGTCATGAATAATTTTAGCTAGATCATTCTTGTCTGAAGGCTGCCATGCAGCCCAATCATCTGGACTTCTCATAAATACACTGGAGTTAGCTTAAGTGCCATAAATATATAAATGAAAATCAAATATCATGAAACATACAAACTATCATCTGTGATTTTGGAAATATAACAGAAACTATTGAATTTCCATTGGTATCAAGACCACAAAGGTAAACAAAATATACAACATAAAATAACTAGGATTTACCTGCTTGTCAAGACTCAAGAGTTGCATCAAGATTCAAAAGATGATGAAAGACATGATTTCCATGCTCCAACAAATGTTGAATTAAGCCCAAAATGCTTCCACTCCTATGTCACTACCATCTTTTAAATTTGGCACAAAACATAACACACTTTTATGGTACCATAAATGCTTAAATTTGGCACAAAACATAACACACTTTTATAGGAAAACAAGGACCAAGATACATATGGTTGACAGACATGGGGGAAATGGAGATGCATCGTTTTATGATGAGGACTGCTTAGAAAGGAGGCGTTCCTATAAAGAGGATGAAAATGACCCATGTTTTTCCCTCTGCATTAACTACGCTCACTCACATTTCCCTTCAGCTATGAAAGAAGCAGTTATCCCTAAGGTACGCATAAAGAGCATGGGATGTGTCCTTAGTTTTCCTGTTTTGTCTCATTTGATGCATCTTTTGCTTGATGAGGAAGATTAAGCAAAGTTGGTACATTTTATTATATCACCATTATCTCTTTTGATTGCAAATGCTCAGGTGCTTTACTGTTTGTTCTCTTCCTCAGAATCCAGGATCATATATTACAATTGATAATATGAGTGTTTTCAACACACCAAGGAAATTTGTTAGGTCTCTGGAACAACAATCCTCCTCCAAAAACACATGTAGAAAATTGAAATCTAGAGGAGAACTTGCAGATTCTGTAGAAGCTAACCATGATAATTTGAATGCAATTGACTGGAATATGAACTTAAGTCCAGCTGCCAATGGCACTGTCAATGATTCCACGGGTGGAGACAATCGACATATGATCACAGCTGTTGCTAGGGTTTTCACCCTAGCTTGTGCGAATGAGCACCTACTAAGGAATATGGATTCCTTAGTAGCAGTTCAATGATATATGAATTAACTAATGATAAACGGAAACAAAAACTAATCTAAGTACGTTCTTGAAGCTAAAACAGTAAAAAGCAAATAACATGAAACAATACGGTGAAAAGTAAATAATATAAAGCAGAAACGGTAAAGAAATAAATAATGATCTTTATTGATGTTACCTCCAATGAGGAGGTTGATGGAGTCCGTTGCGCTGGTCCGATGTCGGTGGCTTCGAGCTCCAAGCTGCTTCTTCTCTTTCTCCGGTGGTGGAAAAGGGCCAAAAAGAGTTCTCAATGGTGAAAGTAGCTTGATGGTAAGCTAGGGTTTCGAGAATAATTTCGGTAGAGGCAGGATGCTTATGATAATGGATATGGAATAATGGGTCTCCATCACTTATTAATAAAACCATGTGGTTTAGGTCAGCTTTTTAGGGTTTTAGCTGTTTAGGGTTTCAGCTATTTAGGGTTTCTTCTTTTTTCCTCATTATTTTATATTTTTTATTCCTTTTTGGATATTTTTTGGAGGAAAAAAGGATTTTATAGCCTTTTGGAGGCATTTTAAGCTTTTCGGTGACCTTTTAGATGGTTTTATGGGTTTTTGATGGAGATATGGTAGGAAAGTGGACAAATGAGCCATGTAATGGGGTAGATGAGGTAGTTAACCATTTTTGGGTGTTAACAACAGCATAAAAAGGAAGGACAATGCTTGACAGTCTCTATAGTGTAGCTGATGGGTATTCAGTTAGAAGCAATTCAGAAGAGGGAGATCTGCAGAACAGTTCTGAATGGTCAGAAAGTGTGCATAGAACTAATTCTTTGTCACCTGCTTCAAGCGCTGTTTTTGAGGAGATTTTAGATAATGAGGAAGATTACCAGAGCACTGGCCTGATTGAGTTAGAAAAAGAATCTTATAAGATAGATGATAAGAAAGAAAATTGCTTACCGGCTAATTTCAATTCGTTTGAAGGTTCAACTGATTCTTACAAATGGCAAGAGACAAAAACATTTTGTAAATGTTGGAGAAGAGCATTGTGCTTTATGGAATCCATTCTGGGAGTCTCCTTGTGTGTTGTGTTGGTTTTTCCTGCAATTATGGTGGTTGTCAATTTATTTAGCAAGCAAGAGGAATACCATGTCATGGTTCCCACCTAGGACATTCTATTTTGTGGTCATTTAAAATTAGTAATTTACAAATATTATCGACTTAGTATGCAGCCATTGTTTAAATGGGAGTATACAATTTGAATCATCTTCTTGAAGCATCTTGATTTTGTCTTTCCCTTATTCATCAGGCTTTCTTCCATATATTTCATTGCAGAGGGGATTATGATAAAGCATAATTCCATTTATGCACAGTAGGAGGATGAAACATGGAAATATTTCTGCTGCTAGAATGATGTGCGAGTTATGAGGATTTTTATCCCTTGAATATAAAAAAATCTATTGTGAGGTCTCATTTTATATAAATTACTCAAATCAGGAGTGGTGCCCAAGTCACTAGCCCATCTTACAAATTTAACAACTCTAGATTTATCATACAATAATGTGGTCGTTGAAATTCCTAGGGAGATTGCAACAAGTAAAAAGCTTCAAGGTCTGGCATTGGCATATAATAAACTGAATGGCACTATTCCACCAGAGCTTGGAGACCTCAGTAGTTTGGTGAAGATGAATCTTATGGGTCACAGATTACATGGGAAGATTCCTGATACAATTGGAAAGTTAAATGGGATTTCTCACCTTGATGTGAGCAATAATGAGCTCTCAGGTGAACCGCCTAGATCTCTTGCAAACTTGGTCAACATCGTTGGTCTATATGTACAACAAAACAGGTTATCTGGTGGCATTGCTGGCTTACTTTCAAAGAGCACAGTTTGGCATCAGATCGAGACACTGAATTTGAGTTTAAATTCATTTAGTGGAGAAATTCCAAGATCCCTTGCCAATCTCTCTTGTCTAACCTACTTGGATCTTCATAGCAATGAATTTATAGGTGCCATTTCTCTAGAGCTTGGTAGTCTTTCACACCTTATATATTTGGACATTTCTGATAATTATCTGATAGGAGTAGTCCCTGATGAATTGTGTGACCTTATGGATCTTAACTTCTTCAATATGTCGGATAATCTGATGGAAGGAGCTATTCCTGAGGGTGGTGGATGTAGTAATTTTATGGCTTCTTCATTTGTTAGAAACAAGGGTGTGTGTGGAAATTTGATAGGCCATAATTTCAATCTTAGTCCAAAACAACAGCCTCATCTATTAAGGACTGGGGTGATTATTGGGATCACAATAGGAAGCACCCTTTTTGTGCTTGACCTAATTTTTGCTTTGGTAAAATGGAAATTGTTAAAGCAAGAGACTTTCCATGAGGTGGATGAGAAGAGAAAATTGAACCCAGTCATTGAACCTAAGGTGGATTAGCTCAACTGATTGCCACCAATGTTGCTGGGCATTTGTCTTGTTCTGTGCTAGTGGGTGCTCTGTTTGAATCTAGTGAGGCACACACTAGTCTATACCGATAGGTTTACCAGGAATGACATCCATGAATGTGGGGAAGTGTCGCTTGGGTTTCCAGGTGAGGTTTACCTTGGACAATAAAATAGATTGTAACAGTTTTATTGAATACTTTTCAAAGAATTTATCCATTTTTTAATCTTGTTATGTATTCGTTCTAGAATTGAAGAAGTAATACTGTAATTCACAAAATTCTGGAGGTAATTCTTAAATCAACAAGGACGAATGTACATTCTCCTTATTTTCTTACATGCTTCATTTCTATCATTGCCTTAAGCACATTATCTCTAATATCTAACATCATCACATTTTGACAAGACTTCTCCAAAGGTTTCCCCTGAGAAAAAATCTATCTCAGCCTACCTGAAACTTTCTTATGTTTCCAGGATTCTGCTTTCCATTCTTCTTTCTATTTGTGACATAAAAATCCTAAAAGATTTGAGTGAGTTCGTTCTGTTGTATGGTTATGTTATCTATTCTTTTGTGCTTTGCTAAAATTTCGATGGTTATTTGGTGAG
The DNA here is from genome assembly GCA_001517045.1 of Pseudotsuga menziesii. Classification (NCBI taxonomy): domain Eukaryota; kingdom Viridiplantae; phylum Streptophyta; class Pinopsida; order Pinales; family Pinaceae; genus Pseudotsuga; species Pseudotsuga menziesii. Next base: position 298,152 of record LPNX011041902.1, on the reverse strand, counting down.
TAGGTTGAAGTTGATTGAACCCTGAATTTTTATTTTAAATTCATTGTCTGATATTAGTTTATACTTTGTGGTTGATTTAGTGTAAGGGCTATAGCAGTAGTATTGCAAGTTGTTTAGTGCATTTGTGTCTGTGGTCTTCTAACCTGCATACATTTTGTCTCATTTAGGTTGTGAGTGGAGCTTGAAATTGTCTCATATTACATAGTTCAGCATATGTCAACTAGTCTGTGTTGTATAAAAGTAATTTAGGTTGTCCATTAAAATTGGTAGCATGTCTGTATTTGTGTTTGCTCATAGTAAAATCATTTATAATATTCTAATTTCTAAGTATGAACATGAGATGTGCAGTCTTTATCATAACTTTTTCATATATACTGCCATTGATAACATTTTTATATTTGCAGTCTTTATCAAGACATTGATACTGATGTTCTAGATTGTTGATATTCTAATGGGACTAATGTGAGACTATTTATACTCTTATAAAACAA
>LPNX011041902.1:229611-287332 GCA_001517045.1 Pseudotsuga menziesii | reverse complement strand
TGATATAGGTCTGTAATAATGAATTAGTAGCTTCATAATAGTGATAGATCAGATTTGAAGCAGTCCCAAACTGATGTGTGTTCAAGTGGTGGTAGGGGGGTTGATTTTTTATGGGATTGAGACTCCTTTACCATTTGCTGGATGGATAGGATGAATTTGTCTCTCATATGTTGTTCTCAGAGTCCCTGTCCTCTCTGTTCCTTGTTTTTGGTCTATCAGTTCAATTATTGTGGAGTCCTAAAGAATGCCAAACAGAATTCGAACCCCAATTCATCGGTAGTCTAGTATATTGTGATTTTTCTTAGACTGTGTATTTCAATGACTGTCAAGGTCATACCTGCTTCAATTTATAAGGTATTCATCTATTATGATGGATCTAGATAGAAACAGGAGATAACCTACTTTTTATGTTGAGTTAAGACTTTTATAATTATATCTAAATACTAAAAGCTAAGAATACAAAGTGGGATCCCAAAAGTAGCTCCTATAAAAAGCTAAAAGTAGAACTCAAACCTAACCCCAACTCCATATATGAATTTGAGGTTATGTTTTAGGTAAAAATAGATTCTACATTATACTTTTTTGTTGTAACATTGATGATTTGAGCTACATTACCTTCATGCAGCTTATTTTAAGATTGATGGTTTGATATCTATCTCTTACATTGTCTCTTTCTTGTATCTGATAGGAAATGACGCTGGAATTTGAGAAAGCTAGGCCAAGGAGCTATCTCTTCACATAGATAGTTTCCTAACATTAAATGATAAATAACTAATTTGACAACACTTTCACTAAGAAATAATGGGCTCATTCAAGTTAATAAAACCATGTTGGTGTTTAGCACAAATATCTTGACAAATTTTTATGGTTTGTTTATTGCTTTTGTTTGAAGCATTTTGTCGATTTTTGAAGTTTGTGTGTATTTTGGTTAAATATTGTGTTAATTCCTTTGAATGATTCTAGTTCTCATTTGGTGCTTGATTTAACCCTTTGTTGTATCTTGAATCAAGGTTGGTTTTAGGATTTGAGAAAAGATTCTTTTATTAACTTTTAGTTGCATGAATTAATTTTCTTCAATTTTTCAATTATTTTACGTTGATTGTATATTTTCTTTGTAAATACTTATCGTTATTCAAAAAAATAAACGAGCTCTACATATCTAAGAGAAGAGAAAAATGGTCTATGCACTGGGTTCCTATGCATTGATCGTAGGATACCTATTGGCACAAGACCAACATTCATCTAATGCAATAATCAATTGGCATAATTACAATGCATAATTGTATTAGCCTCCATGACCATCATTGGATAGTGGAGGCCAAGATTGAGCATAATGTATGATTCTATGATTTTATCAGTTTGTCAAGATTCAGGTCCCCACATGTCCGTTGGACCATTAAGGGATGAGATAACAAGTGGAGTCCCCACTTGCCCTGAATCTAGTTAGTGCAGTTGTGTTTCACTGACACCTTCATGTTGTGACTTGTGAGTCCTACATGTTTTGTTGTTGATGATGTGATTCATGTTATTTGACTAATGTTGTTATTCTTTTATTTTGACAATATTATATAAATCAGTGAAAGATTCACCAGTTTTTACAATTTTTTATAATGAAGTTAAATATTCGCCAAGTTTTTCCAACATTATATAATAAAATGAAAGATTCGGCAAGATTTTACAATATTATATAATAAAATGAAAGATTCACCAAAATTTTACAACATTATATAATAAAATAAAAGATTCGCCAAATTTTTTATATATACATATTATATTATTGATAAAATCGCCTTCAACTTTTCCTATATATCGGAGAGATTCGCCCAATTTTTATACATATAATTCTAGGGGGGGTTCTTAAAATCATCCCTGGTCTAGAGCACTTGATAGGTCTCTAATTTTCTGTTCATATTCGTTAAATGAATATTGATGCACCTGAAACTCCATTCCCAGCTGTTCAAGTTCTGCTACTTTTTCATCCACAAGTAGTTTCAAGCTGTCATGTTGCTGAACTACCCCCTTTCCTTTTTTCACTGCCATGCTTAACTTCTCCCTTGTCATAGACAATTTTTGCTTAGACTGCTCAAGCTATATTTTGAATGCATCTCTTTCTTTTTTCATAGCTTCCATCTCTTCAGAATATTTTCTGCATTCCTCAATAAGCTTGTCTTGCTCATTCTTATGTGATGCCACAGCTTCAGTGGCTTCTTCTTGCTTCCTATACACTTCCAATAATTCTTGATCCTTTGCATCAAATGCAACCTGAAGCCTTGAAAGCGTTTGTGCACTATGTGATGGAATAACAGTGCCCATAGATTCCTCTTGATTAGTTACTTTAAGCATGCTACCTTCTTCAGATAGAACACTGAACCTGTCTATGAGCTTCCTAAGACGTTCTTCCAAATGCTCAGTAGTGTAACTAGAAGGGATTTCATTATAAATTTCACCCTCAAACACTTCTCCAACCATATCAACCAATCTCCTTATCATACCTCCTGTGTCAGCATTAATAGTCTCCAAGTTAGACTCTAGCTCTAGAACTTTTGCCTCAAAATAAACAAGGTTTTTAGATAATGTTTCTTTATCATATGCATCTTTAGCTTCTTGCTCAATCAGACTTTCATATTTGCAATTAAGCTCCTCAATTTTTTTCAAAAGAAGCTCTTTCTCAAGCTTTTCTATTAAAAGATTACCCTCCAAAATAAACGCATTCCTCTGTGATTCTTCCAGTTCAGCAGAACCTAAATTAATAGCATTTTGCACATTTTCAATCTGACGTTGAGCATTAGCCACATCATGATGAGCCTGATCCAATGCTCTTCCAAGCCACTCAATTCGACCCTCTGGTTCCCTTGCTTTTACTGAAGTCGGCATCTCAACATTTTCCAAGACCTCTTCCCATCTCTGAATAAGATGATTCCTTTCCAGTAAAGACTGCTCCAACATATCTGATTGTTCATCCAGACTTAAGTACTTACCCTGAAGTTCCTCGTGTTTCCTTCTTAAATCCTCAACCACTTGAATTTGACTCAAGTTGACACTTGACAGCATCTAATTCTGAATTTGATGCCATAAAACTGGCATCATCTTCGCCATCTCTTTAAGGCATTCTCTGGTCCAAAATTCTAGAAAGTGTATCATTTTCAATAGAATATGACCTTGCAATCCACTCAATCTGTTCAATAATTTCCATGGAATGAAATTGCTCTGGCAAATTCAGCTCCTCCAGAATTTCTTCTATTTTCTGAAGAATGTTTTCTTTATGGAAAAAGGATTCACGAAGACTGTTCGCTGAATTCCGGATATATGCTAACTCTGACTCCAATGCCTCGACACATTCTCCATCCTCTCCATAGGATTTGATCTTTGCTTCAGCCTCATGCAATGCAGTAGTTTTAATCTGTAGTTCTTGCCAACACCTCTCTAGCTCATTTGACTTCTCTGTCAATGAATGTTTCAGTGCATCACGTTGCTGAACCAATGCCTTGCCTTTAAATACAACCATGATAAGCTTTTCTCTCAGAGATGAATTTTTCTCTTTGAGATCCCTCATATGTTCTTCCTGTTGAGATCTTACTGGATCCACTTCATCAATCCTTCTGACGTAACTGAGACAGCTCCATCTCTTTGCAACTGAAGGCTTTTCTCAGGGAAACATCCAAAGGCAACTGAGTTTCCTCCTTCCTAGAACCATCATCAGGTCGTGATACCAATTCTTCTATGCATCTCTGCAACCGGTCATTTTTCTCAAGAGATGCCTTGTAATTTGCAATAACCAAATGTACATGACTTTTAGAGGAGAAATTATTTGTATGTCAGGATCAGTAACAGACATTTCATCTTGAATAAATTCTTTAATAGCAGTAACCAATTTCTCTGACATGGCATCCAAGTGCCTCTTTGATTGAGAGTGCATCTCCAAAGTGTCTTTCATCAGTTCTTCCCATTCTAAGAGTGCCCTTTGAACAACAGCCAACTCTGAGGACAAAGTTTCCTTCTCAGCAGAGAGTTGAGACAGTTGGGAGACCATGCTAGCATATTTCCCTTCAAATTTTGTCTCATTTTCAATGCACTTTTTAGACAGCTCTGCACAGTTGGCATTAATATCTTGAATAGATTTATTTTTTGTAAATAAATCATACTCAAGCTCACCCACTATGGTTTCAAACTGTGATCTTTCCTCAATTCTTTTCTACAACTGTTCAGTAAATTTCTATGTCTACTGTGAGTCTTATTAAGTACTCTAACAGTTGATTCTCTTTCTTACTGAATGAGCTCCAATTTCTGAGAGAGTTCTTCAAATGATATTTGTATCTCTGTATTCTCAAGACAACACATTTCAAGTTTTATCTCCAGGCTCCTCAAGTTTTTAATTTTTTCTACGGTAGCATTGACAATAGTAGCAAGGCGGAGATTAACAGTTGAGCAATCTGGTTCAGAACGGGAATCGGAAGAAACTTGTTGGATGGATTATTCTAGACTTTCTATAGCATGAAGCATTGCAATAACACAAGAACTTCTCTCTTCCTCTAATGAATATTTCTTCTCAACAAATTCTCTCTGCAATGTCTCTAGCTATTTCTCCACTGATGCTGAATTCTCAAAAGCATGCTGCTTTAGATTGTGTAGTAGAAAATGAGGTGGACAACTTTGGCTACCAAAGGCAATGGTGATTGCAGGCTTCATTTAGGGTAAACCTTAGCCATTGGGGGTGTTGATTTTTCTATTTCCATATCTAATAATTATTTCCTTAAGATTCCAAAACAAAATTTCATGCAACTGTTATCATAGAATAATTACACTGAAAATTTAAACTGAAAATGCAGTGGAAACAATAAGAGCATGGAAATATAGCCATGCACAGTAGACACAATATTTTTTATCCTAGGAAACCCAAACTCGAGAGAGAACCAAGCAACCTTTCTTAAGAATAAATTTTCAATATTACAAGTACAAAGTCATCATGAAGAAAAATCAACAAAAGGAACCCCAAAATACTTATCTTTTATTTGCACCCTTCTTCATGAGGGAACCCTAGCCACATATGCGACTCGTTGAACTTGTGCTATAGAGGAGAGAGGGAACTTGGATGATGAAAAATGAAATGTGACTACCCACATTGACATAAATATTATTGTATACTGGAGTATCATCATTGAATAATGTGAGAGGCCTAATGCCTCTTTCGAAAACATCACTAGGTGACCACCTTGTATTGAGCAATAAAACCCCATAACATTAATGATTAGTTTCTAACTCCAGATGATACCCTTTAGTATGTTATTCATAGACATCAATAAGGATTCTTTTCCCAGGACCACCATGTACTAGTTTAGGCAAATTTGGTTGAAAGAACTTAGTTCTCTGAATCTTTCTTGGACAAGTTCACAAAGGTCTAAAGATGATGAAGAAAGAGGTATTCTTCATCAAGGTATCATTATCAACTTTTTCATTGTGAGAGGCCTAATGCAACTTTGTCAGATATCTCTAGGTGACCATCTTGGATTGATAAATAAAACCCCATAACATTAGTGTCTAACTCTAGATGAAGCTCTTCAATATGTACTATGTTCCGCTGATTATGGTAATTTGATGAAAATCGTTAGACACCTAGAGCTGTAGAATTTTTCTATACAGTTAAAGCACATCTTGGAATATATTTTTTTTATTGTTTTGTTAGCTCCGCCTGCAAATCCCTTACATTGGCATGCATTTCTGTGGTATATGCCAATTGAATTAACTTTGAGTTCCATTGATTGCTGTTGGTTATTCACAGATATCAATTAAATATCTTTTCCTTGGACCAGCATGTACTGGTATAGACAAATTTGTTTAAAAGACCTTGGTTTTCCAAGCATGGTGCAATTTTGGCAGTACACATTATCTTTAAATCTGTTAGGTAGAAATACGGATTGACACAATAAACATTTTCAAAAACTATATTGTACTTCTTGACATCCCTCGCAGGTGCAAATTATTAATAACTTAAATTACTAGGTTTTTCATTGAATATATGACTGAATTGAATTGATGCTTGTGTACTTCATATCAATAGCAGAGTTATTACTTTGAATCGTATTCTACATTATACTATGTTCCTGTTTCTATAGTTTGGAATGCAACGAGTGCCTTGGTAACTGTGACATTTTAGCTTGCTTTGTATTCTTAGCTGATGTATTCATGTGATATATCAATTTTCCAGGTACCGGAGGTATTCAATCAATGAACATGGAACACAAGACATCCCTGCAATGATTGAAAAAATCCATGAGATAAATATGTCTGAGCTAAGACAGTTGAAAGATGATGAGGAATCTTCTGATGCAACAGACAATATTCCTTATTCAGTTTGTGTTGTTTCTCACAGTCTTGGTGGAGTTGCCATGTTGATGTATTTGGTGACCAGGTGCCTAAAAGGCCTTCCACATCGACTTTCAAGGCTGACTCTATTATCACCTGCAGGATTTCATGAGGATACTGCTATGATATTCAAATTATTTGAGTATTTTCTTCCTTCTTTTGCTCCAATTTTATCTCCCTTGATACCTGGGCTATATATACCTACAAAAAAATTTCGGATGCTTTTCCACAAATTAGCTCAGGATTTTCAGAATTATCCTGCAATAGGAGGACTTGTACAGACCTTGTTCAGCTATGTTGTTGGCGGGGATAGCTCAAATTGGGTAGGTGTGGTAGGTACACCACACTATAATATGAATGACATTCCAGGAATCTCCTATCGGGTTGCAGTACACTTAGCGCAGATGAAACATGCAAATAAATTTCTTATGTATGATTTTGGGAGTTCATTTGCTAATATGGAAACCTATGGTATACCTTACCCATTAGACATTGGGGAAAACAATGGTGTCATTGATATTCTAGTTGATGTAGTCGTTGGTCTAAAGGATAGACTCATACCTTGTTCCATGGTGATGAAGCAATACCAGATGATGAAAGAAGCTGGAGTCCAAGTCTAATACAATGAGTTTGAATATGCTCATCTTGACTTCACTTTTTATCACAAGGAGGAGATTCTCACATATGTTATGTCACGACTCCAGGTTGGGTCATCGCCAGTAATGAAAGGTTTTCATTCTAAATCAACAAAATCAAGGAAGTCTGGTTACGGCAGTCAGAAATATCAAGGGAGTAGGGACACGAGAAAGTCCAGCAAGCATTCATCTCGCAGATCATTTGGCAAGCAAGACAACATTTCTACAGATGACAAATTGCCTAAACAACCAACAAGTCCCATTTCAGGCTGCAGTTCTTCAGAAGGATCTTCAACATCAGCGAACACATAACAAAGTGGAGGCTCAAATGGAAAATAACAATTTTCAGCGATGTTTTGGAAAGGAAGATGCAGAGAGAATAGTATATAATTCCAAAACTTCATTTGGCATAGTGGGTTTGTTCAGAAAATATATGAAAGCTGATCAATTCTGCTTATAATTTTTTCTTGTTGAAACTATCACCCTGGTAAATTTAATATGGCAGTTGTGTGAAAGTCAATGTTTACATTTACACCTGATTGCAAGGTTCGTATGACATACATTTTATTTGGCTTCGTATGACATACGTGATTGCAAGATTCTATTTATGCAGCCATAAAATCTAATTCACAATAGTTTATTTTTACAAGTTGATAAGTGCAGCTGAGCAGAAAATAGACTCACTTCTTCCTCCCTATCAAAAGCAGTTGAAGATGCCAAACCTAGAGTACTTGAGTGCCTCTGGGATTACTCACTTGATAGAGGTAAGCATGAGTTAATGTATGAAGTATCTTGTTGTATATAGGATTTTTAAAAATTGTCATAGTGATACTAAAATGAGCTGATAAATAATGAATATATAATATCAATGATTTTTCATACCGAAAATTGCATTCTTAAGTTGAAGCTTTTTATTGTGATTTTCATTGGCATTTGGCATACCTGGGTATTATCTCTGTCCCATAGTGATATTTGGCATACATATTGATTAATTGATTACTTCTATTATCAATATAATTTCATAAGTGGAAGTTTAGTATTGGAAACTTTCATATAAACCAAATTTGAACTACATATCACTACCTTGCAATTACAGTATTGACATTGGGATTGTGTTTATACTTGGTGCAAAAAATTTGGAATCCTTTTCATCAATCTTGAAGTAAATAGATTGTAGATAGCATGCATATTGAAACATAAGAAGAGCTGCAACTTCCAACAGCAGTACATGCTATGACAGTGATATCCGTTTTGTCGTTGGGTTTGCTTGAAGAATACTATGCACCCTTGAAATTTACACTTGATTTAATACTTCATTTCTGGAAATTGTTTTGGTCACCTTGACAGTTTTATTTGCTTGATATATACAAGAGAATTGCGTTATTTTAAGCATTTGATGAGTTTTAGAACCATTCTGGAACATAACTACTGTATAGTCAACAAATCTGAATCATTTGGGCATATTGATTTGAAACTGGAAAGTACTGACATTGTAAATTCTCCTTCCTTTTGGCAAGCACTATAAATCGATATTTGGAAACATATAGGTGTTTGGCATCACTGATTTTAGTACTTGGGACATATTTCAGTTGTGTGAAGTAATTATTTACATTTACACATGATTGCAAGATTTGTATGACATACATTTTCTTTGGCTTCGCATGACCTATGAGATTGCAAAATTTTGTTTCTGCAACCATAAAATCTAATTCACAATAGTTTATTTTTACAGGTTGATAAGTGCAGCTGAGCAGAAATTAAACTCACTTCTTCCTCCCTATCGAAAGCAATTGAAAATGCCAAACCTAGAGTACTTGAGTGTCTCTGGTATTACTCACTTGATAGAGGTAAGCACGAGTTAATGTATGACATATCTTGTTGTATATACCATTGCATAATTGTTTTTTATTTCTCGTACACCAAATAACTGCATGAAAGATAATACACTAATGTGTTTTGAATCCTGATTGTTTGAATTCTTGATTTGAATATGTTAGATTAGATTTTCCTATTTTGCACATGAACTTGGTTATTGTTCTACTTTATAGTTCATTGCTTTTCTATTAAGATTCTTTTATTGGATTTTGCAGGAGTGAACCTAACCAAGTGGGCCATTAAGTATGAAGAGCCTATTTGCCGAGGCTTTTCCATTGAGTAGGAAGAGCCTGTTGTTGAGGATTTCAAGCTGCTAAGCATGGGTTAATTGAAGTTGCCATGGGATCTAAATATGGCTTAGCAGCTAAGTACAAGTGAGATGGTTTAGCCATTGTAATATTTTGAAAAGTCATCGATGTACTAGATGATTTTCATGCCGAGGCTTTTCCATTGAGTATGAAGAGCCTGTTGTTGAGGCTTTTAAGCTGCTAAGTATGGGTTAAATGAAGCTGCCGTGGGATCTAAGTATGGATTAGCAGCCAAGTATAAGTGGGATGGTTTAATTATTGTAATATTTTTAAAAGTCATCGATGTACTAGATGATTTTCATGTAAAGTTATATGGAGATAGTTTTTGAGAAAACTCATATTTATTGTAATACTTGACATTCCATATATATAATATAATTTGTATGGTTTAAAATGTATATGGTTGTACATTATATTTTTTATAAGTGTTGTAATTAACTAATTGATGTGACATTGTATAATTCACACGCGTATTAGATAATGATAAATAATGTATGATTCTTTTTTTTAATTTAAACATGATAACATATTAAAAATTTATATTGATTAATAACGGACACCATTAAAACTATTAAAATATAATAAACACATAAAATGACTTAAAATGACTAAATTAGTGACCAATAAATGAGATTAATGACCAAAATTCACATATAAAATGACAAAAAATTGAGAGATACGTGACCAAACAATGAGATATAAATGACAAAAAAATTGACCAAAATTTGCATATCAATGACCAAAAAACAGTTTTGGTGGCTAATTTACGGTCTTTTATTACGAGACCAAATTTGGTCATATTTTAGCTTGTCACGTGGTCATTAATTTCTTCATAAATGTGGTCATATATTTGGTCATTTATTCAAATATATGACCAAATTAATGACCAAATTAATGACCAACTGACAAGCTATAAATGACCAAAATAAAAATGACCAATTTTGGTCGCATAATAAAAGACCGTAAATTAGCCGCCAGCGATCGCCAAACCAAAAGTGGTCATTGATATGCATATTTTTGTCATTTTTTGGTCACTAATCTCTCATTTTCCACTAGTGTATCCAGCATGCCCGAGAAAACTTCGCACCTCTTTTTGAGTTGCAATAGTAGGTATATTTTTCATCACCTTGATTTTTGAGGGGTCCACCTGAATTCCATTGACAGAGATGAAGTGCCCCAATACTACCCCTTCACTCATCATCATATGGCACTTTTCAGTGCTTAAAGAGAGTTGGGTCTGTTCACAGCGAGTTAAAACTTTCTTTAGATTTTCCAATGCTTCTTCAAAATCCCGTAAGGGGTAAAATCGTCCATAAATATTTCCATGCTATCATTAACTAACTCAGAAAATATGCCAATTACAGCTCTTTGAAATGTTGCTGGTGCATTACATAAACCAAAAGGAAGCACTCTGTAGGCAAACGTTCCCCATGGACAAGTGAAGGTAGTTTTATCCTGGTCCTCAGGAGCAATCTGAATCTGATTGTACCCGCTGAACCCATCCAGGAAGGAGAAGAACTTCTTCCCCGATAGGGTGTTGAGTACTTGGTCAATAAAGGTCAAAAGGAAGTGGTCCTTTTGTGTGGCTTTGTTTAGTTCCCTATAGTCGAAATAGACTCTCTATTTACCATTTTTCTTGGGTACAATTACGAGCGGGGAAACCCACTCGCTATCTGAAATAGGATATATAAATCTTGCTTCCAAGAGTTTCTGAATCTCTTCCTTCACTATGTCCCTGAGATTGGGGTTCATTCGTCGTTGAGGCTGGCACACAGGTCGGGAGTCATTCTTAATATAAATATGATGGGTGCACAGGTTAGAGGGAATACCCCTCATGTCTGTATACTCCCAAGCGAATGCCCCCTTGTGTTCTTTCAAGAGAATGATCAGGCACTTATGTTCATCTAAGGAGAGGTTGGGATTAATATTCAAGGTTTTTCCAGACTCTACCTCAATAGGAATACTTTTTGAATTTTTCAATACTAGGATTATGTGTGTTTCACCGACTAGTGTTTCTTCTGTGATATTTTCTTGTTCTTCCTTGCCCAGAGTAATGTTCAGGATTTGATAAACTTCTTTATTGACTGAAGTGGGTTCACTGATAAAATTATTAATGGCGTCGTCTTCCATTTCATTCTTAAAATTTAATGCCTTCCCTATAGTTAATAATGGCTGAACACCCTCCTCTTCCTCTTTCTCCATCCAAAAAGAGTTTTCAGCTTCTAGACTTGGCCGAGCTGGGGGATAAAGGGTGAGGTTATTAGTCTCGATGCCATCAGATATGGTCATAGACCCAGATCGACAGTTGATGCAAGCATCAGCTGTGGACAACCAAGGCCTTCTCGGGATTAATGGGTGTCCTCCTAGCTGCGACTTTGATTGTAACACCAAGAAGTCAGCAGGATATTCCCATGAATCAACTGAGATGACAAGATTGTCCAGAATTCCTTCAGGTTTAATGGTGGATCTGTATGCCAGTTCCAAAACAATGGGGGTTGGCCTAATATTAGTGAGCCCAAGTTTTCTTATAGTCTCAATTGTTATGACATCAATCACTGCTCCTAAATCTACTAGTACGTTGGGTATCTGTGTATGCCCTATCTGCACAGTGGCGCTGGGATTTCTAGGGTCGTCATACTTAGTCACTAGGGTTTTTCCTATTATTAATGCAGATAATTTCCCTATGACGTGAATAGTGGGAGGATCTCTGGGCTTCCTTCCTGGTTTCTTGGTGCACAGGTCCCGAACAGTTCTAGCATAAATAGGTACATCTTAAAGAGATTGAAGGAGGGGTATTTTAACATAAAGATTCCTTAACTCTCCTAGGAGGTTAAACTGAGGTTGCCCCCCTGCCCTTGGTAGCATTAATCTCTCGGGGTACGGTGGTTGTCTAATCAGCTGGCTAGGATGCGCATTGCCAGATTTATCATTTTGTGTTTCATTCGTCCCATCTATGGGACGTTCAACATCTTCAATAATAGGAATTGCATCGGATGGATGTTGTGGACTCACCCCTTCTTCATGCACAGAAGGTGAAGCATCTTCTGTAATTACAGGTTCTACTATCCTGACCGTAAACAAATATCGTTGCAAGGTACAGGGGAAAGGGAGTAGGCTGGCATGTTGACAGTCTCCAATTGATGGACTGTTTTATTATTTGGGTTAGGATTAGGTTGAGCAGGCAGCTGAGGTCGTATTGGTGTAGTAGGGACAGAATTGTTCTGCAACTGCAACTGTGACTGCTGATGAGGGTATTGAGGATATTGGGGGTATTGAGGGCATTGAGGAGAGTATGGTGACTGTTGCGGTGGAGGTGGTTGAGGAAACTAGTCCCCTAGATGAAAATTCCTCCATCCAGGAGACCATGAAGTAGGTTGGTGTGGTGGTTGTGTCCAGGGATTCCATGAGTTATAATTTTGTATTGCAGGTTGGGAAGGATTCCACTGAGCATAATTTGAAGGGAACTATGTATTCACATTTTCCATATTATTCCAATTGCTCATATTATTCAAAAATGGAAATGAGTCTAGGGTCATACCTTGGTTTCGAGGCTGCCAAGGTTTCTTCTGTGCAATGAAATAGGCTGATTCTGCCTCTGGAGTTGATGCCTATAGGACAGCCTTCACTTGGGGAAGTGAGAGACATTATTTTGTGTTGTGGTTCAACTCACACAGCTGACACACCTCTACTTTATCAAGCAGGAACTCCCTCAGAGGATGGTTCTTTCTACATCGAGGGAAGAACACACCTAGTGTGAGGTCCTCCACTCCTTGTTTTTTTTTTGCCTTCAGGACGTCGATTTCCGAGGAGATAGAGCTCATCATTTTTGTTTTAAAATTTTCAAGGATATTTCCTATCTCTGCAGGGGTGGCTCCTCCATTGGATGACTTATGAGTTCTGTCAAATACATCGCGTTCTAGCTTATCATGTTTGTCCCGCCTGTTGTTCCAAGAAGATCCCCTGGAGTACCTTTTACATAATTCCATAATATTTCTGAAAGATTCCTTGGAGATATCCCCCTTTCCTAATAGGTTTAACATATCTAGAGAATCATCCCTAATCCCATGAAGCAAGATTATCTTGAGCACATCTAGCCCCATGTTCGTCTTCCCAGCTCTTTGCATGTTGTATAAAATCCTTTCTACAAATACCTCCAGACTATCATCCTCCTTCTGCACCATTTTGAACAATTCTTCTCTTTTGTCCTTGGTGTTGCAATATTCATGATATTTCTCCAGGAACACCTGTTTCATTCTGTCCCAATTAGTGATAGTTCCTCCTCCTAGGCTCATGAACCAGCATAATGCATTGTCCTTCAAGGTGGCAGGGAAGAGTTTTAGCTTTTGTGCATCAGTGACATAATTGTAGCTACGACAGAGGATATCGAATTCAAAAATAAATTCATCTGGATCCTCTGCTACTTTTCCATGGAAGTGAGGCAACACCAATGGTGAGATATTTTTCATAGGGGCTGTCCCTTCTGGCTACTAAATCGGAAATTGCAGTGTAGCCATCGTTCCTTCAGGTAGGGAGTGATTTTCATGATGATAGTTTTCCCCCATTGCCTCTTCCTCATCATATTCGTGTCTGTTACTCATCTCCTCTTCTGTTTTCTCCTCTTCGTTCGTTCCTGCATTCTTTTCTTCGTTCTTTTCCTCGTTCTTTTCCTCGTTCTTTTCTTCGTTCCTCCACTAATCAGTAATATTTTGGTGGAACTGTGTCCACTCTTCTTCAGTTACAACCTTCCCATAAATGTGGTAGATCAGGCCTCTACCAGCAGGTCTAGTTGTACCATCTTTGTCCTCTTTTGCAGGGATATTTGAGGAAGTTGCGGCTTCTCGTGTGTTCTCCACTGTGGACCCTAACACTGGCGCCCCAGGATAGGCAGGGTTTCTTCTGATAGGATTTTCTTGATGGTAAGCCCTAGTGGATGAATTATTTCTATCAACAAGATCGTCAATGAATGTCCTTCTTCCCAATTGTCGACCTCGACCGCGACCCAAGCCACCTGCACTGTTAGTATTTTGTGGGGTTTTGGGAGTTGAAAGATGATCACGCTTTACCCTTCTTGTATTCATGCAACCCAAATCATTACAGCAAAAAAAGAAAATACTAACTAGAAACAATTACAAAATGCAACTAATGATGGTGTTTAATCTTTATCCTTCCCCGGCAACGGCGTCGAAATGTCGAGCACCCAATATGCAAGTAGATTACTACCAATGTACATAGTGTACAATATTTATTGTCAACCCAGGAAAGTCTTGTATTTCAAGGATAAAATGCACAGTATATGCTTAAACACAAAGTCACTCCAATTGAACAATACTATCCTCTGTTCAACTATGCTCATCCCAAAAATCTATGTAATCCCATTTATCTTCTAAACACTACAATCACAATTACCTTCTGCTATGCTTTGATCCAAGAATGGAAATATAAACATCATATATAAATTACAATTGCAGATGAAAGGAAATCCTATTCACATCCATGAATGATTAATTCACCTATTCAATCTAACTATTCTAGAAAACCACTAGCGTAATTTAAATATTGATCTAGGAATTCAAATGCAGAGATTAAGTTCGGCTACTCTAGGAAACTGAAGTGCAGGAATGAAATTCGGTAATCATAACAATAAAAACAAGTTGCAAAGATTCATGGAATGACAACTAAAGATCTCAGGATGAATAGAGTTGTTATAGTTACCACACAAATTTCATAAAAGATAATTACCTACTCAGTCGATTGTCACAATATACCACTACAGATCTCTAAGGAATACAATCACAACACACTGTAAATCCACACTTACTATAGCTTCTTATGAAAGGAATATAATTAACATAACATCACATGACAAATGAATTAAAAAGTCCTAGTTTAACTCAGCAATCTTTGTGGAAGGCGAGCCCAGCCTTCACACAGAGATGCTGGCTGAACAGGCATAAAACCCTTAAATTAGAAGTAACTCCTTGTATTAAAATACAGAGTAATTACACACTTCCTCCCATAGCTAATACAATGAATGAATTATATGTTCAGCAACCCCCTGGGTCTAGACAATTCTCCATATTTATACCATGTGGATCATAACATATGATCCTATTATGGGGAAGCCATGAAGATATCTGATCTTCAGGAACCCTAAATGACAATAGTTGTTACAAACGTGGCATGATAAAAAAATAGAAAGCACCGGAAAACTGTTAATCGCCCCAGGAGTAGCGATATTTTCAGATTACGACTACACCCGAGCAGCAATGTAATATGGATCTCCAAATCTGGCGCATTCTGTTATAGCTTCCTTGTCACAGCTTGTCTAGGATATCGCACTGGAACTGCATGCCTTGGGTGATGATAGGATGGCTAAGAATCAGCTTGAGCAGTGAACATCTATCCTTTTTGAGACTTTTTCAGCCAAATCTTCCTGCAATCCACTTATCTCAAACTACCTTTATAAACCATAATATGTTAGCGCATTGAGAGATACACCGCCTTAATTATCACAAGTATAAGTATTAATAAAATAAAACAATGACCAGTCATACCTTGGTGGTTTGAAGAGTAGAATGGGGATAACATGTCTAATTGGTATGCTGAATGGGGTAGGATAGGGCAAGAAGAGGTAATTAAAGGTGATTAGAAGAGGCCATTTATGGGCTCAACAATGTGTGTTATATTTCCTTTTAGCACAATGAAAAGGGTATTTATAACAACAACATTTCTTGTGAATGGAATTTAACTCATGTTAGTTTTCCTATCTATATAACTACATTACTATAAAATAAATTGGACCATGAAGGAAATCTAACGTGTGTTAGCTTTCTTTCTAGCACAAGCACATGAGCATTTCTTACAACGACGTTTCATTATGAAGAAAAGGTAATGCATGTTAGATTTCCTTCTAGCATAACCACTGGGGCATTTATAACAAAAAATTTCCATGTGAATGAAACTTAACACATGTCATCTTTCCTATCAGTACAACTACATTGTTATCAAATACATTGCACCATGGAGAAAATATAACACATGTTAGCCTTCCTTATAGCATAAGCATAAAAAAATTTATTACAACAACATTGCACAATGAATGAAATATACCATGTGTTATATTTATTTCTAGCACAAGCACAAATACATTTCTAGCAACAAAATATCATGGTGAATGAAACCTAACACATGTTATCTTTCCTACTGGTACAACCACATTTTCATCAAATACTTTGTACCATGAAGGAAATCTAATGTATGTTATCTTTCCTTCTAGAATAAGCACAAGGAAATTTCTTACAATGGAATTGCACAATAAAGGAAAGCTAACGCGTGTTAGCTATTCTTCTAGCATAATCACAAGGACATTTGTATAAAAAATATTGCATGTGAAGGAAATCTAGTATGTGTTATCTTTCCTTATAACACAACCACACGAGCATCTCTTTCAATGACGTTGCACTATGAACGAAAGCTAATGCGTGTTAGATCTCCTATTGGTAAAAATGCATTTCCACCAAATACGTTGCATAATGAAGGAGATCTAATGCATGTTATCCTTTCTTCTAGCACATCCATAAAAACATTTCTTACAATAGAATTGCACAGTGAAAAAAATTAACTAGATTTCCTTTCTAGAACAAGTAGAAAGACATTTCTAGCAACAACATATCATGATAAATGAAAGCTAACACATGTTATATTTCCTAATAGTACAACCACATTTCCATCAAATACATTCCTCCATGAAGGTAATCTAACGCATGTTAGATTTCCTTCTAGCGTAAGCACAAGGGAATACCTTAATGACATTGCACAGTGAAGGAAAGCTAATGTGTGTTACATTTCCTTTAGCACAACCACAAGGATATTTATAACAACAAAATTACAAGGGAATGTTAGCTTTCCTACTAGTACAACCACATTTCCATCAAATACACCGAAACATGAAGGAAATCTAATGCATGTTAGCTTTCCTTCTAGCACAAGCACAAGGGAATTCTGTACAACGATGTTGCATAGTGAAGGAAAGATAATGAGTGTCAGCTGTCCTTTTAACACAATAAAAAGGGAATTTCTAACAACAACATTGTAGCCTGTAGGTGAATGAAATCTAACTCGTGTTAGTTTTCCTATTATTACTGCCACATTACCATCAAATGCATTGCACTATGAAGGAAATCTAATGTGCATTAGCTTTCCTTCTACTACACGCACAAGGATAATTCTTACAACGACGTTGCACAATGAAGGAAAGTTAACGCATGTTATATTTCCTTCTAACAAAACCACAAGGGAATTTATAACAAAAGCAATGTATATGAATGAAAGGTAATGTGTGTTAGCTTTCTTTCTAATATACTATCGAGTATGTGAAGAACTTTTCGATATACCCCAAGGGTACATGAAAATCCATTCGATATACCGATTGGTACATGGAAGAACCAGACATTCCCTACGATACAGGGCAGGAAAGAAATGACAACTCCTATGTTTATAGACATTGAAACACGTCTTCTAACCTATCACTCAAATTTCTAATATTTTTTAACCTAAGCTATCATTTTATTTTGTCTTGATGGTTAGTGAATATTTATGGAGTGTGTAGTAATTGCAATATTTAATGATCTAAATGAAATGAAATTCTCTTTTTGATGAATCCTAGATAGAGTAAAGGAGAGATAATTTCCTTTCAAACAATGAATGAAAATATCATGCAACTTTTATAACTCATCGTTCAAGCGTCCAAAAACTTCTAGGCACACAAAAACTCTGAATGCTACACCTAAAGAGATCTTTAACACAAAAATAAGATGCTCTCTAATGTTTTAATTTCTATGTTTTTCACAATCAAAACTCAAAATACTAACTACTACTCTATGTGATTAATCAAATCGAAAAAAAAAGCAATCAAATTGAAAGCAACAAGTCTAACTTTTTCCTTTAGTTTTTTTTTATGTATTTTTGAAAATAGAAACAAAAATAACAAAAATAACTCTATAAAAGCATAAGAAAGTGAATATTTTTTTAATTTGTATGGATCTGGAAAGATATTATAAGAGATATAAATGCAAACTATAAAACCCAAGGCTGAACTTCTAAACAAAAAATCACTGAATCATAGATTTTATACTACGATCATTTTCAATATTTTGATTCAAGAAATATACTTAGAATAAGTACACACTGTCAGACCTGACAATAAGAAAAGCAACAAATTGAAAAATAGAAACCAAAAGAAAAAATCCAAAAAGGAAATTCTAGAGTTGAAGATGGTTTACTTAGCGCACCCTACATCATAGAACCAGGGAATCACCTAGGGGATAATGCTCTCTCCTCTCTTGGGGACAACATCGATGATGTTGTATGTCTATGGGAGAAAGGCATTGGAGGGGCTATGTGACAAAAATAAAAGGCCGTAAGATAGGGGTCGACACCGTGTCAAATTTACCTAGGTGTGTCAATAGTTCTAGAGAGCCAAAAGAAGATAAAACATTTAACATAAGAAATTACAGATCAAACTGTATTTTTTTGAGTTTAAACACTAACTTGAGGAGGCTGATGGAATTGAAATATGATGGATTTTGTTGGAAAAACCCCACAAAAAAATCCTCACCGACAAGGGTTCTCAATCTGACGACGCCCAACAATCCCGATCTCCCTTAGCACCGTCCCAGACAGGTTTTAACCTGCCCAGCAACATCGACAGTGCGGATGAAGTCTCACCCGAGATGTTCAAGCGAGAGCTGTCGGAACCAAGTTTCCAAAAATAAGAAGGGAAGATATGGCATCCGTGGCTTTGACAACATAACTATCAGATTATACAACTAAGACAGTTATCACAATTCATCTTCACAACTACAGATCTAACAGATCACATCATTCATTTATTGCAGTAGTACCATTCATAAAACAACTTTAATAAGCTTCATCATCATTCATCAGAATTGTGATAGAATTGGGATAGATCTCATCATCAATTCATTGTAGCAACATCAGTAAATCATAAATAGATTCAATACACTTCTCATTGATATCACGACAGAGAAAACATGAAAAAAAGAAGAAAGCTTTCAGGCAACAACCGTCATGTCATATTAATTCTGCACAACAGATCCAAAATAGATAATTCTTCTCTATAGCAGGAGACTGATTACATCACAGAATTCAGTATTTGACACAGATATATTGTAGATTGTTCAAAACAAAAGACTCATCAATACCATAGACATATCGCAACAGATTGATCACTCTCAGATATTGACTTGGACTTGTATCACGCTGATCATGATTTTTTTACATTTGCAAAGATAGCTCTATATATAGGCTTTCTCCTTTACATCAAAGGTCCACCTCTAACTAACATTTTAACCACTAATGACCTATGTCCACAAAACATGGTCAATTAATACATTAAATATTCAAAAGTGGTTATTCTTCCGTCCATCACACTGATCTGGCCTTACGTGGTGTCCCGTGAGCTTGTGCAGCTATCACGACATTGTGCAACTCACTTCCCCAAAACCCCTGCCAATAGGCCCCCAACATAGTCTTGTGGCTCGTCCTCGATCCTTGTCAGGTTGACAGGGTATATGCCGATGTCTTGGCCTTGAAATATTCAAACTGCTGTGAGATATCTCGAACCTGGAGCTGGACTCTTTCGGCAGCACTTTGACAGTTGAGCACATCCCACTGCACAGGGTGCACTACCCCAACCTTTCCATCGACCATCTGCCGACTTTCTTGCACAGTATTGCGACTCCTTTGACAGCCAGTTTCCCACCAACTTCTTGAAACTCATCCAACTGGGCACGGTGCTTTTGTTGGTTTTCTTGGGCACAGGAAGATATTTGTTGTAGGTCCTTCAACTCCTTAGGCTGCATGATCTGCACCATGAGTAGCAGTGCTCATAGTGATGTCCTTAGTGTCGTCAACTATGCTTCAGCTCCTTACGGTTGTGTGGTTAACTGGTCGAGCTGTTCATCTTGGATAATGCTTTTCCAGAATTGCGTCGTCTCCTCCATGATTGTCTTTGCTTCTTGCTCCATTATTTCAAACTAGGTCACTATCTCCTCAATAGTATACTTTTGTTTGGAAACCTACTCTGGTGGCATCTCTGGATGGACTAGGGAATTGAGCAGAAGATTGATGTCCTAGAGCTGGAAAATAATTTCCCCAAGTTGCCTGGCCTTAGTGACTGTAGTAAGCTCAACCATGCTCTCAAAGAGATGTTGATAGACCTCATCACTAGCTTTCTCGAACATGCCACAACTTACACACAGCTGCGCCTTCTCAATGATAAGGCATTCTTGCACCTTCTTAAGCTCAGGAATTTCCTTGGTAGCCTTACGTTGTAGCTCAGCATGTGCTACCTTCAATGCCTCATTCTCCCATACCCTCTCTTCCGCCAGCTGCACCCTGACCTGATGCATGTCCTCAACTTCTTTCTGCAGCTTCTTGGCTGCACTCTACGACTACACATACCCATCAGTAAGCTCCTTCTTCATATCCTCCAATTCCTGGGCATCAACATGCTATAGCTCCACAAGCTCTTGAGCACTAACTTGTTAAGATCCAAGGAACTTATCTAGAGTAGCCACAGTAACAGGTTCACTTCTTCACTCCCTGGGTCAATCGTAGTCAGGGGAACTTGAACATTCCTAGCCTGCAGCTCGGTGCTGATCGATGGGAATTCCTACACCACATTTATTTCGGGTGTCCTCCCGAAAACAACATCATAAATAGAATTCAACTTATCTCTTACCATAGCAAACCCTTCTTGGTTGGACTCTCGTATCACTTGTGTAGCAACCTCAGAGGAGTCAGTGACCACTTTAATGAGCCGCTTTAGTTGGTCCTCCATCCTTGGTCAGGTACCACTTCCCACATCGTATTCTTAGTGCCATTTGGTTTGAGTTTCCTCCTATATGCGATGTGCTTCGGCCTCAGGGTCCGTCGAGGATTCCGATTGTCAAAGTTGTGAACACTCAACTCCTTCTGGACAGGCTTGTCATGGGCATCAGCTAGTGGTTCCTTAGAGAGTTCCTCCTGGCTCATGGGGTTGTGCCATTCAGCTGGCCACTCCTGAACAAGAGCATCCAATTCTTCATCAGTGAATTTGTAGGCCAAAGGTAGCCACTACTTGTTGGGATCCCACTGTTCCTGGATATAAATGGAATGAGGCCCTATACCAAACTGAATGAGCTGCTAATACTTGGCTGTTGTGTAATGGGATAAGCGAGGAAATTTGATAGCTATAGCTTGTAGTGCTTCCTAATAGACCCAAAAATGGATCGCGCAGTCCATCTGTCGACTAGGCTCCTCAACCCATTACAAATTTTGATAGCGTGCACCTCGACACACCTTCACTGCATTGACTGCCATCGACTGATAATATTCTGGTTCCATCCATGTGAAAAGTGCAATGAGAATTAATAGACAATTGTAGGAAAATGGCCACCTGACCTGAGCATTGAGAGCATCATCAAGCAACTGGTTGAGTAGAAACAAGGACCAGTTCATTTGCATGCCCTTTGCGCATGTTTGTGCACTTGCGACCATGCCTAAGTTACATTGGACCAGTCGATTCCCCCATACAATCTTGCTCGCCAAAATGCATGCCCCGATACACACCATCAGTGAATTAATGTTTTTGATATGATAGGCGCAACCATCATTCTGCAAGCCAAATATATCCTTCAGCTGCTTGGCAAGCTTCTTTTCAGTATCCTGCCCATGAATATACTACATCGGATATTCCTTGGCCTTCGGCAAGCCCGTAATGTTTACAATTGAGTCGACCATGACATGAATAGGTTCATTCAACCAGAGCATCCTACCATGAAAGTAGGACAAGATTTGTTTGATGCATGCATTAGATTCATTCAGTTGCCCAAAGTGAGGCATGTTAATGAGCCCCCAACAATCTAGATTTATTCAACCTGCTCATCCATGGTTGAGGAATCCTCTGAATCGGTGCACCAAGCCCTGTTGAAATTGATTCATCGAGCTCATCCCAGACATATTTGAAAAACATCAATTCATGGTATTCAAACTTTAGCTTGATCAAGGCAGGGATGATATCTACCAATAAAGTCATCCCTTCCGGCAGCGACGACAATTTGGGTGGATACTTTTGATTCTTCTTGGGCTTCCTCGGCTTTGCTCCCATACGCATTGGAGAAACATATCCTAGGATATCATTGAAAGAGACACCCATGGGCTCTATGGAATCTATAGCTCCCAAGCTCAATGGCCCAATCTATGCAGTCCCCTCTCCTTGCACTCTAGTCGAAGTGTGGGTGTGCCTCTTCTGTGGCGACGTGGAACTGGGATTCTGAGCCTTTCACTTTCCTATGGGGATCGACAAAGAGCCTACTGGAATTCTCATGACTTATTCCTCAATGGCTATGGGCTGAATGGGGTATTCATGCTCACTGGAAATATCAATTGCGTCGGGGTCACTCAACATGCTGCACTCCCCAATCCTTACTATGCACCCAATGACTCTGCACCTCTACTCCAGAACTCACACTCAAGACTCTTCAACTATACTCAGCTCAACAGTTTTCTCACTCGACTGAACTACTCTGAATAATGCCTTCCTCTCACGTCCTATGCAGTTTTTATAGCCACTACCCAATTCAAAACCATCATTACCAAATCCACCATGTCCATCATGAGCAAATCTAGTAGTAATGACAACAAATCCATTGGCAATCTCACCCTAGTAACGGTCAGATCGACCATTAATGCGCGTCACTTCAACAAGCACCGCTAGTTAAATTTTTTAACTACCTAGATTTATTGATGATTTGACCAACCCATAGCCTTGCGGTTGTCACAGGTGGTCTACTGTCCGTCGCTACTAACGCCTATCCTTGTGCGACCTCTTCCCTTAGGCTCTCCTTGCTGCTATTTAACGAAATCTTCTGTTCTTTTTACATCGCCTCAAGCGGTGCACATCTCTGATCCTGTCCTATAGGGATTTAAGCAACTCCCATTAACGAGCGTCGACAGTACTGCACCATTTTATTGCTGTGACTGAACCAAACCTCCAGAAGTAATGGAATGAACAAGATACGAGCCTAACCAATGCATCTATAACTTACCTGGATGCTTCATGAACTTGCTGTCATATAACAGCACCAAATCTCCTTCCACAAATTGTTTATTCTTAATGTGACGATCATGTCATGCCTTCTATCGAGCCTTCACAATGCGGTGGTGGAATCCTACAATAAAGCGGTCCTCTTCAAGCTGGATCATCTACACAATGCGCTCCTCTAATGCTTCTGCATCATCCATGCCGGTCGCCGCAGCGATGTGAAAAATAGGAATAATGCATTCCATGGGAATGACTTCCTCTTACCCATATACCAGCTTAAACGGTGTTTTTCTTGTCAATTGTTTACAAGTGGTGCGATATGCCCATAGCACTACTGGAATTTTCAAGTCTGAGTCATCACAATAAGCATTACATACCTTTGTCAACGATGTTTCCAAAATTTTGTTGAACACTTCAACAGTCCCATTCACTTACGGATGGTATGGCATTATTTTCTTATGTTGCACCTGCAATTCCTTAGTTAGCGCTTTCATAGTGTGGTTGATAAAGTGACTTCCCTAGTCACTCATCAATATCTTGGGACACCCAAACCGTGTAACAATATTCTCAAATATGAACTTCGCTGCTGTTGCAGCGGTACAATCTACAACTAGTGTGGCCTTTTCCCACCTAGTCATATAGTCAGTTGTGGTAATGATGTATCATGCATCAATCCTCTTCCCCGATGGATTAATTGGACCCAAAAAATCCATGGCCCATTTATCAAAAGGTTGTAGATACCTACGGCACAAGCGGCATCTCATCCCCCCATAATGGTTTACCAACGTGTTGGTAGATGTCACAACTCCGCGCATAGTTTGCGGCATCATTATGCAACGTAGGCCACCATAGTCTGGCACGCAACACCTTTCACGCAGTAGCCCTTCCTCCATAGTGACCTCCCATTATTCTTGCATGTGCTTCTTCTAGAATGGATCCCTGCTCATGCAGTAGGATACACCGTCGCAATATTTCATCTGGTCCAAGCTTGTATAACTGCAAAACAATTAGCTAGAAATCTGAAGCCTTTACTACCAACTTCTTCTTCTGACCAGTTGATAGGTTCTTAGGGGCAACACTAGTGGCCAAGAATTGAATTATTGGTGCATAATAATCATCTGCGATATTGACACGGAATAGTTGTGCATCTGGCAATCTGTCATCAATATTGGTAGGTTCTTCTCCGGTCTCAATGCGATACAGGTGATTAGGACCAACATTCAACCATCCTGGCTTCACAATTATTTCAAATTCAAATTCCTGAAAAGTAGCAACCACCGACAGATATTCCCCCCCAACACAAGCTTATTGACCAAATATTGCAAGGCGGAATGATCGGTGAACATATTAAAGTGGCCGCCTAACAAATAGTGCCTAAAATTTTGCAAGGTATAAACCATCGCCAAGTCTTCTCTTTCATTCGTTGTGTAATTTCGTTCAGCAAACGACAACTTCCTACTGGCATATGTGATCGGGTGATCTAGGTCGCCCTCACTTGGTTGTGTAAGCACAACCCCTAGCACAACAGAAGAGGCATCTACATGCACATGGAACTCCCTGTTCCAATCAGGGAATACCAGTATGGATGCAGAGTCCATCTTGG
Source organism: Pseudotsuga menziesii (assembly GCA_001517045.1). Taxonomy (NCBI): domain Eukaryota; kingdom Viridiplantae; phylum Streptophyta; class Pinopsida; order Pinales; family Pinaceae; genus Pseudotsuga; species Pseudotsuga menziesii. The sequence goes on along the minus strand of LPNX011041902.1, from coordinate 262,444 downwards.
CCTTCAATGTGTCAAGACTTCCTTGACATTCCTGACTCCACTCAAATGCCCATCCTTCTTTAATAGTTTCTCCATAGGGGCAGTAATCACAACGTATCCTTTAATGAACTTGTGATAGTACCCCCTGTGCCCCAGCATCTCCCGAAGCATCCTCATATTCCTCAGCAGTGACAAACTATGAATTAGTGCGATCTTTGCTATATCAACCAATAGACCTTCCTTACATACTATGTGTCCAAGTAGCATTCTAAACGGCATACAAAAAATGCACTTCTTAGAATTTATTGCAATCTGATGCTGTTGACACCTTTCTAGCATCAATCACAAGTTGTCGAGATGGTCTCTAATTAGCCTATAAACTGTCCAATCATCCATATATACTTGCAGGAAATTTTGAATAAAGTCTTTAAACACAGTGACAACTACCCGAGAAAATATTGCTGGCACATTCTTCAACCCAAAGGGCATGACTGTATATTGAAAACAACCCCATTGAGTGACAAACGTGGTCTTATATTGGTGATCCTCCTTTGCAATTCGGATATGGTGGTACCCCGAAAATCCATCTGTGAAGGAATACATCTCCTGACTACCTACTCATTCAAGGACCTCATCTATAAATGGATTCGAGAACGGATCATGCACCCAAGAATCATTCAACTTTCTTAGGTCGACGAAAATGCAGACTTCGCTGGTCTTTTTATCCTAAAACACCATAGGGATTATCCACTCTGATTCTTTGACAGGATCGATGATCCCAACATCCAACATCCAATCAATCTTAGCCTTCACATGGTCCTTGTATCATGGGTTCAGTCAATACGGCGTCTGTCGCATAGGTTTTGCATCTGGTTTCAATGGGATTTTCATCTCCCCCAGGTCCCTAATATCCCTTTCATTTCTGAGAACCACGTTGAAAAAATATCCTGGAATTCATGTAGTAGGTCCGTGATTTTGGCCATTGTTTCCTCGTCCCAATAGTCCCCAATATTGGAAAATTTCGGGTGCTCTTCTGACCCAATGTTGACTTTCCTGATCTTCAGTGGATGACTCATCGAATACGTCGCTATGTCTGGTGCTGCAACGTTGCATCTTCCTTCTAACTCAGGAATATTAACATTCCACAACTCATCATCAACTTTAGATTCCCCAGATAGATTGTAACATGTCATCATGGATTGCATCGAGCAATGTGCATGTGGATCAACTAGGTATGCGACAGGGACGAACTTTAACACTACGTCAAAGATGATTTGCAATGCATTATGTACCTCTAAGTTGGAATCTTGAAAACTAAATGTCTACAAAAAGAAAATAGACAACTCTTCCCAAGTGGTTATAGTTCTGCGCAGTTCTGCCACTACATACTAGGATCTTGGCATCTCATCCAGAGTATGAACAAAAGAATGGACCCACTCATCTTTAGGTCATGATTCCCATAAGGCCTAACATTCCATCAAGTGACTGGAGGGGTCATTCCATCCATCATAGCTCCCAGCATGATAAACCTACGAATCACTGAAGTGCACCATAATCAATTGCCGACACTGTCCCTAGTCATGGATTGGCTACTTGTGCGTCACCCACCATCGGGTCGAGGTAGCCTTTATTGCTACATCTAGGGCCAATACCCTTTGTAGTTCAAACACTTTCTCTTCAAATTATTGAAGGAATTTTTATAACTTTGGAATCCCTTCATAAATTGGAAACTCGACAATCTCAGTTGCTACGCGACGGAGAGACTATGTGATCAACCCGCATTTCTTAAATGACACCTCATGCAGCCTATCTTTCCAATTTTCCAAAGCATCATCAGAATCAGAGGACGTAGAACTATCATTGCGCCATCCAAGTTCAGCATCGGCAATAGGGTGGATATAGTATTTAGATATATTATAGGCATGATCCCAATTTATACTGGCTTCATCCCTCACATGTTCAATATACTGACATCCTTCTTGAGGGTCCATGGGAGCAAAGACCCTGACATCCTGGTTCTCAAACATCATAACCCATTTTTTGAAATTGATAACTTCCATGCTATCATTAACCCACCCAATCCCTAGTATTTTGGGATAGGAACCTCCATATTTAACCACTTCTATCACATCAAAAGCAGCATACATTTTCATAACTTCAACATCGACAACCAGGTTTGAGACGTGACCAATGGGATGACCCTTTGCCTCATTTTCTAATTGTAGCTGTACTGGTGACCATTCCAATGTCGGATTCCCCATCAGATTCCAAGTTTGCTTGGTCATATTGTTTACATATGATTCAAGATCTAGAATGACCGAGTAAACCTTGTAATCTCTGATCTCCTTTCCTGTCATCTTCTCCTTTCAAGTCTTCCTCTTTTTCAAGGAGTTTACTGCAAAATCCTTCAATGTCTTATCTCGGTGGTACCACAACTTCTCAATCTTCAAGTTCCCTTGCCAGCGACAAAAAACTCTCAATGAACTACTCTAAGGTACCATGCTACTGATGGTCCTACCTCTACAGATGGATCAAAAGAAGACGGCATTTTGATAATAGGTAACTTACCTGGATTTCTCCTTATTGCATGCTTGGCCTCGAAGAAGGTGTCTTTCTACATCACAATATCAAATGCTACCTTTTTCTTTCCAGCAAACTGAACTTGCTAATGTGGTCCATCTTCTCCAATTGTCGCACCGGCGCGAGTGACAACCCCAACATTGACATCCTTCATTCAAGGTTCAACTTGAATTTTTTCAACCATTGATCCTTGATTCAGATTCTCGGCTTAATTCAATGGTGGGTTCTTATTCAGCGATGGGTTCATCAACTGATTCTCAGTCTATGGCGGGATCTAATTCTGCATCGTCAACTGGTTCTGCACTTGGAACATTGGCTGGTTGTGAGTCTACACATTCTGCAACTGAGGAATGTTTCTAGCTAGCCACTTTGCAATCAGCTGAGGGAAATTTTCAACATTATGCTCACTGATTGCACAGTATGTAGACTACGCATGCGGACACTCCCTCTAGTAGTGCCCGAATACTCCAAAAGTATAACAATGGATTGATTCTCGGCCTCGTTCTCCTCCTCGACCGAAGTTTCCTCCTCATCCCCTGAATCCTCCATGGAATCCTCCTCGAACTCCTCCTTGCTGAAACTGAGGCTGGGCCAATTGCTACTACAGGGGGTTTGGTTGTTGCTAGACATAATGCATAGCTTGAACATCTAGACATAATGCATAGCTTGAACATCTTTTTTCTAAGGCTGAATGAGCAGTACCTAAGTATACTGTGGTCATGGCACAAATTGTCGTTGTGCTACGAACTGCAACTGAGGTGAAAACTGTGGTTGCGACGTAAACTGTTGTTGCGGTTGCGACAAGATAAATTGAATCTGGGGTGGTAGTGTATACTACACCTACACTGCTGGTTGTGCCATCTATGGCTATTCTTTCATTGCATGGGGGTCCTCACCTTTCACAAAGTATGAATTATATGTCCTTTCCTGGAGCAAGCCATAAGCTCGACAATTTTTATCGTCGTGTCCTACTGACCGACAAAAGGTACAGTACATACTCTCTTCCTTGGTAACCATATTTTGCATGTATTCATAGTTCTCATGTCAATTCCCATAGACCTGACATATGCAACACCATGGTACACCAGTGCAGCTCAATGGGTTCGGGGCTCCCGAAATCAAATAATTTCGGAACGTCGGACATGTATCCTTGGTGTGTCCATCCTCATGACACTAGGTGCACCAAAGGTCATCATGATCTTCCTTAGCCTTCTTGATATCTTGTAGTTGGAGCATCAGATTTTCTAACTGTGCTTGAATCTGGTTCATCCCAACCGCCATTTATCCTACCAGTGATGCTTCCAATTTCATCGCGATTTTTAGAGCCTCGCTCTGCATCGTAATATTTTCCTACATTAGCGATTGTCTGATATGTGGGATGAGCATGGTGATGAACGACTCCTTGTGATGAACATCATTTAGCTGGAAGCTGAATCGAGCCATCAATGTCTTAAACTGTTGATCAAAGTCCCAAATTGTTTCATTGGGGAACTACTTGATTTCTTTCAATTCGGTAATGTACTGAGCCTCATAATTCGGCTTCTTAAATTATTCAAATAACCCTTTACAGATCTCATCCAATTTTTTTTTTGTACCTCCCTAAGGAACCAACATGAATCTCATGTACCAATCCAACACACAACCCCTGAGGGTGGTTTCCAGCTGGCATTTCTTGACATCGTCATCCACAGTCTGTTGGGCAGTCTAGATCGCTTCGCATAAGAACCATTATTGATCTGGTTCATCGATGTTGTTTCCATGAAATATTGGTAGTTTCATTTCGTCACCCGTAATTCTGGGCATTCTTCCTCTGGTTGGTACTCTATTGCTAGGCTGCTGCTGACATGTCGAGGAATTCAACATAGAATGCACGTTTCTTCTTGGTGGTGGATTAGTGCACGGAGGTGTGGACACGTTACTACTAGGGTTTGTACCTATCATTACTTTGGGCGTAGCTTATGCCTATTCATCCTTGTCATCACTAAAAGTTTGCTTTGTCCCATGTGGTTGTTCTTTGTGGTATCACACTTCGATCGTAGCAGGACCTTCTCCTATCATCTACCTCTTCTCTCAAAACGTTGCTCCTCCTCTTGTACAACCACCTGTTTCCTCGAAGACCTTCACAATCTCACCAGAACTCATGCCCATCTACCCCTTACCTTTCCATTCTTCTCCCTTCCTTCGTTGCAGTGTCTACAACCTCCGCACACAAGAGTTCCACTACTCTTGGTCCATCTTCATAATACCTTTTTCGCAGACAAGTTGTTTAATAGATAGCTGCAGAGACAACAAAAACCTACCTCATGGTCTGTTGAAGAACTCCATTTTTCTTTGCTAAATGACTTATTTGTATCAACTGCAAACTCGGCAATGTATCCCTCTAGGATACTGTCCAACCACACCTCAACATCCTGTGATGCCTTATTGTCTGTTTCTTGTAATTCCTGGATCAACTCTGGAGTCCAAGATGTCGACTCTCCTCCTTGAAAGTTTTTCTTCTTAGAAGCGAACTTCGCCAGCCACTCATACAATATGATAGGAAAATCACAAAAGAACCATTCATGAGGACTATTGTGAATATATCTATCCAACCAATTTCCCGTCGACAGCTTCGGATTCTGATTTTATGTTTCAGCAAACTCTCACAATTTTAGACCAAACCACTCCTCGATCTCCGATCGAGTTGGATGCCAAAACATATCTTCCTTTAAATCACAACTCGGTCTTAGAAATAGAACCATTTGTTGGAAAAAACCCACCAACAAAGCCTCACCGACAGGGGTTCTCACTCTGTCGATGCCCAACCAGTGCGATATCCCTGAGCATCAACCCAGAAAGGTTTTACCCTGCCCAGCAACATCCGCAGAGCGGACAAAGTCTCACCTGAGATGTTCAAGGGAGAGCTTTCGGAACCAAGTTTCCAGCAGTAAGAAGGGAAGATATGGCATCTGTAGCTTCGAAAACATAACTATCAAATTACAGAACTAAGACAGTTATCACAATTCATCTTCACGACTATAGATCTAATAGATCACATCATTCATTTATCACAGCAGTGTTATCGCAGCAGTACAATTCATAAAATAACTTTAATAAGCTTCATCATCATTCATCAGAATTGAGACAGAATTGGGATAGATCTCATCATCAGTTCATTGCAACACCATCAATAAATCATAAACAGATTTAATACACTTCTCATTGATATCGCAACAGAGAAAATAGGAAAATAGAAGACAAATTTTAGGCAACAACCATCATCTGTAACAAACATAAAATAAGATAATAATTAAATAATTAGGTTAACTAAGTTAGGTTATGAAATGAGGTGTCTCCTCATTTCAAATGCCCAAGCCATTATTAAGGCAAGGCCACCATTGTAACATATCATCCATTATCTTATCTATACAACCATTAATATACATTTGCCCTATGGCTTATCCGATATTCCAGATATTTTGGTGATTATTGTGTGAGCGAAATAATATTCGCTTCAGTGGTATCAGAGCGAAATAATATTCTGCTTGTTCGGCCTGCTCCCTGGCAGCTTCCCATCACCCACCTCATCGCCCTCACGTCCATATATGTGGTTTCCTCCACCCCTGCCTACTCATCCCGCGCCACCTCCACGCCATCTCAACCTCCTCCCTTCGCTGCTCCTCTGCCTCCACCATCGCACGCTCCACCCCCGCGCAGTACCACTGCCTCCTCCACTTCACGCTCACCGTTCACGCCTTCACCTCCCAATCGTCACCTCTCCACCGTTACCCTCCTACCACCGCCGCCTCCTACCACGACCGTCACCACCACTGCGACCTCCTCCCACCGTCGCTCCCATCCACCTTCCACAGCCGCAGTCGCCTCCACCAACGCGCGCTTCTGCGTAGTCCCGCCCTCATGCCGTCACAAACCTGCGAAAAAAACAAAACAAAAAAATTATTATATTTTTAATGTAATATAATATTATTATATTAAAAAATATATTATATAAAAAAATACACATATACATAATAGTTATTATATTTTAATAATAGTAATATTATTATATATAATAAATTGTTATTAAAAAAAAAGACTTATAAAAAGATAAAAATAAAAATCATAAGCTTCCAAAAAGTATTAGAAGCACTTCAAAAAGGTGTTGTATGTAAATTTCAGGTTACATATCAAAGATTATTAAAAAGAAAACTATAATAATTATTATTTATAATAATTATTTAAAAAAAAAAATACAAAGAAAACAAGTTGAAGAAAATCAAAGCAAAAATCTATAGTCTAGACGACCATTTATTGTCCAAGAAATCAGAGACCATGGAAGCTGGTTTGTAAGCACAAATAGAGAAATTAGAAGCCAAATTAAAGCGCTATCGAAGAGAGAATGAAGAATTACGACACACAAATACGAAATCAGAAATATTGATTAAATTAAATCATATGGAAAAAGAGCGCAAGGAACAATTAATTTTTGACCAGAGCAATCATATAGAAAAATTGTGTGCCCAAATTAAGGAATTAAAAGATGAAAGTGATTTCAATCAGAGACTAACAAATCAAGATATACAGAAAGAAATAAGTGATTACGAAGTAGAAACAATCCGCTTGAGCAAAATAATTAACAACAAGGATGAAGAACTGATGCACATACGACAGAAATTAACAGATCAAGAATCAGTGGTCGACCAGTATCGACAACAGATAAAAGTTCTTCAACAACAAAATAGCGACTCTAAAAAAGAACACAAGCTAGAGATCGCAAAGAGTAATAAAATAATATCCAACAATTCTGAAGAAATTTTCAGATTAAGAAATCACAACAAAACCCTGATTACAAAAATTAAAAAATTGAAAAACAACAGCAAGAGGGAACAATCCGGTGAAGACCTCGAAGGAAAATTACTAGAAAAGCAAGAAGAAAACTAGTGTTTAATTAATAGTAATCAGGAACTACATAACCAAATCAAGGAGCTAGAAATTGAAAAAAAATCGCAAGAGGAAAGAATTGAAAGGATTCCAATTCATGAACAATCTACTAGAGAACCAAGAAGCACAATCCAGGAAAATGCATCCAAAATCGAAGAAGTGAAGACAGTTTCCGTCACAGTCCAAAGGAAAGAAGAACAAACGAAACCTATACCTTACAGACATCCTAATTATAATCGTCAATTTGACCAACGACAGGGTCAAAATGAATATTCACAGAAGACTTATGTGGATATGCGGAAATATCGACATACTAAGCAACAATCGAGACAGGTCATTCCACAAAAATATCTCAGAGCTCCGATAAAAATAGATCTGGGATGGACCACAGCAGATACGATGCGACACTTTTCCTGGGGAATCCGTAATTCGTATCGGCTCATCTCTTCAAATGTCGCAAATACAAAATGGAAAGAATTTCGAAATGACAGATTGAAATAAATCAAACATTAATGTCAAATACATCTTTGAGGACAAAGATTCCCTTAAGGGGGAAGCAATGTAACAAACATAAAATAAGATAATAATTAAATAATTAGGTTAACTAAGTTAGGTTATGAAATGAGGTGTCTCCTCATTTCAAATGCCCAAGCCATATTTAAGGCAAGGCCACCATTGTAACATATCATCCATTATCTTATCTATACAACCATTAATATACATTTTCCCTATGGCTTATCCGATATTCCAGATATTTTGGTGATTATTGTGTGAGCGAAATAATATTCACTTCAACTCTCCTCCTTGAAAGTTTTTCTTCTTAGAAGCGAACTTCGCCAGCCACTCATACAAGATGATAGAAAAATCACAAAAGAACCATTCATGAGGACTATTGTGAATATATCTATCCAACCAATTTCCCGTCGACAGCTTCGGATTCTGATTTTATGTTTCAGCAAACTCTCGCAATTTTAGACCAAACCACTCCTCGATCTCCGATCGAGATGGATGCCAAAACATATCTTCCTTTAAATCACAAATCGGTCTTAGAAATAGAACCATTTGTTGGAAAAAACCCACCAACAAAGCCTCACCGACAGGGGTTCTCACTCTGTCGACGCCCAACTAGTGCGATATCCCTGAGCATCAACCCAGAAATGTTTTACCCTGCCCAGCAACATCCGCAGAGAGGACAAAGTCTCACCTGAGATGTTCAAGGGAGAGCTTTCGGAACCAAGTTTCCAGCAGTAAGAAGGGAAGATATGGCATCCGTAGCTTCGAAAACATAACTATCAAATTACAGAACTAAGACAGTTATCACAATTCATCTTCACGACTATAGATCTAATAGATCACATCATTCATTTATCACAGCAGTGTTATCGCAGCAGTACAATTCATAAAATAACTTTAATAAGCTTCATCATCATTCATCAGAATTGAGACAGAATTGGGATAGATCTCATCATCAGTTCATTGCAACACCATCAATAAATCATAAACAAATTTAATACACTTCTCATTGATATCGCAACAGAGAAAATAGGAAAATAGAAGACAAATTTTAGGCAACAACCATCATGTCATATTAATTTTGCGCAACATATCCAAAACACATAATTCTTCTCCATGGCATGAGACTGATTACATCATAGAATTCAATATCTGACACAAACAGATCATAGATTTTTCAAAATAGAAGACTCATCAAGACCATAGACAGATCGCACCAGATTGATCACTCTCAGATATTGACTTGGACTTGTATCGCGTTTATCATGATTTTCTTACAATTGCAAAGCTAGATCTATATATCGGCTTGTGCCTTTACATCAAAGGTCTAAATCTAACTAACTTCTAACCACTAATGACCTATGTCCACAAAATGTGGTCAATTAATACATTAAATATCCAAAAGCAGTTATTCTTTCGTCCGTCGTGCTGATCTGGCCTTGTGCGGTGTCGCGTGAACTTGTACAGCTGCCGCAACGCTGCGCAACTCACTTCCCTGAAACCCCTGCCAACAAATTTCACACCTTAAATCCTTAAATGAGCAAGAGAACAATTTTGAGGGCTTGTAATAAAAATTTAAGAAATAATTCATAGATATGATCATATCCCCAGTATGGCCACCAATTTTATTATCGAAAATCCTCAATCCATGCAGAAAAATATTGTTTCCCTAGTCTACATGGGGTAGATATAGAACAAAGTAGCAAAAATTATGAAGTCCTTTCCCTAGATTTTTTAAAACTACTTGATCACAATGAAACCTTTACCTTTCCTCTGAAGATGACCCCTATTGGATGGAGATCCTTAGCTCAGTTGATATTTGAATAACCTGCATAGATCATGGCCAACAAAGTAATGGAAACATACAAGATAATCGAGCTAATCTATATCAATGACCAAAGAAAAAGATAATAAACAATGATAATAACACAATGTTTACAGGAAAGGGAAACAATATTGTATTAATGAAAATATATGGAAATATTACAACCAAGCTTCAGTGTTGATCTTCTCCCTGCAAAAACTATTGATCCACAAGCTCTACAAGCTTCTCACTCAATAACCACACTCTTTACCTCCTATACCAATAATGATTTTAGCAGCATAAAGGTGCTCTCTTGGTCCTCCTACCTCCCACATCCATGAGGGTAAGATTGTAATATAAGCCAAAGAGGGACCAAAGGAGTTGAGATTATTTGGGAGGAAGGTGATGGATTATCCCAAGAGGCTAGGAGTACAAATGCCACCTACTCTAGGTAGTTGGGATAAGCCTCCACAAGGACTTTCATCTATAAGGTTCTCAAAATCTTCTCTTTTTCCATTTTAACAGTGTTGGCGTTCTTTGTTCACTAGCAGGAGGTGTCGGTGCTCCTTGTCCTTAGGCAAAAAGTGTCACTGATGCACTTTGTCATTGGGAAAGAGGTATCAGAAAATCTTGGCACTCTATATCATAAGGAAAAGTGCATCATACCTTCTACTATTGAGCAAATATATCCTCAAAAATATAGTTTGGATAAGGGTGATTCCATGAAGGTGGGTAACATGTTTTGGCCAAATTTGGTGATGAAAACCTGATTTTTTACTCATGTGCTAGATAGAAGCCCTTGAAACGCATATATTCCACGTAAATTCTGAATTACAGTAAGAAAACAAATTGTATAATATTATGTTGGCTTCCCAATGCTATTTTTTTTTTAATATTCCGATGTCATTTAATGTGTGAAATTTTGCATTTAATGAATTGTGTGAACTTAAAAATTTGAAGAAGTTAATAAGTGGCTTGTGTCCAACCCCAATAATTAAATATTACATTAATAATTTAATATATATATATATATGAGCATGATCTACACAAAATGCACTATGGTTTGCATAATTTTTTGTTAATTTATTTCACAATATACAATTACTTATTATTGTTCGAAACTGACTGCATTTGATTTCAGCATCATTTTATACACATGTGTGTCCATCCCATCTTTTTTTTCACTGTTTTGAAAAATTGAAAAACCAAAGATACCCTTTTTAAGAGGACACGTCAATGTGTGGGCTGTGCATTTTTAAGAAATTTTTGGATGTGTATATTTTACCCTACGGATTTTTCTTTGAGCTGCTTGGAAGTTCTTGTCTAGTTTTCTAAGTGTAAGTTTTAGAACTAATTAAAAAAAACCATATGAATGCCAAAACACATGCATGACATCTCAATGGATAGAGGATTCAGTGATGAATCTATCAGTATGAACTCTGCTTAGCTGTGTGCCATGAATGACAGGGTTTATACCCCTAGAAGACACAGAGAAACATTGATTTTTTGTAAGAGGGCTAAGTCTCTTTTTCTCAAGCCCTCGATCAAGGTATTAAGCTCAAACGAGGTATTTAAATACATCTATTGATTTTTTATTAGAATCTTGATTGAGGGTTTAATCAAACCCTCGATTGAGGGATTGTTAAAACCTCGATCGATCTTGTGATAAAAACTCGATCAAGCTACTACCTTGATCGAGGTCCGAATTTTGTAAAAAAATCATACAAAAATGTTTGGGAATGGAATTAGACATTAATATAATTAATTTCATTCTAACCACCCTCCTAGCCTCATTTCCCACCCGAATTCCTAAACAAAATTCTATATAAACATAAAACATAATAGATAAACATGTTACTAATTTTATATTTCACAATTGACTATCCTATTTGAAACAATTGTGTATTGTGTGTAGATATTGTTGTAGGTATGAATTTGGATTGTTGATGTTGATCACAATGGGAAGCAAAAACCGTCGAAGTAAAATTTCTTCTAGGAATCAAAACAACACTGAATAAATAAGAGAGAAAGATAGAGAAAGAAAGAGGCAAAAAAGAGCAATATTGAGAGGAGAAGAAGTTGCAAATCAACCTATAATTAGAGAATTAAATGTCATATCTAACAATATTGGTATAATTTATTTTTAAGTTATGCAATTTCATATTCATATATATAATTTCATTTTCCTAGTGATCTAGTTCATATAATTTCATATTCGTATATTCATATAATTTTATATTGCATAATATATTCAAGTTCATAGTGCTCTAGATCATAATATATATATACATACATATATTTGGGGACTAAGATGGAGCTCTGCGGCAGGAGCAGTGATGGAAGCGAAGCACAAGAAAGAAGAGAAGTAGTTTTAGCTATTTTTTAGCGATTTTTTGAAGAATGAAGAGCAAAGGGCAGGTGGAGGGGGGGGAGATTTTCGATAGGAAACCATGTATTCAGACATGGTGGATTATGAGGACAATAGGGATCAAAGGCCTATTTTATTCTCTCAGACAGAAGTGCAGTCAGCGCATGTGAAGGAGGAGATGTTGGATGAAGATATGTAAGGGAAATGCATGGAGAACATATCCACACAAGAGCATAATAAGGGTGATGAAAGAAAGGTTCATGATGGCACGAGGGCGACGAATGCATCCTCTAAAAAATGAAAAGGAATGAAGGAAAGGTACGGCAGCCTAAAACTAATAGTAGGCAAACACATAACTCTGGATCAAATCCCAGATTTTTTTAACGCAGACTCTTTGTTATCAACCAAAATGGAACTTCTTCGTTCGAGTGCTGACATTCTTTATGTTGGTACACAAAAGGACATCTTAGGATTGAAGTTTTCCAAAACACTATAGATGGGCATGACTTGGGATGCATTTACCTTTGAACTAGCTTGCCATATTATTTTTATAAGTGTGGAGTTACATACGCGACTATCTACATTACAACTCGCGTATGTACGCAACTATTTCCATTGACAACTCATGTACTATACGCGGCTACCTACATTGCAACCCACATACATCAGCATATTAAGCAACTCACCTATCATACGTGTGTTTCCTATATCAATAGTCATGTACATATTGATTCAACATTAAAAATATAAAACATGATTAATGGAGATTAGTTGGGCCCTAATCATTAACTATCCTAATTGTTTCAACCTCCTCAACCTTCGAAATCACTATATTTCCAGAAGTATAAATAGAGGCCTTGGGGAGGGCATTAATCAATCAATATTGGAGAGAAAAGTTATGCTAGTGGTATATCTTCAGAAGTCTTGGAGCAGCAGAACTCAAAGTCCTTTGGTTGCAGAGGAGTCCTTGTCTTAGAAGTTGGGTTGTACTCTTATCTCATTCAATGATTGTTAATAAAGAGAATTCATCTTCCAACATTGTGTTAAGTTTCTTTCATGTATTATGGTTAATGAATATTTTTGATTATGTACTATATATATTGTTTATATAATCTCTTATATATGCATGCATAAGATAGTACTTGGAGAATTTGCTCTTTATAGGTGAAGGAGGTGCATCCTTGGAAGCTTTGGAGAGAAGAGGAACAAAAGAATATCAAGCTTGGATCAACTGTCGATAATCGGGTAAGTCAATACTTTCTTCCTATTTCCTTTCTGTTCTCTCTTAAAGATGATTGTTTGCAAGGTTAGTAGTAAGTTGGTAACCCCAGATCCTAGGTTACAAGGGTGCTTAATCCTGAACATCAATATTGGAAACTCCGCTGGGGAGTCCATCCTGCTATGGGTTAGTCCTGTAGATCCTTGCCCAGTCTTTGTTTTGATTCAGTGTGCGGTTTTATGTCTTGGTTTGGACTTGCAGTAGCATTTTAGAGACCTTTATAATTTTTTCTTTTTTGAAATTTTTTTCTCCTGTACGCGGGTTGTTGTGCTACAAAGTCGCATACCGAGGCTTGTATATGCGAGTTTCTCTATTGAACAGTTGTGTACAGTACACGGGTTGCTCAACTAGACAGTCACATACATACCTTAGCAACAAAATTTTGGGTAGGGTTGCTTGTCCCTGTCCTTTTTGGATTTTTCCTTGCTTTGTGATCTTCTAGTACTTGCATTTCACTAGAGGTTTGAAATCCCTGTCAACCATACTTCGTGCTTTTTAGTAAGACCTTGAGTTTTTTTTGGTTTGGATTTTCTTTCTTTTTATCAATCTGAGGTAGATTATCCTGTTGGGTGATAGGTCCAAGTGCTGTTTATCTGAATCAGTGATCAGGGTTCTAGATATTGTATATCCCGTGTTATTTCCAAGTTTTTTCGGTTTGTCACTTGCCTTTTATTGATTTCAGTGGATTTCATTCATTTTGTCTTCCCAAGCTAGGTGTTTGCCAAGTTTCTTCCTTAGGTGGTTGATCTTTGGTTCTTATAAGTCTGCTATACTTCATGTTTTAGTTTGTCACTTGCCTTTGATTGATTTCAATGGATTTCATTCATTCTGTCTTCCCAATCTAGGTGTTTTCCAAGTTTCTCCCTTAGGTGGTTGATCTTTGGTTCTTATAAGTATACTATACTCATTTTGCTTGCTTTATATAGTCTGATTATTCAAGCATACTCAAGAATTTTTGCATTTAGGTGCATAGTAATTTTTGAAGAGTTTGAAAAGTGAAAAGAAAAGCATTGGAAACATTTGCATTTGAATTGCATATTGTATTTTTATTTTCAGTTTTTGAATAAAATCTCAAAAATTACAAAAATAAGTCTTAGTTTTCTCTTTCCTAGTTGCAATTTCATCAGTTCATATTTACAACCAAAAAAAAAAACTTGCTTTAAGTAGTTATAATTTGCTTTGGAATTCATTTTATACACCTTTTTCACTTTTCTTATCGAGTCTATAATATCATAGTCATTCACGCCACTTACCCTCTGACTAAGAACAACCCTTAAAATGAACTCTATAATTTAAAATTTATAGTAAGTTTTTTTTTATAGGGTCATACACCTACTAGCTTAGGCTAGACTTGTGGGATAAGAAGTGTAAACTCCCCATAAGTACTTAAATTTAGACATAGTTGGCCAATCGATAGGTAAATACTTCTCTATGTTGATAGCATATGGGAATATCCTCTCAAATGGGAGTTAAGCACGAGGCTGTGTGGAGGCATTGGACTGAGGAGATAACCCTCCAATTCCTTGTCAAAATGTAGACCAAGGTTTTTACACATCTAGGGATTTTTTCCTAGATAGATTTTTGGGCTTTGCTACCCTACCCATGCATATGAATTAGGCTTTTGATTGTCCCCCCAGACTATTGATATAGTTAAGGTAGCCTCTAGTCTCTTGGATATCTAGGGTTTATACACGAGTAAACCGGGAGGCTATTTCTGGTTTACCTTGGATGCGCTTGGAAGGTAACCATTGTTGCAAGTGTAGGAGGGAAGTGGGTGATCCCTCTACTTGTGCCTAAGAACCTCTTCAAGGACACCAAGAAACTGTCTCTCATATTTCTTCAAGAAAGATTACCTTATACCCCTTGTGATTGTTGAGACTTTAGGAAATTTTGTAGTGATTAGTCTGTGGTTTGTCTATGTTTTTAGCCGATCTTAGGGTGTGAAGAGTCAAATTTACAATCGTGGAGGACCAATCTATAAAAAGGTCACAAACATTGCAAAACCTTCCTCCGCTTATCACATTGGAACCTCCACCTCCCCCTCAAAGGCGAAGATTGGACACAGACAGTTCTTTCGAACCGATAGGAGTTAGTGAAGTTCCAGGCATTAGAGGAAATTTCAACTCAAAATGGGCCTTTTAAATTTTATTCATTTCCATGTCATCATGTGTTAGCCAATGAAATTGCTTTAAATTTGAAATACCGTATAGGTCTTAAACACTTTTTTAATATAAATTTGGGGATAAGTATCATAAAAAAAACTACTTTTTTTATTTGTATTTTTGACATATCTCCCTGTGTTTTTACTCAAATTTCGATCGGGAGAGCTCGTTGGATGTGGAATTAAATTCTGCATCCAACGAGTACCCACTCGGCATACGTTTGACGGACCCCGCTACCCCAAAAACATGAAATACCTGAAAAATGGAATGATGACATCATCATTCCATTTTTTCAGGTATTTCTTGTTTTTGGAATAGCGGGGTCCGTCAAAAGTATGCCGAGTGGTTACTTGTTGGATGCGGAATTTAATTCCACATCCAATGAGCTCTCCTGATCGAAATTTGAGTGAAAACACAGGGAGATATGTCAAAAATACAAACAAAAAAGTAGTTTTTTTCTTTTCTTCCTCCAAAATTAATAAATATTATTTTATTATTTTAACTATTATTTTATTGATTCATTTTAGGAGGCCCATTTTGAGTTGAAATTTCCTCTAATGTGAACCAGAACTTAGGGAAAATCATGTTACTTTAAACACAGTTAAGATAGAAGAATTGCACGATGATGAGTTTGAAAGGAATTTTAATTCACCTCTAATTGACTTAAATGATCTGATGGTCATTCAGGTTCGTCCTTTCAATCCACTTGTGATTGGTGTCCCTTTCGGCAGAATAATTTCTACTGCAGGAGAAAGTTCTTTTACATCCACCTCAGCTGCTCTAGCTGAAGGGGTGCCACCTCCCCCAGTAGGTACCCCTAGAAGAAGTATATTGTGACTACACTGTTAACTCCAGCTAGCCAACTGGTTCAACCACTGTCCCCCACAAGTTTAGCAGGTGCTTCTAGTGGTATGGTCATTGGGATTCCTAGTGTACCTATAGTTCCTACTTCCTTCGCACACACTTCTCAGAGTGGTCCTATAGGATCCTTGGCTTTTGTCCAAGGTTTTCCTTGGAATGGGGGGCACATTCCCCCATCCACTCCATACATAGGCCCAACATCCGCATATGTAGGGGTGCAGTTCGGGAACCCTAATTCTTATGGTCAAGGTTTTCAAACTCTGGTTTCAGCTCCAAGCTGCCCTCAGATATCCTAAAATTTGAAGGCAAAGTTGGTGATGATCAAGGAGCTCATTTCACCACTTTCCATTTGTGGTCCTCTTCCAACTCACTGAACGAAGATTCAGTTCAACTGAGGGTGTTCTAGATAACTTTAACCAATACTGCAACAAAATGGTATATTGAATTGCCTTCTGTTGTGTTTAACAATTTTTGGGACTTCGCTAATGTATTCCTTAGGCACTTCCAACTTCCTGTCTGATATGATTTTGGGACAGACTTATTGTCTACCTTCCAGCAAAACAAGTCCACTCATATTTTGGATCACATCCAAGAGTGGAGAAGATGGAAGAGCCTTATCATAGCCACTATTCATCCCGAGTTCTTATTAGAATGGTTCGTTAAATCCCTATTGCCATATATATCTAAGGATGTATCTACTTCAGGAGTGACCAATAAGGAAGAAGCTATCCTTAGGGCCCAACAGCTAGATTAGATATATTCTCAGTCTAGGATTTTATATGAGATTATCCCTGAGGCACTGAGGCCAACGCACAATGTAGAGAAACGTAAGCTTGGACCCCATGCTGATGGTGTGGTTGGTTCTGTGAATTCTCCCACTGTAGAATCTTTGTCTAAACAGCTCCATCAGCTGTCTGTCAAACATTCTATAGCGGAGGCAACAAAGGCTTCCCCCTCACCCCAAAATGCAAATGTTTTTACACAAAACTCTCAGAAGGGAAATCAGCAGCCCGATGGGAAAAAGAAGAAAGGAAAAAAGGGTGAGGGAAACCAAAACAAGAAAAAACCCACAAACAATGCTGATGGGGGCATAAAAGAAAAGAAGAAGATGAAATTCTGATGTAAGTTGTACCATGACGATCACCTGACCCATTTATGTCCCCTTATGGAACAAGCTTAGAAGCTCTTAAAATCCCAACAACCAGTTTTCTTGAAGGATCCTTTTTCCCAAGGACAGAATTATGCTTCAACTTCAAATGCAGCAGGGGGCACACCAAATTCTCCTGACCCCAATTATATCAACATGGTTCGATCCGAGACTTTACTACAGACTAGGAATAAGAACTATGAAAAAGAGACCTCGGAGAAGGGTAAGTGAATAGGTGAAACTTATAACCCTCTCACGATTGAGAAGCCTGTAGAAATTATGCCGAAGATACCGAAAGGTGCTTTTAAGAAAACCTTGCACAATCCTAATTCTAGGACTGCAACAAACTACTCTGTAGTTGAAGACTTAGTCTAGACTCCTTGTGCAATGTCAGCTTTAGAGGTGTTACAGAGTTGTCCCACCCAGGGGGATGCACTCTTAGCAGCCTTAGGCAGTATGGACTCATTTATTCTCATGACGAAATTTAATTTGTTTGGAACAACAATGTGCCAGAATTTTAGTGGAAATGGATATGATAAATGGGCTATACGGAGAGCTAAAAATACTAATGCACAGAAGCACCTGGAGGCAAAAATTAATTTCAAAATAGAATAATCGATTTGTAAAATGACCAGCTTGAATTTAAAATTATTCCCTAAACTTACTTTGATCATTAAATCCCTTTCAATCGAGAGTACCTTCAAAATCAAATATTCTGATGGCACTCTTAAATAATTTTTGTGACAAATTATAAAAGAGAATTGATCAATTTTATTCAATCAAAGTAGAAAAAATTTGAGAGGGTTATTTCCTGCCAACAAGTCCATAAAATGCTACTAAGTATAAGCCTGACCACCCTATCCCCCCAATCACCTTGATCACCCTGCTCTCAGGATTCTTTAGCCTCCTCGGCATCTGCAGCCTCAATGGCATCAATATACACAAGTACTGCTCTCGCTACCCACCTCATAAGGCATATCCAGACAGGTGGTATACCAACCACTAGTTCCTGCATGACGACAGGGATATGATTAATGCGTAAGGTAGGTAATATCTGGGTAATCCTAGCCAGATTTCCCTCAAGAACCCTAATCAAACCCTGGTCCTCTCCCAACAAAGGACACACATACATGCGTGGATGCCCAGCAGGGTGGACTGGTCCAATATCTACATTTTGACATTTTAAAAGGATCAAAAAATCTTATACATATGTATATATATTTATAATTAAAATTCATAAAAATTTTAAAATTTGAAAACAAAAATACCTGACTCTCCCCATGCTCCTCCAGGAGCAAGGACAAGGTCGGTATCAACTTAGAAATCTAACCCATCATATGGAAACTGCTTCAAGGCTGGTAACTGTCGCTCCCACCAAAAGTAGAATTCGGCATTGTATACGCTCTAGACCGATCCACTGCCTCCCTAGCGGAGGAAGATCTCTCCCCACCTACTCAGTCTAGGCTGACGAGGAGAACGAACTGACAATGGTACTGCAGGACTCAAAACAGGCACCCTCTCAAAGAAAAACGCTACCAATATGCTGGAATAACCAAAATTTTTCCACCTGCCTCTTTTGCAGTCAGAGAGCTACTTCCTCATTATCGAGATTGCTCCCAAACACCAGTCATATATATCTCCCTGTATATAGTCCACCGCAAGTCTCATTTGGTTTTGAGTTGCAAGGTGAAGTGATGATGACCTTGCAACCCTCACTATAGTGCTCGCCAATACCTGTAAGGGAAATTTGGGAATATGAACAATAGGGATGCAACTACCCCTCTTTTGAGTGCTAGGCTTGCAGTATATATCTATGTAGTTCTGTATAGTTAGAAGGTCACCGCCTCTGCCGGTACCTTCCAAGTTCAACGGAGCTCCCCATTGTAATAAACTGGAGATTAAATAGACATCTTCTAAAGTAACCTATAGAAACTCACCTTGAAGGTCAAACATACCAAGATCGTGATCCCAATAGTTTATCAAAAACTCTAATAGGAGGACATTTCACTGCATAGGTGAGGTACAAAAGAATTTCAATAACCCACTTTGTCGTAAAACATTTACCGTGGGTGCATCTTTTAGAGATTCTTGGTCCATGTCTTCATGTTCCCTCTCCCTCCACTCAAGCACCATATTTCAATATAATAAACAAGCCATTTTAAACCATTAGATTCATATAAAAAGTGATTTTTTTTACCCTACACAATCTTTTTCTACCTTGCACAGTGTACGCGATTGTCCTTTGGACAAGTAGCGTACTGTATGCAACTTCCCTTTGGGAAACCTGCATATAGAATGTGTGTACGCAACTGTTAATATACCATACCTGCGTACACAATGTTCATGCTATGAGGGAGTTGGAAAATATAAAAAATGGGCCAAAAATTTAAATTTTCTTGGATCAAATGAAAGAGCATGGAGTGTAGTTTTACCTGGCACTTGCGGTTTTGAGAATTGTCCATCTAGTCGTCCACACTGAGCAATCAAAGGTAGAGGTAAAACTTGTCTATTTTGGGTAAAAATCAAATGGTGAAGTTTTTTACTTATATTTTGAACTATTTATAGAAAAATTATTTTCAAAGTGGGCTTTTTCCCTATAGTTCATATTTTTTATAAAATGAAACTAATGCCATATCTTTTTCTTCAATGTGACAAGTCTATGGTCATTTAAAGTTGTTTTTTCGCTCATATAGGATGGTTTTTTGGTCATTTCACATGCATTTTGCATTTATACCTAATCCATCTTAATCCTAGCATTAACACTTCGACCACGGACTATGGTATCTTTAACCATTAGTTCCTCGTTTATTCCATTGTTCTTCCATGGATAGGACTTTCCTCCCATGAGTATCCTCATTTATAACCTACTTATTGTCTTTCGATACTCATGATGCAACTATCATAGGTTCAAGGGAGTCTTCTTAGCTATTTTTCATGCCAAAATTGAGCCTCATTTTGGTCTCTTTTTAGAATCTATTCCTTTATAAGACTCCCCACCCTTATGGAGTTTCTTTAGGACTAGATCTAACTCCTCAAAATAGACTTGACTACCGAGTAAACTTGTCCATTCAAGCTCGTTAAAAATATGTGAATGGGCATCCAAATTGGTGATAGATTATCTCTTTCTTGGACCATGTGGAATAATACGAGAAATGATCACTCTCTTTTCTACGGAATTGAGAAGAGTATTCTCAGGTACAGGTTTATCACTTTTCTGGACCTGAGGGACTAAATTTCTAGAAAAGGAACACCTGGTATGAGCTCAACTTTCTCTCTTTCGTGCTCTAGACCTAAACATGAAAAAGATTCCAAGTGTCCTTCATGTCTTTCTCATGCTCGTTAAACACCAAGAACAAAGCATTGAGTTTATTGTTGTAATCCCCATTTCTCATATTCAAATGGATCTTTCTGAGTGATCTTTCTTTCCTTCACACTCGTAAAACTCAAGCTATATGCTGCTCTCAAAGGAGCGTTGGGTAGATGGTAATTTAACCTTTTTCGAACCTCCCTGACTAAGTACGAAAAAGGTTCACCTTTTCTTCTACGGGAGTTAAGAGAGTTCTTTTGTGGTGTGTTTTATACTTTTTTGGCCTCAAGAGACTAAATTGGATGAAAAAGGACCCCCTTGGAGTCTTCTTCGGAGTTTTCAGACTCTCTAAACATGAAAACACCAAGTGAGCATGTACTAGTTTGGGCTCATAAAATCCACAAATCAGTAACACTATCAAGCATTATTCCCTCTTCTCTTCAAGCTTGTCAAAAAATTAAGAGAGACTTGAGTTGACTTTCCTGGACTCGTTAAAATTTAACAGGGAAGATAAGGAATAAGTTTTCTTTTGGTTCTCAGTTGGTGGCAGCATGTCTTCCTTGAACATAGAACTCTCTGTCTTTTCTGATACCCATGTCTCAGTGTTCACTTTCAGTTTAGCTATTACGTCGAGTTTCTTACTCCTCCTCTTGTTAGTTATACCTGGGGAATCTAATCATGTCTCCTACATGATAGATAAGTCTAGTTGTAATATCTGTAAAGTTAAAATCTTCCTTGGGTCATCTTTGTGTCGTGCTCACTATTCAAGGATTTAACCCTGTATCTGATCTTTATCCTGATTCCATCATTGTCCTATCTTTTATTACTTGTGTTTTCCTTCATTTAACCAGTTCCTAGTCCCTCTTGTGATCCATTGGAGGATCTATTTCCTTCCTCATCACATTATGGTTTCTCATTAGCACGTCCTGATGACGAAGACCTAGAGTTTTGACGATCGTACCCTAGGATTCACTTTCATTATTGGTGAAATCCTTTGCTTCAGTTGTCAATTATCACCTATTGGTTGATAATCTGTTGAATCCTATCCATGTTTGACTTCAATAACATCTATTCACATGGCTTGGATTGTACTGGTTCTTTGGGATTTTTGACGAAGACCTTAGGTTCATATCTATGGACTAATTTGTGGAAGATTATGCTATGATCACTTACATAGCTTCAGATCTTTGAAGACTCATCATTATTGTATATTGTGGCTTCGATCCACCTTTGTAATATACATGGTCTTGTACCCGTACCATATGATTTGCTCAAATATTGTAAAGGAGCTAGTGTTCTAGTATATTGAACATAGCATCCTAAGATATGACTTTGTATATGACATTATTATGTATTTGTTTCAGGTACTACCTCTATTCCATTGGACTTCTGAGTTCTCCAAGATAATGATTATAATGTATTTCGACCATCGTTTCCCTCTAACCTCACACATTAGGGGGCATATGTTATCAACCCAAATGGAACTTCTCCCTCCGAGTGCCGACATTCCTTATGTTGGTACACAAAAGGACATCTTAGGATTGAAGTTTTCCAAAACACTATAGATGGGCATGACTTGGGATGCATTTATTGTTGAACCAGCTTGCCATATTATTTTTCTAAGTGTTGAGTCGCATACATGACTATATACATTGCAAGTTTTGTATATATGTGACTATTTCCATTGAAAACTCGTGTACTGTACGCGATTATCTACATTGCAACCCGCGTACATCAGTGTATGTTGGTTTGGGTTTCCTTTAAGCAACTCGCATGTCATACGTGGGTTGCCTATATCAATAGTCGTGTACATATTTATTCAACATTAAAAATATAAAACATGATTAATGGATATTAATTGGGTCCTAATAATTAACTATCCTAACTGTTTCAACCTCCCAACCTTCGAAACCACTCTATTTCCCAAAGTATAAATAGAGTACTTGGGGAGGGCATTAATCGATCAAGATTGGAGAGCAAAGTTATGCTGGTGGTATATCTTTAGAAGTCTTGGAGAAGGAGAACTCAGATTCCTTTGGTTGCAGAGGAGTCCTTGTCTCAGAAGTTGGGTTGTACTCTTATCTCATTCACTGATTGTTAATAAAGAGAATTCTTCTTCCAACATTTTGCTGAGATTCTTTCATGTATTATGGTTAATGAATATTTTTTATTATGTACTACATATATTGTTTATCTAACCTCTTATATATGCATGCATAAGATAGTACTTGGAGAATTTGCTCTTTACAAGTGATGGAGGTGCATCCCTGAAAGCTTTGGAGAGAAGAGGAAAAGAAGAATATCAAGCTTGTATCAACCGTCGTTAATCAGGTAAGTCAAGACTTTCTTCCTATTTCCTTTATGTTCTCTGTTAAAGCTGATTGTCTGCAAGGTTAGTAGTAAGTTGGTAACCTAGACACTAGGTTACAAGGGTGCTTATATCGTGAACAACAGAACTGGCGACTCCGCTAGGGAGTCCAGCCTGCTGTGGGTTAGTCCTGTAGATCCTTGCCTAGTATTTGCTTTGATTCAGTGTGTGTTATTATGTCTTGGTTTGGACTTGTAGTAGTGTTTTGGAGACCTTTATAATTTTTTCTTTTTTGAAAAAAATTTCTCTTGTATGTGGGTTGTTGTGCTACACAATCACGTATAGAGGCTTGTATACATGGGTTTCTATATTGAACAGTCACGTACAATACAGGGGTTTCTCAAATAGACAATTGCATATATACCTTAGCAACAAAATTTTGGGTAGGGTTTCTTGTCCCTGTCCTTTTTTGGATTTTTCTTTGCTTTGTGGTATTCTAGTACTGGCATTTCACTGGGGGTTTGAAAGCCCTGACAACCATACTTCGTGCTTTTCAATAAGCCCTTGAGTTTTTTGTGGTTTGAATTTTCTTTCTTTTTAGCAATCTGAGGTAGATTATCCTGTTGGGTGATAGGTCCAAGTGCTATGTATCTGAATCAGTGATCAGGGTTCTAGATTCTGTATATCCCGTGTTATTTCCAAGTAGTTTTGGTTTGTCACTTTCCTTTTATTGATTTCAGTGGATTTCATTCATTGTGTCTTCCCAGGCTAGGTGTTTTCCAAGTTTCTTCCTTAGGTGGTTGATCTTTGGTTCTTATAAGTCTGCTATACTTCATTTTGCTTGCTTTATATACTCTGATTTTTCAATCATACTCAAGAATTGTTGCATTTAGGTGCATAGTAATTTTTGAAGAGTTTGAAAAGTGAAAAGAAAAGCATTGGAAACAGTTGCATTTGAATTGCATATTGTCGTTTTATTTTCATTTTTTGAATAAAATCTCAAAAATTACAAAAATAAGTCTTAGTTTTCTCTTTCCTAGTTGCAATTTCATTAGTTCATATTTACAAAAAAAAGAAAAAGAAGCTTGCTTTTAGTAGTTATAATTTGCTTTGGAATTCATTTTATACACCTTTTTTACTTTTCTTATCGAGTCTATAATATCATAGTCATTCATGCCACTTACCCTCTGACTAAGAACATCCCTTAAAATGAACACTATAATTTAAAATTTATTAGTAAGTTTTATTTTATAGGGTCATACACCTACTAGCTTAGGATAGACTTGTGGGATAAGAAGTGAAAACTCCCCATAAGTACTTAAATTTAGACGTAGTTGGCCAATCGATAGGTAAATTCTTCTCTGTGTTGATAGCATCTGGGAAGCTCCTCTCAAATGGGAGTTAATCATGAGGCCGCGTGGAGGCATTGGGCTAAGGAGATAACCCTCTGATTCCTTGTCAAAACATAGACCAAGGTTTTTATGCATCTGGGGATTCTATCCTAGACAGAGTTTTGGGCTTTGCTACAGTACCCATGCATATGAATCAGGCTTGCGACTATCCCCCTAGACTGTTGATATAGTTAAGGTAGCCTCTAGTCTCTTGGATATCTAGGGTTTATACACGGGTAAACTAGAAGGATATTTTCGGTTCACCTTGGACGAGCTTGGAAGGTAACCCTTGTTGAAATTCTAGGAGGGAAGTGGGTGATTCCTCTGCTTATGCCTAATAACCTCTTCAAGGACACCAAGAAACTATCTCTCAGCTTTCTTGAGGAAAGCATACCTTATACCCCTTGTGATTGTTGAGACTTTAGGAAATTTTGTAGTGATTGGTCTGTGGTTTGTCTATTTTTTTAGCCGACCTGAGGGTGTGAAGAGTAAAATTTACAATCATGGAGGACCAATCTGTCAGAAGGCCACAAAAAATGCAAAACCTTCCTTCGCTTATCACATTGGAACCTCCACCTCCCCCTCAAAGGTGGAGATTGGACACAGATGGTTCTTTCAAACCGATAGGAGTTAGTGAAGTTTCAGGTGAACTAGAACTTAGGGAAAACAGTGTTAATGTAAACACAATTGAAATAGAAGACTTGCAGGCTGACGAGTTTGCAAGGAATTTTAATTCACCTCTAACTGACTTAAACGATCCCATGATCATTCAGGTTCGTCCTTTCAATCCACCCGTGATTGGTGTCCCTTTGGGAAGAATAATGTCTACTGCAGGAGAAAGTTCTTTTACATCCACCTTAGCTGATCCAGCTAAAGGGGTGTTTCCTCCCCCGGTAGGTACCCTTAGAACAAGTATACCTACTACACCGTCAAATCCAACTAGCCGAGTGGTTCAACCACCGGCTCCCACAAGTTTAGCAAGTGCTTCTAGTGGTATGGTCATTGGGATTTTTAGTGTACCTATAGTTCCTACTTCCTTCTTACACACTGCTCAGAGTGGTCCCATAGGATCCTCGGCTTTTGTCCAGGGTTTTCCTTGGAATGGGGGGCACATTCCCCCATCCACTCCATACATAGGTCCAACACCCGCATATGTAGGGCTGCAGTTCAGGAACCCTAATCCTTATGGTCAAGGTTTTCAAACTCCAGTTTTAGCTCCTTTCACGACCTCTCATTTTTCTCTTTTCAGCGGAGGGATACCTACTCCTGTATTCCAAACCCCATTTTTGACTAGGGTAGCTAGAACCTCATATACTACACCGCACATAAACAATCCACTGGATTATGGATGGAATACTTTCCAAAGCATCCCAACGACTTTGCAACTAGCAATAGGGGGTAACTCAACCTTCACATATGGGAACATGGGGGCAAGTCCCTGTAATCCCCAAGTTGGTACTTTTAGTGCTCTGGTTATACCCAAGCTCCCTTTCCTGGAAACGTTAAATTTTCCAGATTTGTTGAAACTAATGAATGACCCAGTGAGACATAACTCCTCATGGCCACTCATTCCTACCAAGCTGCCCTTGGATGTCCCGAAATTCAAACGCAAAGTTGGTGATGATCCAAGAGCTCATGTCACCACTTTCCATTTGTGGTACTCTTTCAACTCACTAAATGAAGATTCAGTTTGGTTGAGGCTGTTCCAAAGAACTTTATCCAGTACTGCAGCAAAATGGTATATTGATTTACCTTCTACTACGTTTAACAGTTTTTGGGACTTGACTAATGTATTCCTTAATCACTTCCAACTTCCTGTCCGATATGATTTCAGGACAAACTTGTTGTCTACCTTCTGGCAGGACAAGTGCACTCATATTTTGAATCACATCCAAGAGTGGAGAAGATGGAAGAGCCTTATCAAAGCCACTATTCATCCTGAGTTCTTATTAGAATAGTTCCTTAAATCCTTATTTCCATATATATCTAAGGATGTATCTACTTCAGGAGTGACCAATGAGGAAGAAGCTATCCTTAGGGCCCAATAGCTAGATTTGATATATTCTCAGTCTAGGATTTTATATGAGATTATCCCTGAGGCACCGAGGCCAACGCACAATGTAGAGAAACCTAATCCTGGACCCCATGCCGATGGTGTGGTTGGTTCTATGAATTATCCCACTGTAGAATCTTTGGATAAATAGCTCTATTAGCTGTTTGTACAACATTCTACAGTAGAGACAGAAAATGCTGCTCCCTCACCCCAAAATGCAAATGTTTTTGCACAAACCTCTCAGAAGGGAAATTAGCAGCCCGATGGGAAAAAGAAGAAAGGAAAAAAGGGTGAGGGAAACCAAAACAAGCAAAAACCCACAAACAATGCTGATGGGGGGGGGAAAGAAAAGAAGAACATGAAATTCCCATGTAAGTTGTGCCATGAGGATCACCTAACCCATATATGTCCCCTTATGGAACAAGCTCAGAAGCTATTAAAAGGCCAACAACCGGCTGTCCTGAAGGATCCTTTTCCCCAAGGACAAAATTCTGGTTCAACTTCAAATGTAGCAGGGGGCACCCCAAATGCTACTGATGCCAATTATATCAACATGGTTTGATCTGAGACTTTACTACAGACCAAGAACAAGAACTATGAAAAAGAGACCTTAGAGAAGGGTAAGTGAATAGGTGAAACTTCTAACCCTCTCAATTGAGAAGCCTGCCGAAATTATGCCAAATATGCCGAAAGGTGTCTTTAATAAAACCTTGCACAATCCTAATTCTAGGGCTGCAACAAACTGATATGTAGTTGAATACTTAGCCTAGACTCCTTGTGCAATGTCAGCTTTAGAGGTATTACAGAGTTGTCCCACCCAGCGGGATGCACTCTTAACAGCCTTAGGCAGTATGGACTCATTGAGTCTCATGGAGAAATTTAATTTGTTTGGAACAACGATGTGCCAGAATTTTAGTGGAAATGGATATGAGAAATGGGCCATATGAAGAGCTAAAAATAGTAATGCACAGAAGCACCTGGAGGCAAAAATTAGATTATTGGAAAATTCCATTTAGGTGTTTCAACTGTAGGGAGGTCGGCCATATGCAGAAAGAATTCCCAAATGCGGAAATAAAACCTATACACAATAAGATGTGGAGAAGAAAGGACAAACAAGGAAAACTGGTAATGGAATCAAATGAATTCAAGGAGACACAGGAAAATGAGCAGACCAGGAAGGAAGCAATGCTAGAATCAACAGAATTCAAGCTCATAGATGAAGTGCAGAAAGATGACATGGGCATGGGATTGACAGAAGAGGACCAGATTGGGAAAAACATCAATATAGTCCCAACAGAACTCAAGACCCCAGATGAAGGGAAGTACGTGGTAAGGGACATGCAGGGCGGTGAGAAACATAAAGAGACAGATTCAAAGAAAACAGAAACAGTTAAAGAAGTCAACAAAAGTGATAAAGGAGACAAAAAAAGTCAACCCTACAGACTAGCAGATAACACAAAACAAGGAGCGGGACCTTCGAACAAAGGTACATATCCCTTTCCTGATAAAGATAAGCCCTTACAAATAAAGCAAAAGAGAACAGAGAGCAAAACAACAGATGAGCTTCGATCCCGAAACCCCCTAGTAGAGCTAGTAGATGAAGAGGTTTCAACATGGGGTTTGGCCCTTAATCCGACACAAAAACCCAAATTAGGAATAAAAACCCTGTTATCCAAGGCCCAAATTCAAGCTGCATTAGATGTGAAACAAGGTAAATAGTCTACTCTCAAAATCACGCTTATATTTTTGGCCCCATATGGGGTTTCTTGATGTGGATTTTATCCTATAACTCAAGAGAGATGGGGGAGACCTCTAAGAAAAACTCCCTAAAAAGGTTCATTAACAACCACAAAGCCTCAATAATCATGATTCAGGATCCAATGCTTGAAGGGGACAGAGCTGAAGACACTTTCAAAGAAATACTTAAAAAATGGGAAGTGGAAAGCCTAGATGTTGTTGGACACTCGGGAGGATTGATAACAGCATGGAGCCCAACACTAAAAAATATTGAGTCAAGAAAGATGGCTTCAATGATAGAAGTAAAGATTCAAGATCAGAAGATAGGAATTATTCTCATTCTTCTAAACATCTATGGACCCCTTATGAGAGAAAGGCCTACTAAGAAAAACTCAGATTGGAAGGAGCAATAAGACAGCCAAACCTCATTGTGGGGGGAGACTTGAATTTAACCATATCAGCAGGAAAATATTGGGGAGAAAACACCAGACAAAACTCTATGGCCTCATATTTATAGAATCTATTTAAAATAGATCATTTGGTGGATGTATCCCCCATAAAACTGGAACCCACATGATGCAATAAAAGAGGAGGCACCCAGGAAATATCCAAGAGGTTAGATAGATTCCTAATTAATGAAGATATGTTAAATCAAAATCTAGTCATAAAATCCTCAATGGAAATATGAGGTTGTTCATACCATAGGACAATCTCTCTATTTATAGCCCCACCTGAGAAAAATCCCCCGTCCCCTTTCAAATTCAATCCTCAATTCTTGGACTATGAACAGTATAGAGAACAAATCCAAAATGCCTGGATTCCTTTAAGGCGAGACCCTAACTGCAGTGCAATGCAACAGTTTGTAGAAAATATTGCAAGGGCAAAAAAAATCTCAAAAGAGTGGGATTTTACATACAAGGAATCCCTTCAAAAATGATTGAAGGATATAGAAGGTAAAATAGTTTACTTGTACCTATGAAATGAGGAAGGGGTTTTCAGTAGGGAGGAAATTGAAGAATTAAGAAGCCTAGAAAAAAAGGACAAAATGTTGGATAGTGAAGAAAAACTCATACGCCTAAAAAGTAGAGCTTTGTGGCTAGAAGCAGGGGATAAAAACTCCAAGTTCTTCCACAACTGTGCATCACAAAGGAGGAACATAAATACAATCTGTGAGATAAAAAATTAGGAAGGGCACCTAGTACAATCCTTTGAGGAAAAAGCTGCAGCAGGAGTGAGGTTCTTTCAAAACATATTTAAAGAGCCGTAGGGATGCCCTATACAGTAGATACTGGAAGTCTTAGGCTTTTTCCGGAAAATTATTTTTGATGAAATGAATGAAGAGATGACTGAGGAAATAACATAAGAGGAAATCAGACATACACTATAGTCCTTTCGAAAAAGTAAAAGTCCAGGACCTGATGGATTTACATTCGAATTCTACTTAGGGTTTTATGATTTGTTAAAAAAGGATTTACTAGAAGTAGTGAGAGAATCTTAAGAATCGGGGAATGTCTTGGGTAGCTTTAATTCCGCCCTTCTGACCTTAATACAAAAAAAACAAAATCCTACCTCTTTTGATGAATTCATACCCATTTCATGCTGCAATATGATTTATAATATAATAGCAAAGGTTCTAGCTTTAAGACTCATACCAAAACTCAGTGAAAGTATAACTAAAGAGAAATTTGGATTCTTAAACAACAAGTAGATTCATGATGTTGTATCCCTATCCCAGGAAACAATCCATGGCATCAAGAAAGAAAGAAAAAGAGCCTTTTCCTTAAAACTAGATTTATTAAAAACCTATGATAGAGTGGGATGGACTTTTGTAAGACTCTTGCTGATAAAAACAGGGTAGCATTGGAAGTTGTAGAATGGATAATGGGATGTTTATAGTATACTTCTTTTTCTATCATGATCAATGGAGCACCATCCATTTTTTTCATACCTACCAGAGGATTAAGACAAGGGTGTCCACTGTCCCCTTTCATCTTTTTGTTGGTGGCGGAGGCCTTTAGCAGGATCATACTCAAAGCCAAAGCAGAACGAGTAATAAAAGGTATCAAGGTCTCTAATACATAATAAGTTACCCATACTCTCTTTGTTGATGATGTATTGATATTTGGAGAAGGTTCCATCAGCAATATAGAGGCCTTGCTATCCTTGATAGATAAGTACAGGAAAGCCACAGGGATGGTGGTGAATGTTGAAAAATCCAATCTCATTCACAATGAGATCCCTGAAGAAATGATACAAAGGTCAAGAGAAATAATACAATTCCAAATAAATCCAGTGGCAGAGGGGTTAAAATATCTTGGATTCACATTGAAACCAAACTGCTACTCTTTTCAAGATTGGATATGGCTTGTCAAAAAGATTGAAAACATAAATAACAATTGGGAAAACTGATTTCTATCCAGGGGAGGAAGATTAGTCCTTACGAAATCAGTCCTTCAAAGCATTCCAGTATACTGGGCCTCAAATGCATATATCCCAAAAGGTATCTTAACCAAAATAAGAAATATGTGTTTCTAATTTCTATGGATAGCCAGCAAAAATTCAGAAGGAATTCCACTGGCTAAATGGAAGATACTAGCACGGCCTAAAGGGATAGGTGGATGGGGCATAAAAAAACTTGAAAATTTCAGCAAATCACTAATAGCTAAGACCTTGTGGAGACTCACTCAAAACTCAGACTCCCTATGTGGTAGGTTCATTCTATCCAAATATCTAGGATCCAGTCTTACATAATGGTTGAGCAGACCAAAAAAAACATACAAAAATGGTTGTATAGGGTGGAACGCAATGATTTTAGCATACCCTTTGATCGGACAGTGGACAACATGGAAAATAGGAGATGGAAGACAAGTTAGAGTGGGTGAATACCCATGGTCAGGGGCAGGAGAAAACTACATAATATCTCCACAATTAGTTCATCATCTTCGATCAAGTTGAATTATGTCAATAGCAGATGCGTGCAATAATATAAACGCGAGAGGACGAATACAATGGAAAAATTCTCTTGAGCTTGGAATAACAGATGAAATGGCCAAAGAATGGAATAAATACATCAATTTGTTAGTGACCAATTTTATTCATCTGGGGAAAGACCTGAATAAATTGGTATGGAAAAAGAACCCAAAGACCGGACAATACACAGCCAAACTAGGGTACCAAGTATCCATTGAAGAGAAAATAGGGGAAGAGAAGAAGTGGTGGTGGAAAAAAGTGTGGCATACTCAGAGCCCCATTAAAACACAATTCACAATGTGGCTAGGCCTTTCAAAAAAATTGCTGACATGGGAAATGTTATAGAAAAGAGGATTTCAAGGACCAAGAACATGTCCTTTATGTAGAAAAAATGTTGAAACCAACTCAAATTTGTTCAAACTCTGTCCATATGTAGGAAGCATCTGGAAAGGAGCAGTGGGAAATGTAAAGGCAGATAGAACCCATGAAGGAACAAGTGCATCACTAGAGGAAAGAACCAAATCTTGGTGGCAAGATGAAAGGGTAGGTCCTTATGAAGCATTTCTGGTTCTTTATGTTTTCAATATTTGGGAGGCAAGGAACAATGCTATTTTCAACAACACATGGACCCCTCCTGACATCACTATCTCACTATTATTAAGAAAGGTACAGGAACATAAAAGGAAAATGGTCTT
The DNA here is from genome assembly GCA_001517045.1 of Pseudotsuga menziesii. NCBI lineage: Eukaryota > Viridiplantae > Streptophyta > Pinopsida > Pinales > Pinaceae > Pseudotsuga > Pseudotsuga menziesii. The sequence continues at coordinate 230,370 of LPNX011041902.1, read as the reverse complement.
AACCAAAACAAGAATCATCAAGGATCCAGAAATAAACATACAGTGCCCTTGGTCCTACTTCGACGGTGCCAGCCAATGAGAACCACCATTAGGGGGAGCTAGAGCAGTCATATATATTACAACAAAGAGAAAGATGCGAGTAAAATATGTTATGGGACAAGCTACCAATAGCAGGGAAGAGCTTTCAGCTTTATGGGAAACTCTGAAAGTGGCACATAACAAACAAATACAAGACATTCAAATATTCAGAGACTCTAAAGTGGTGATAGATTGGGCAAATGGAAATAATACCATACGAGTACCTTACCTACAGCAACTTCTTACATATATACATAATTTGAAAACACTATTAAGAAGGATTTCTTTCTCACACATATACCGAGAGTTGAATGAAGAAGCAAACTCCCTCTCCAAACAGGCTCTGGCATACCAACTGGGGTTAATGGAGATTGAAGAAGCAACAGAAGGAAATTCAACATTTACATTTGAGATGATATAAAAAGAAAAGAAATGGTAATGCAATGCACATTTTTTAAGCAACGAAAAGATAGTGACATGACAAGGAAGGCAATAATGTTTAAGCATAGCCAGTAGTGTGAGGAAAGCTCAACAGAGAATCTTTTGAACAATGAAACACTGAAAGTATGATCAAGCCTTGAAGGCTCGTTTTTTATGTAAGCTTGAAAGAGCAGTTCATGTTTATTCGATGAATAAAAGGTTTTTTTCTTTGGAATATATGTGTGTGTGTGTGTGTGTGTA